>PVIJ01000462.1:0-31338 GCA_004024925.1 Scalopus aquaticus | reverse complement strand
ACATAATACACTTCCACAGCCCCTGATCTAATGTTCCCTAGAATTCAAGCTGTGAAGTCTGACTTTACATTCTTAATTAGCATCCATTTGTACAGCGTATTAATACCCACACACATATGCTCACTTTCAAAGAAAATTATGTAATGCTAATTTGCCTAAATTGAATCATTTAAGATAAAATATGCACACTCTCAGTTTTTATCCTATTAATACATCCAGTATTGAAAGTATTGCTCTTTGGTATATATATCAGGAGCACATTTTTGCATTGTTCATGTGCTGAAAAATACAACAGAGCCTGGCTAATAAGGCTGGAAAGGAGTTATTAAACCAGCCAATCTGTTTATCTGCAAGCCTGGGAGAAATAATTGAATTTATCTTCACAGTAAGAATACTAATATAATATCCCTGAGTATGCAGCCTTATATATGCCAGAAATTTCATATAAAACAGGAATATTTATGCAAATATACACTTCTATCTTTGTTTCTAAGCAGCTCATAACAGTTATTTATATCTTTCTCAATATTTTCACCTTTTTAACAAACTGTTGGAAAAACAGTATTAGTTATACATGTATTCAAATGTATATCTGAACATATTCAAATGTATTATAACACTGCCTAACAGGAATTAGGTGATAAACAACAGGTACAGTCACATGATTTTAAAGTAAAATACACTGTGTTCATATAAATAGACACATACATGATGTACCTGTGTAAACAGGAGGTAGCCTCAGTATAGTCTGTGGCAATCTAGCATTCTTCTTGAAACACTCATTTTCAGTCCTTTTACTTAACAACTTACCACATACTGAACTTCAAACATTTACTTAGTAAGGTGAAAATCAAACCCACTTACATCATAAATGTATAAAGGTACCTTTCCCAGAAGTGTCCAGATGTGTTCACACAAATGTGGACAGAACGGAGTCAAGAGAAGAGTCTGCACCTCAATGAACCGGAACACAAGGTCTCTGTGCATCCCTTCAATGGCCAATTCACGATACTTGTCTTTCGAGGCCTGTAAAATTTGAAATTATTTGCTATTTTTCTCACTGTACTTCTTTAAAATTAAAGGAAAAAAGAGTTCAGTTATCTCTGTTCTAATGCATTTTTAAGTTTTTAGTCTTTTAAAGTTCCATAATGAAGTTCTATAATGGTTTTGACTTATTTTTAGTAACTTCAAGTATATCCATCCTTGTCCACAGTATGCTGTGGTTTTGCATTGATGATGCACAAAGAACAGTGTTGTGAGGGCTGAAATAACTGTTTTTCTTTTCATAGATATACCACAAGCCTAACATTTGTAATGTACATAGTGATTATATATAGATTTTAAGTGATTATTAACAACATACACTAAAATTGAAAGCACAGTGGCATAAACTAATACAAACACAAAGAAATGAAATAAATGTATAAGCATTCCACAGAGTACGAAGAGCTCTGTCAAGAAATGGAGAAAATGAGGGGCCTCCCTGGTGGCGCAGCGGTTAAGTGCTGCGCTGTGGAGCTGTTGGCAGCGGCGAGGCGAGTTCGACACCCTGCCAGGGAGAATCCCACATGGCACGGCAGACCTCTCCTGCCTCGCCCGCTGCTCCCCTCAGCAGTGTATTTCTGATCTGCCTGTTCTGCTCCCCACTCTGTCTCTGGTGAACCCTCTCGCCGCCCCATGCCTCTGGCCTGTACCCCAACTTGTATGTATAAATAAATCTAAAAAAAAGAAAAAAAAAGAAATGGAGAAAATGAGAAGTAAGTTCTGTTTGAGTGTATCATCCAACAACATGCTTTAGGGGGTATATGAATGATCTATTTTATAAACCTTCAATAACAGAAAATAACTCTCAGTTGCCTTCAGAATTAAGTGACAAATTGGTGGGCAATACAACACAAAATCTGTTTCCTTCAAAATTCCACTGAAAGGGTCTTTCACACCCTAATCTAGATCAAACACACACAAATATATCTTGCATTTCGTCTTTGTTATATTGTTATATGTAGTTATACATACATACATGTAATTATTTCATTAATAAAGTTCTTTCCCTCCATCCTGTTAACTCTAGCATAATAACAGGGACCGTGATCCTTTTACTTGCCTCTTGTTCACCTATACTATTTCCTACTAGTTATAAAGGGTATAGTAAATATATTTTTTAATGAATAAGAGAGCAAAATGAGTAAATGCAGAGAAATAGATAAAGCCGTAACTGTATTGAGGGCATTTTTTTTTTAAGAAGACACTATAGCAAACATAAAAGTGGAACATATAAACTGTATACTAAGAGTTAAAGCTCTGAGAGGCATACAGGATAAAACATTAAGTATCAAAAAAGGCTATGAACACTACACACTGCTATGCTTAGCACTTATCTTTATTTAAACCACATCTCTAAAAGCCAAGTTACATAAATCCCAATGTGATAGTTTATAAAGAGTAAAGTTACATTTTTAACCTAAGCATATGAACTGCCAAACTTGAGGAAATACTGACACCTTGTGGAAAACTCAGAAAATGTTTTATTACTTTTTAATGGCAATAAGCTATATAATTCTGCCTTTATTTTTTATCAATTGAAAAATATTTTCCTTGAAAGTATATTTGACTTCTAGATTTAATCTCTTTATTAATGCATATAGCTTAACCAAGAACAAAACTACTTATATTCATGGACGTAATAGAAAAACTACCAAAGAAAACGATTTAAAATACCAAGTTATTTGAAGAATTCAAAACTTTCTTGGTAAGATTTTCAGCCTCCACTTTAGAATGAGTTATTCTATTATAGCAGGAAGGGGAGAGGTAAATGCACATCATATTCACACGGACATATTTTATAGCTACTAAAAGAACAGCCTACCTGAAACTCAAAAAACCCTGTTTTCAATGCTTCTTTAAACATCATCTTTTCATAGTTTTGATCTGTTTTTATAATTCCTGCATTCATTTCACTATTGAATAGGAAAAGAAAAGGTTATTGAGTTTAAAAGCAAGTACGTATAGGTATAAAACACTGCTGCATGTACTATCAAACTGTAAAATGAGAGCGATGCCTGAAATATTCAAAAGGGATCAACCACACCACCTCGTGTTTCTCAAAGCTGCCCACTTCAGCCTCTGCTGTCTGTCCTCGCTTAAGTATTATCTCTGCCACTAATCGGATCCTGTTTACAACAACACAGCTAATAAGTGCCTGTTTAAAATTTCCTTGATGGAAACTTTGTAATTAAGCCTAAAATGCAATATGAAAATAGTTTAGGCTTGTAGTGAGGTTTAATTGTTGCACCTGAAACAACAGATACGTGATCTCATGCTACCTCAGGCCCTTCATGATATGGCCCAATGTAGCCCCAACTTAATCTCACCTCCTATTTTTACCTTCCACATACTGTACTTTAAATATCTATCATACTCTTCTAATGGTTTTCTCCTCTCTCTACAAAAGTCCTCTTTATTTTTCAGGCAACCCAGAACTCACACACCATCTCCTTTGAAGTCCCTCCATCCCTATTATTACACTTATTAATTGGTTGGACAGTGTTTTTGTTGTTGTTTGTTTTCTCCTGCTAGACCAACAGGAAGGATTAAACATCTTTTTAAGGGTGGGAAAAAAAAATGACAAGTCTCCATTTCTTTTACTATTCTAAAGCAACACTACACCATGAAATCGTTGTGGGGCTTTAGAGACAGAAACAAACGTGTATCCCAGGAGCTTGGAGGCATTTAATGAGAAACTTAATTTTTCAAAGTCTCAATTTCTTTAACTATAAAACAGTCAAAATAGCTTTCCTTTAAAGATTACTATGAGGTCAAAATCAATTAATGGATGCAGAGTACTTAGCATAGTACCTGGCGCAAATAAACTCTCAATGAATAGTTGCTACTATTATAATCTAATTTACTTAAGGGGGGGCGGGGGAAGAAAACTTAAAAATGCACCAGTACCAAGCAACTCTGAATCGCACGGTGGTTGGGATCCACAGATTACCTGGCAAAAACTCTATCATTGAAGGTACTGGCAGGACCACTTCTTAGGCTGTCCCAGTTGGCCACCATCTCCTTCACCCACTCCACCCAGGTGTACAGCCGGAGAATACCTGCATCAGCCATGGCTTCCACAAAGTTTGCATCCTCAACAGTATCACCAGCATCAGCCAGAGCTAAACGCATTCCTGGAAGAAAAATGTGAATCAAAGATTTTAAAATGTGGTTACTAAATATCAACTGTGTGTCCCCTTGGATACACTGCAAAGCCTATATTTAACTTAAGAAATAACAAATCCTTTAAAGGACTACCATGGATGAACAGCAAAAATAAATCCTACCAAAAGTAGCAGCCCTAACAATGTTGTTAAAATACTTGAACCATCTGTATTGCTTTGCATACACTTAGCTTCAATATGTGTTTCTTCTCAGGCATGTGGAGTTAATGAGATAAAGTGATCTTTAATGAGGCAGAGGAAGAAAAGAATAAACTGGGGAAAGATACCCTTAAACCAACATTTCAGCCTCATTTAGAGGTGGTAAAATATTATGATATCTTAATGCATAAGAATACAAATTGTGCCCTGTGTACAAATAAGCATTTCATTTCTTAGTCCTCAAGGTCGATTTTTCTGAGTTTTCTAACAAAATTTTACTTTAAAACATTTTTTTACTTCTTTTGAATAATTTAACACTTAAAAAAAGCTGCAAAAGACAGTTATAAGAACAACAGATACCCTTTATTCAGCTTCTCTAATATTAACAACTTACATAACCATAATTTCTAAACCAGAAGTCAACATTAGTACAATTCTATTAACTATAGATCTGATTCAAATGTCACCTTTAATGTCCTTATTTAACACTCTTTTTTAAGAGCTTCATCTGATAGAGCTGAACACCACAATCTGTTCCAGAATCCCACACTGCATTTAATTGTTCTTCCTTCTTGGTCTCTTCAACTCTGACAGTCTTTCGAGTCTTATCTTTTACAACACTGACACTTTGATTGAGTACTGGTCAGTAACTTAATAGTTTCCTTCAAAATTGGGTCTGTCTGATGTTTTCTCATGATTCGTGTGAGGTTATAAATCTTGAGCAAGAATATCATAGAGTGCTGCTGTGAATCTTTCTCAGGCATCACTATCAAGGAAGTATGCGACACTGGTATGACTGATGACTGGAGTTGCAAACCGTCACTTGCAAAGTTTCTCCACTATAAAGTTACTATTTTTCCTATTGATTAAGAAATAACTAAGAGGCCTTCCTGGTGGCACAGGGGTTAAAGTCTCAGCACTTTCAAGCTATTGCCAGCCACTGTATCATGAGTTCAATCCCCGACCAGGGAGCTAACCCATACAGCATAGCAGACCTCTCCTGTCTTGCCCGCTGCTCCCCTCAGCAGTGTATTTCAGTAGATCCACCTGTTCTATACCTCACTCTGTCTCTGGTGGATCCTCTCACTCCTGCACCTCTGGACTACACCCCAGTTCTTATATGCATAAATAAATAAAACAAATATTTTTTTAAAAAAGAACAAACTAAGAAGAGGTACTCTTGAGAATATGCAAATATCCTATTTCTTCACCCACTGGTTTTGGCAACCATTGGTGAACCTTCTCTACAACTATTAGTATAATGATGTGTACCTAATGATGATTTTGTATTTTACTCAATTCTTCTACATTTATTAATTGGAATTCTTTTGGAAGGAAGAGCTGTTCCTACCCACTCACTTAGTTGTTTTTCTAATATATATCAATACGGACACATTAATAATGTAGTGACTGGGTAATAATCCAATACTATTCATTCTTTGTTACTTAAATTGTCCTAGTTTGGGAAACTAGGAGCTCCTTTAAATTGGCTCCTGTGCCCTTTCAGATTGTTCCCATCCTTTTAGAAATATTTCCTAACTTTCTGCACCGTAAGGTGTTCCAAGCTAAACTTGTACTTTCCCTACTGCAGCCCTTACATAATCCTTCTTTTAGGAACCTAGATTTCCTTCACTGGAAAATGGTACTTAGAAACCAGGATCAGAACACCAGGTATTCTCACTGTATGTCTCTGCTCCAAAGTCCACTCAGCAAATAACAGTTATATATATATATATATGTATACCAGTCCAACACCACAAGGTTCATTCTAACATTCTCCCTTTACTTATTTGTAGCTTATTTCTAGTCATCTAAAATACTTGTTATTTCTTGTTTAACTCTAATGTACACATAAAGTACTTTCCAAATTGCTAATCTACACCCCCTTATAAGAAACAGCCTTACTAACCACAGTATTTATGTACACAAATATGTTAAATTGGTAAAAGCAAATATAAAAACAATAATCTTAAATTGCCTTCTGTTATCTGAGGAGAATCAGATCCTGGTACAACAGCATTAATAAAAAAAGCTTACTCACCGTCTGCTGAAAATTTGTCAATAGCTTGGGTCAAACTGAGGAAGTTGCCTGTGGATTTTGACATCTGAAATAGAAAGCCAATGAGCAGGCATTAGCAAGACTATGTATAAATAAAATAAACCAATCAAATCTAATTAAAACAGATTAGCCACCATTAGATAAAAACAAGAAGGACAAATATGCGGAAAGAAAAAGTACATTATACTAATTTTAAAAAGGGGAAAGCTGAAGTCCAGTCAATACAATGACGTGTCCGGCGCATTCAACTGGTTGTGACCGAGCTAGCACACCATCTCCAGTCTGATACTCAGCCCACTGCTCACTGCGATAGCCCAGGCTGGAGAATGACTCCACTGTAACTCTGGGACGTGTCAGTTGGCCATAAAAAGAACTTCGTAACAATTAGAGTCATTCAGAAATGGACAGACCCCCTTATGAGGTCAGAGTTAGGGTGTTAGGGAACTTCCTGTCCGCAGGGTCACAGTAATTGGTTGTTCAAATTATGCTCTGAGGACAGCACATCTAAGGAGGTACTAAGCAGAGACCAGCAATCTTGATCTTTTTAAATTCTTTTTGTCTTTATCATGACTTTGCAGATATCAAAGAAAGGAGACTAATGCATCAATTTTGCACTACATGGCAATAAACTATCCTACTATAGTGGGCCTCCCTGGTGGTGCAGCGGTTGAGCGCTGCGCTGTGGAGCTGTTGGCAGCGCGCGATGCGAGTTCGAGGCCCAGCCAGGGAGAATCCCACATGGTGCAGCAGACCTCTCCTGCCTCGCCCGCTGCTCCCCTCAGCAGTGTCTTTCTGATCTGCCTGTTCTGCTCCCCACTCTGTCTCTGGTTAACCCTCTCGCCGCCCCACACCTCTGGCCTGTAACCCCAGCTTGTATGTATAAATAAAAAATTCTTTAAAAAAAATAATAAACTATCCTGCTATAGTAAAATCTTTTTTTTTAAAGATTTATTTTATTTTTGCATACAAGCTGGGGTGCAGGCCAGAGGTACGAGGCAGTGAGAGGGTTCACAAGAGACAGAGTGGGGAGCAAAACAGGCAGATCGACTGAAATACACTGCTGAGGGGAGCAGCGGGCGAGGCAGGAGAGGTCTGCCATGCCATGTGGGGATTCTCCCCATCCAGGCATGGAATTCACGCTGCAGCCGGACAGCTCCACAGTGTTGCGCTAACCTGTTGCGCCACCAGGGAGGCCCTGCTATAGTAAAATCTTTATGGTGTATAGTACAACAATGTTGAGATGAAAGAAAACGTCACATTACAACAAGATTTATATTTATAGATAGGTATAAAAAGATATACGATTCTGCTTTGAATTATTAACGAGAAATGAGTTTGATAATCAAAAGACCTTATTGACCTAATACAATATATAAAGCAGCCCATTCTGCTGAACTATTTTTCAGCCTACTGTATAGATTATCTTAACTGAACATTTTTATTCCCTTTCAATCTTAGGGCACTGATTAAAAATGTTTTATATTACAATTCTTATCTTTGTTATTTGTTTAAATCTGTAGTGATTTTCAGTAAGACATATTTATAACAAGAACACTCTCCTACTATTACTATTTCATCGGCTGTAGTAAAATTCACAGTTGTCATAAATCCAACTTGTTACAATTATTATTGTGACAAGCTTTTTTTAGTTAGAAGGGTTCCTCCTCTAATGTGCACAAAGGCATGATGGGGGTGAGTGCTTTGCCAAGAAATTTACACAACCTATTGAGGAAACTGATTAATCAGACAAATATTTATGTAATATATAAGAAATCCTTAGTAGTAACAATAGTGGAAGTTGTAGAATAGGCGATATTACACCGCCTGAGAAGAGGCATTAAATAACACCTACAAATCCTACAAACTACAGATTTCTATTACTCTAACCTAGTAGCCAGTCATAGCACAAAAAAAAGGAAAAAAAGGAAGGGGAAAAAAAAACCCTACCAAACTATTTTCTCAGCTTAAAGAGAAAGAGTCCAGAGTCACAGTGCTAGGATTTTTATATTTCCCATCCTCGTCTCTATCGCTGATTCTCTCTCCGGTCACAATTTAGTGACCCTTACTCATTCTAATTACAAAGTCGTAATAGGTAAATTACCCCCACGCTCATCCCTCTCCTTAATTAATACTACCTACTTTACCCACTCAAATTTAAAGATAAAACTACTAACTTATGCTATTAGTCCTAAACATTTTTTTAATATATATATTTCTAATTTATATATTTTACATTATAGTATATTCCCCGTGGGTTTCCCACCACTGATTCACCCGTGAACCATCACCATAGTCCCTTGTGCTCTTTTCTCCCCCATTTTGAACCCTTAGTCCTAAACATTTTAAATCGAAGATTTTTAGCTCCCTGATCTTTTTTTTTTTAAAGAACAACTTCCTAAATCTGAAAAACTTTCTGCAGAATTTAAAACTTTCAGAGGTCTTACCTTCTCAGAGTTGAGGAGGAGATGTCCATTTGCTCTTACAGCCACAGGCCATTTGTCACTTTGTCATTGTTCATAGACAGGAAGTAAAATGTAAAGATTATGACTTAGACCTAAAATTTTAAGGTAAATGCTGAAAGATTCATATAACTTTGCTAAGACAACTGCACAAGGATATGTACTGAATCCTGTTTATAACATGAAGCAAATGAAAATGAAAGTGCCCATTGATGAGGGACTGATTATATAAACTATGCTACATACTTAAATACAATGAAATTTAACTATTTTTACGAATACAGGTAGTGACATAAATATGAATATAAAAAGATCTTGGAAATATTACTACATGGAAAAAAGTGTAAAAATGAGAGCCAGTATAGTGTTCAAGGGTAGTATTTTGTATAAATAAAAAAATAAGTAAGACTAGATATCTGATGCTGGTATATGCATGAATCTGTTTTCCAGAAAAAACCATTAGTAGCAGTGATGAGCTTTGAGAAATAGACTGATGTGGGGGAAAGTGTGAACGTTTCCTCTAACACTTTACATTTATGAACACTTTGAATTTTCAAATCATATACATATCATTCATTCACTGAGGCACAGTTGTTGAGAACTAGAATTTTGGAGCCAGGGTTTGCATCCTGGTTCTGCCAATGCAAGTATAACACTAGGTAAGTTTTATTTAAGTTCTCTGTGTCTCAGTAAGTTTCCATAGCTGGATAATTAGGACATCACAGAATTTCGTTGAGAAGTTGTAGTGAAAATTAAACGAACTACCTAAAGTGATCAGAACAGTGCCTCACTTAAGCACTTCATTTTTTATTATTAGTTTTTTCTTATATCATTGTAGTCCCCATAGCTCTCCCGTCACTCTATCCCCCGTGACCCATCACCATAGTCCCTCGTGCTTCTCCCTCCTGTTTTGAAATCTCCTCACTCCCCCTCCCTTGCTGTATGCCACAGATCTATGATCAGCTTGCTAGTTTTGAATTTTTCTTAACCTTTTCTTTAGTTTCTCTGTTCCACATATAAGTGAGACCATCCAATATTTATCTTTTTCCTTTTGACTTATTTAAGCTAGGATAAACCCTTCCAGCTCCAACCATGTTGATGCAAATGGCATGAGTTTGTCTTTTATAATCACTGAGTAGCATTCCATCTTAAAAATATACCACAATTTCTTGTTCCATTTGTCTATTTTGGAGCATTTGGGTTGTTTCCCTAACTTGGCTACTATAATTAAGCATAAGCACTTCATCTTATTGCTTATCAATAATTTCTGAAAATCTAATACATCTCAAAACTTGATGTGAAGGGGTAAGGACTCAACTATATTATTATCAAGTATTTCTGAGATACCAAATTTCTCCGAAACTGTATTTTAAATAATAGAGAAAAGTAACTGGCTGACAAGAACATTAGGTTAATTTTAGTTCCCTTCTTCAAAATCTTCCTGATTCTTAAAAAAGAAAAAGCAATCTCATTCTAAATTTAAGAAGGCACATGAGGCACACAGGTATTAAAAATGCCTTACACTCAAAACACTGCTACCAGTTAATGCTGTAACCTTGAAGTTCTCATCTCTAAAGAAATGTTTCCTCCCATTTCTAATGTTCGAGGCTCTACCTGAAGTCACCTTTATCCCTACATCTAACAGTTCAAATGAGTCACATACCAGGATAAGTGAATTACTGACAGATCATGAATACACCTAAAATGTGACAGGCTTTGTTAGCCTAGGGAGGGTACAAGGATTTCTGGATATAACAGAAAGGAGGAGATATACTCTCTCTCAAAGTACACATAGTATAAGAGAAAGGCTATAATTGCCATATCTAACTACATCCTCCACAATAATGTCGTATATATATTTGAGGCCACAGACGCTCTTCTTGATCATCAATAAATTGAGTCCACATCTTTTTTAGCACTCACCTTTGTTCTGGCCACATAGCTACATGATTATAAAGGTAATATGAAAGATGATTTGGAACAAGATCCTTGCCAGAGACTCGAAGATCCACAGGATACCAGAACTCAAATTCCTGCTTTAACTGATCTAATTTTTCCTTCGGGATCTGAGTCTTAGGAAATGGAGCTTTCTTGAAGAAAATATAATCCCAAACTTCTTTGGTCATCTGTTGTGGTCTATATTAAAAATAAAACAAGTAACAACAAAATAAATATATAATTTGTTTGAAAGACTCAATATTTTAAGTATAACCATGAATTAGGAATCTCCTTTTAACGTAGATTAACAGATGAGGATAATAGAATGGATAATAACAGAGGAAGGGCTATTTTTTACTTTTTCTCAGTTCAATAGCAAAAAACAAATTCATGACAAAAGGCTGTTCAATGAATTCTTATGAAAAATAAATATAAGGAATTTTCAGTACCTAAATCAAAGGATCACCTCTTGCCAACAAACTGTACATACTTTATCCATTTACTAACCTGATGCCCAAAGGAGACTCTGCCTGTCCACGCAAGTGACCCCCCTGCAACAAGTGTGCAACTGTGTAAAATGCCATATAGATCGTGGAATCAGAGAGCGACTCAATCAGCCACTGCTCATCCCAAGGTAAACGAGTACCTGCAAGATAAAAAGAAAATGAATGCATGAGGAACCAAAGAGACACTTCATCTACAGAATCCACATTTCCAAGAACAGTCCTACACAAAGCTACTTATTTAGGAAGTTCTTAAATGTATTTGAGTGATAAAAATAAAATGGTAAATAAAAAAACAAAACAGTTGAGGCACTGGAAACTTTCCATAAAAAAGCCACACCAGGGGCCTCCCTGGTCATGAAGCCACTGCAGCACGAGTTCGAGTCCAGCCAGGGAGCTTCCCACATGGCGCAGCAGACCTCTCCAGTCTCGACCGCTGCTCCCCTCAGCAATGTACTTCAGTAGATCCGCCTATTCTGCTCCCCACTCTGTCTCTGGCGAATCCTCTCACCCTCCGCAAATCTGATCTACACTCCAGTTCTTGTATGCATAAATAAATCTTTCCCAAAAAAGCCACACCATTAAAGCTATGTGGGTATATTTCTAATACCAGGTAGACAGTAGGGGACCACATCGTAGCTTCCTCGCCCTCGAAATAAAACATTCATTTCTAATTCAGAACAATACCACAAGCCAGGGAGAAGAGATTAAAGTATAATTTGCTATGTAACTGGCAAGTCATTTGGAGAAATTTTAAGTTTGCTTACCTAAACCATAGGTTCTTGAGCAAGCGTGCTCTTGGAGCCAACTTAAGGTAGCTTCAAAATTCCTCCTGGTCTCTTCACAGAATCTGGAGAGAATAAAAGATAAAGTATCTCTCTTCCCCTTTATTGTCTCCCATGTTTCATGTCTTCTTTCCCTTCCCTCATTACTTTCTCCCATCTTACGTTTCCAGGTCATTTAAGCACTGGGATGTCTGCTTTTTCCAGTTCTCTTCTCCATAATCCAAGTACCTGGGGTGGACAAATTGATTTTTTAAAAAAATGAAAGTCAAAAAAAATAAGCACAGTGACTAAGAAAATTCCTTTTTGCTAATAGAAAGACTAACCACTGGTCACACAGGGCCACAACGCATTCATCTGAAGACCTGGACATAACTTGTTTCTCTGGTTCCATATAAATAAATGCATCTCTCTAAAGGAAAGTAAATAAAAACATGTCAGTTAGAATTTCAAGTCAATCTCTATTCCTCAAGCAACTTTTTTTGACTGCTATACTACCAGTAACCAAAACCCCACATTCTCATGGCCTTCCGTCTTTCCAGGGTAGAGCTATTTGCCTTTCTTTCTATACTACACTTGCTTTTGAAACCACATGCAGCACCATCAAATGGATCACCTTCCCTAGACACAGACTTCTTTTTCAGGGGAACATGAAAGATGTTTATAAAGTTTCTACGTATACACAAACACAAACAAAAGATATAAAAAAAACACCCAGAGACCAAACAAAACTTAATAGGAAAAAAAGACTGAGGAACTCTCTCTCTAAAAAGGAAAAGGACTTTCAAAGTCTAAGAGCTGTATCTGAACAGTAAGAATTCAGAAAGCAAAAATAAGAAATACAAAGGAATAGTTCAAAACAAATTCAAGAAATATTCCCAAAATTGAAGAACACAAACTCCCAGAAGTCCATCAAACACCCAAAAGAATGAATGAAAACTGACACTTACACCAAGGCAAATTATCATGAAATTTCAGAATACTGGGGAAAAAAAGAGATTCTATATGCTCCAGAGGGAGTAAAAAAGAGGTAACTTATAAAATATCAGTTATTACCAGCAAAGATTTGGACATCTCAGTAAGATCACTGAACTAGAACACATGGGTAATACCCTCAAGCTTTTAAGTGAAAATTATTTCCAATCCAGAATTCATACAGAGGTAATCAAATACAAGCAATAAAACTTCTTCAGATCAGGGAGGTCCACAAAAATGTACCTTCTAAGCACTCTGGCTCGAGAAAGCTACTAGAGGTTCAGAGGCACCAAAATGAGAAAGTAATTAAGAAAGAAGCAGCCATGGAATCCAGAAACCAGGAGATCCAATTCAAGAGAAGCTAAGGAAATCCTTAGCCACGTGGAGGAACATGCCAGATGGTAACCGTGCAGCAGGACAGCAAGCGGCCTGTCCAGAAAGCACTGGACAGCTCTCTCAGCAACAGCAGTATGCTGATATGTTTGAAGGCATGGACAGGAAAATGAGACAGCTGGATAGAGTCCAGAGATGGGGCATTGATAAGCAGATTTAAAAGTAAAAAAATTTTAAAGGAAAAATAAGGATAGTAATTCCAAGGAAAATCAAAAGATGGGGAAGAAAAATGCACACTGTTTACTGTATTATAGATCAGTCATGTCTCAAAAATTTAAACACTGAATGTACTGTAAATAATGTAAACATGTTACAATATAACTATTGCAAAGATGAGGGATGGGTAAGTATACACTAATGCAGTGAGATTCAAAAGGAAGACACAAGGTAGAAGGAAAGCACTCAATCCTGAGGAAACCAATGGTTGATGCTGAAAAATGAAAATTGAAATAAAAATTACCCTATATACACAGGATGCTAAGGAAACTGCTGTCTTTTAATTTTAATAAGCCTTACAGATAACTGTCTCTCTGAAGTATGGATAAATATAACTGCCAAACATGTAAATTTATTTTAAAAAGTTAAGTAGTTAAGTAGTTCAATAGAAGAAAGTTACAAAAATAGAGAGGAGAAACGATGAAAGTAAAAAGCAAAGCACTACAGAAAAAGAAGTATAACCACCAGTATCTCAAATAGTCACTCCCAGAAAGTTCTCTGTATGTGCTTGGCATATGCCAGCTTTATTTTATTTTTTTCTTAAGATTTTATTTTTATTTATTTATGTATATAAGAACTGGGGTGCAGTCCAGAGGGAGGGGTGGAGGTGCTGGGGGGTGAGAGGAGTCATCAGAGACAGAATGGGGAGCAGAACAGGCAGATCTACTGAAGTACACTGCCGAGGGTAGCAGCGGGCGAGACAGGAGAGGCCTGCTGCGCCATGTGGGTCAGCTCCCTGGCGGGGGATTGAACTCACACCACAACAGCAATAGTTAGCGTGACAGCACTGAGACTTAACCTCTTCGCCACCCTGGAGGCCCACATGCCAGCTTTAGAACACTACCTTCACTAACATTACAGATGGGATGTTTAGTTAATTTAGAGCTAAACAGGTCTCCTATTTTCTGCCATAAAAATTCATAGTATCTTTAATATAGCTCCAGTTTCTTCTAGAGAACTCACTGCTAACTAATGCTGTAAAGTGTATTAAAAGTTCTCCCATAGGGCCTCCCTGGTGGTGCAGTGGTTAAGCACTGCGCTGTGGAGCTGTCAGCAGCGGCGACCACAGTTCAACGCCCGGCCGGGGAGATTCCCACATAGCATGGCAGACCTCTCCTGCTGCGCCCGCTGCTCTGCTCAACAGTTTATTTCCATCGATCTGCCTGTTCTGTTCCCCACTCTGTCTCTGGTGAACCTTCTCGCCGCCCCACACACCTCTGGTCTGTACCCCAGCTTGTATGCATAAATAAATAAATCTTTAAAAAAAAAAAAGTTCTCCTATAACATCCTACAGAAGAGAGCTTATCACTTACAGTGTCAATCATCTTTTTCTGAATAGTCTTCTTCACATCTTGAACCTTCTGTCCTTTAAATTCATTCACCAACATTACCTAAATGAATGAGAAATGGGCAAAAACACAGGCAAAACAATTAAAATTTCCTTTCGGTTTCCCTTAAATTTTCTGTCCACAAAACTAAGATATTTTTAGTGGGAAACCAATCACTTATAATCAGGACCTTTTATGCTGGCATAGCTTTACCACAAATACTTCTAACATCCTTGTCTTTCCTTTAGCAGAACTAGAGTAACTAACATGAATGATTAGGAAGGAACACTCATTTCCTTCCCGTGTCTCAGGTTTCCACATTAACTCACCTCAGTCCTGTAGGCTTTGGGAGAGGACTAAGGCTAGGTAACCCAGCCCTATCCAGGTCCCTCTTTCTAACTCCACCTTTCCCAGCAAGCATTCTCCTTTTGTTTGGTCATGTGAAAAACTTGGCTCTTAGAGGAAGGCCTACTATTTTTCCCACACTGCCTTTTACTTAATAGAGAAATTTAATTCTAGGGCAAAGTATTAGTTTGCCCATTGTGGTCAAAGGACTAAGCCACAACCTCCTTCAGCCAGTATTCTGACCTCCATCTATCTGACCCCTGGGTCTCTCTCAAATAGCTTCTATCTTAAATGGAAAAGACAGTTTTGACCTTCCAACCCTCTAACATACTAGTATGTTTCATATCTATTTAGTTCATCATGAAATTATACTTAACAATCACTATGATGCAGCAGTTAAGAGTAGAAATCTTAGAGCCAAGTTGCCTAGTTTCAATCCCAGTTGTCACTGGCTGGCTGACGGACCTTGGATAGATAAATTAATCTCTTAGTGACGCAATCTCCTTATCTATAAATGGAAATAACGGTGCTTACTTCACAAGGTTATTCTGAGATTTAAACAAGTTAATATATAAGTACTATATGTGTTCACTTTTATCACCCAAAATGTAAATGCACTTTAAAAAAGATATATAACCAGGTCTTAATTATCTAGAAAAATAAGAACACAAAAATAAAAAACATTCTCATTTACATCCTTAAAAACCTTCATTTCAACCACAAGCTATTTAAATAAAGTGGCTATTTACTTTCTCTGGCCTAGTCTTTCCATGGAAATGTAAGCCACATAAACATGCACAGTTAAGGAGAAAAAAGAGATTCAAAACATGTTTGGAGTGTTCATCTGGCATTTAATAGGTATTAACAAGTAAATTAATGAACTGAATAAAACTGTTTATTGTAAATATGAACTCATTAATGAAAAGAGCAAAAGAAAAGACCGGGTATTATCCATGCAATAAACCTTTGGAGTTTATTGCATGGTAATACGAACTTTAAATATAGTCAAAAAATTAATTCCTTAGATAAGATTCTAGAAGACACAAAAATATAATTTCTATAAATGCTATTAGACTAAAGAATAGCTTAAAATGAAATGTGGAGGGGCCTCCCTGGTGGCACAGTGGTTAAGCGCTGCACTGTGGAGCTGGTGGCAGTGGCGACACAAGTTCGACACCGGCCAGGGAGATTCCCACATGGTGTGGCAGACCTCTCCTGTCTCGCCCGCTGCTCCCCTTAGCAGTGCATTTCTGTCAATCTGCCTGTTCTGCTCCCAATTCTGTCTCTGGTGAACCCTCTCGTCGCCCCACACCTCTGGCCTGCACCCCAGCTTGTATGCATAAACAAATCTTAAAAAAAAAAAAAGGAAGAAATGTGGAAATAGAAAATGACAATCTCACATTAATCTCCCTCAAATCAGTATAAAGCTGCAACTATAATGAATTTTTCTATATATTTTTTCCGAATCATTAAGAGAATCACAGTGTACAAGAGTAAATCAAAGAAAAAAATTACTTACACCATCATAAAACCCTTTTAGATATAACTTCTCCTTTGCTTCTGCAAGTTTTTCTCGGTCATTCTGGCTCTGAACTTTTAACTCATCACAAATAGTTACAGCAGAAAGATTTCCCAAGCCTGGGATTTCAATGACTGGCACCTGCAAAGCGCAGCAATGTCAGGACACTGAACACAAAACTGCCCCTGGGATATATCCTTCTGCTTCTGCTATCCAGGGAGTCATTTCAGATTTCTGTATCATTGTGTTAATCACGCAGTGATTCCTACTCTTACAGAAGCGACCCAAACTGTGCACCAACCCTATTACTGAACTACACAGACCTTCCCCAGCTCTCAGCCCTCCACTGGCATATAATTAACTAAATAAACAACACTGAAACTAGCAAAATGACAAAAACAATTAAATTTAGAAGTGGTGTTGCTTTTGGTTTGTAATAAGTCATCTGGATTCTTCATGAAAGTTATTTGCTACTAATTTAAATGTTTTTCTTCTGCAGGCACTAATATGAAAGCATAAACAATCACGAATGATATGGCAAAGTCCTATCTTTAGAAACCTGGAAATTGGCCAAATTAGCAAAATAAACTACTAGATACTCAGTGATGCTAAATGCAATTTGTTTGTCCCAGGACTATAGCTGCTAAGAAAATGCTTATTGATAGTTTTTCCCTCCCTCTTGTCTGCCACAGCAGACATCAAGCTAAAGTAAGCAAACTCTTAAGCAAACCTCACTCTTATACTCTTATACTCTTATTTAATTTCTTATTTAATTTCTTATACTCATATTTAATTTCGTCACAAGAACGATGTTAGTTCCTTTTGTCTCTGATAAAGGGATGGATAAGAATATTCTGAATCATCGGTGTACTCACCGGCTCAAATGGCAAGACCATGTCATCCCTAATTCCATACTTTCCTCGTAAGGCCTACGAAAAAAATTGTTAAGTTGACACTGTGATTAGTTATAACCATTAAGGAGCAACCTCCAAAGTTTTTACAAAATATTATTTACATAATAAACTATTACTACTTTTAAATTTTACTAAATATCTATTTGTAAACTATTTTTTACATTTAAGCTATTATTATTTTTAAATTTTCCCAAATATCACAAGAGAACATATGACTTTTAAAAACTCAGCCGTTTAAGCAAGAATGAATGGTTTAAACGATGAAACTATACAGCCAAAAGCAAAAATTCACATACACATAGAGTACTTTTTTCAAACTCTAGGCTGCAATGATAATGTGAATATCAGCAACTTTTTCGAAGTTTTGTGAACTTCATCTCAGGAACAGATTAAAAAAGAAAAATCACATTATCTAATCAACAAATGGAAACATTTGAAAATATCCAACACCCATTCATGGTAAAACTCTAAGTAGCAGCAGACCTTCTCAGCTTAATGAACAAAAAACCTATCGCTAACACTTATAACCTATAGCTAATCAACAAAAAACTTATCGCTGACACCTAATTTAATAACGAACTCAAATCTTTCCCATTAAGATCAGGTATAAGGCAATCATGTCCCCTCTTAACCATTCCTTTTGATCATACAGCAAGTGCTTGCTAATGCAGTAAGGCAAGAAAAGAAAACGTATACGTATTGGGAAGCAAGACATAAACTGTCTTTGTTCCTAGACAGCATGATTAGCTACTTTAAATACTTAAGAATCCACAACAAAAAACTCCTAGAATATATCATTATAGCAAGGTTACAGGATACAAAGTTAATGTACAAAAGTCAACTGCACTCCTATGTAACAACAATGACAAAGTGAAATTGGAAATTAAAAACACATTATCATTCACATTAACACCCCCAAAATGTCATGCCTAGGTATAAAACTACACACACATACATACACACACACACAATCTATGAGGAAAACTATAAAACTCTGGTAACAGGACCAAAGAACTAAATAAACAGAGACATAGTCCATGGTCACAGATTAGAAGATTCAATATTGTAAGATGTCAGTTCTTGCCTACTTGACTCAACTATATATTCAATGCAATTCCAATCAAAGTTCCAGGGAGAATCTTAAATGCATAAGTGAAAGAAACCAACCTAAAAAGACTACGGTTTGATTCCAACTCTATGACATTTTATAAAAGATAAAACTATGGAGACAATAAAAAAATCAACAGTTACCAGGAAGGGAGAGATGAGCAGGAAAAGCAAAGGGGATTTTTAAGGCAGTGAAAAGACTCTAATACTATAAGGATGACTATCTGTCATTGCACATGTGTCCAAGACCATAGAAAGTACAGGCCCAAGAGTAAACCTTTAAGGTATGCTATGGACTTTTGAGTGATTATGACTTGTATTACAAGGTTCACCCTTGGTATAAAGTGTACCACTGTGGTGAGTGATGCTGATAATGGGGAGGCTATGCATGTGTGGAGTATGGGGTATATGGAACATCTCTGCACCTTCCATTCAATTTTATTATAAATGTAAGACTGTTCCACAAAAATTAGACTTTAAAAAATATATGAAATATTACATTCAAAATTCAAAGAAGAGAAAAATATGAATTTTAAGAAGTAGCTTAGAGATAGCTTTTTAGCCGAATCCCATACTTAGTTAAGTGTTTCCTAATCAATGACATGATAAAGAGGAAATAAGAACATGAAACTCAGATACTCACTTGTTTTTTTTTCAAATCTCTAAGAGCAGCAAAATCATCAGGAGAATCAGAAGGAACACTTGTGACCACACCAGTGCCTTATAAAAGAAATTGTAGAATTAACCAGTGCACCAAAACGTGACTACTGAAGTATTTCTAGAAAGAAATACATTCTACCTTTATCCTCCTTGATGGTGAGCATTGGGAGAACGTAGATGATCTTATAAGACGTTAGGGGTGCAGAAAGCGAAGCACCTAGAATTTCCTGTATAAGAAACAGATCATCATGAAAGATGAAGAAACTTATTTTAACCATTAAAATTTAAAACAATCCAAATATTTTATGTCCCAAAAAGTCTATAATCAAAAATATGTCAAGTAAAACAAAATTCATTATTTTATACCTCGTACACTAAAAATTATCTTAAATAATTACAATAACCAAATCTGGTAGCGTTGTGAGGAAATGAATACACTAATATTCTGCTGTGGCACTATACTTCTGGACAACTTAGGAATTCATAGTAAGAGTAGCACAAATGTTCACACGGTTCAATCTTAAAAATTTTATCAAAGGAAAAAAATTATTTGTTTTGAGAAGTCAGCGCAATGCTTTATAACTATACTGTAAATCCTGGAAACAACAAAAACTTTAAATGAGAGAAAAGTTATTTAATATGAGACATCAATAAGACATTATTATATGTCAATTTAAAATGATAATTAGGAAAATAAAAGGATCTAAGTAACTCTTAAAAAAAAAAAATCAGGAGATTATATAATACTGGACCTATTTTCTCATTTGCCAATAAACAACTTGCAGCTGTTCGTTCCGCCAAGGAAAGCACTTTTCAAGCCCACAGAGTTCCTACTCATTCCCCTTTGTTCTTACAGTTGAGCTGCTTTTATGAAATGTATAGTCATGCAGCTGAAGGCTCAATATTTTAATAGTCTAAAAGGTTGAAAGCTACTTTTTAATTTATACCACCCATTTTCCTTCATAATCTGCTCAAATTAACATAGGAAAAAGTTGTATTAAGAACAGGGAAAAAACTGTGTCATTAATACAAAGGCTTCTCAGGCAGAACCCCAATACCGGGAATACTGCTCCCATGAAAAAAAAAGGAAACAATCAAATATCCATTACAGATAATGAACAGATAATTGTGGTACAGCCAAAAAATAAAATACTATATATTTGTAAAAAATAAGAAAAAGGAAGCTGTTTCATACTGATAAATTACCAAGATAGAGTGTATGTAAAAATGAAAGTAAATGCAGAACAATGTGACAAAGTATACTGGCATCTGTGTATGAAAAAGAGGGAGAAAGAACATACACACATGAAAAATTAGTCATGTAAATTCTCCATATGTACATCATTAAACCTGACCTTTTCTCCTAAATAAAAATACCTATGCATGTTTGGGCTGATGTATACACATGTATTTGCTTGGGTAGACCTTAGGTACTTCTGGAGATACAAAAGACAGTGACTTTACTGAAAATCTGTGGAAGGGGGAACTGAATGACTAGGGATATCTTTTATATCTGTTTGTCTTTTTGAGTGATATGAATGTTTAACAATCCACTCAAAACGTAAGTTTACAAAATAAGAAAATAAAACTTCAATTCAAAAGAATTGGGAGGTATTCCACTCATCCTTTTCTTTTAAACAGTTTCTAAGATACCAAAGATCAGCATTAACAAAAGGGAGTAAAACACACTCAGAAACTATAATAAATTGTAACTGTCCAGATTTAGTTTACATCAACCAAGTCTTGCTTCTCAGATAAAAAGCAGCTGCAGTTTCACAAGGAACACAAGTAATGATATTCAAAAAGTAATACAATATATGATGCAGCTATTAAATCTCTTGAGGAAGACTATTTGACACTTATGAGCTGAAATATAAGATTAGAAAATGCTATTTTAATGATACAGTGACACAATGAGTATTCCAACCAAAACAAGTAACAAAAAAAAAAAAACCCTGCTCCTATAAACGGCATGTGTGAATTTAACAGGCATAATGTTGAGGAAAAGAACCCAGACACAAAAGACTATACACTGTATAACTCCTTTATGTAAAGTTGAGGAATAGTACCTAATCCTTGGTGACTAAGTCAGAGCAAGGGTTATCTTTGCAGAAGGGTGAGTACTCTGTGAAATGGACATGAAAGAGCCCTCCAGAGTTCTGTCTTGATTTGGGCGGTGCTACATGAGTACAAACACATGAAAATACACCAAAATTCACACTTACAATTTACACTTCGACTGCATGTATGTCACAACTAAAAAGCTTTTTAAAATGTTCTTTTCGGAGACCTCCCTGGTGGTGCAAGGGTTCCAGACACAGGGCTATCAAGCTATCGCCAGTCACAGCAGCAGTTCGATCCCCGGCCTGGGAGCTGACCCACATGGTGCAGCAGACCTCTCCTGTCTTACCAGCTGCTCCTCTCAGCAGTGTATCTCAGTCAATCCACTTGTTCTGCTCCCCACTGTCTCTGGTGAATCCTCTCTCCACCCCTCCCCACCCCCCACACTTCTGGCCTAAACTCCAGTTCTTATACACATAAATAAATCTTTAAAAATAAATAAATAAATAAAATGTTCTTTTCTCAAACTTCATTGCTGAAATTTTCTTCTAATTTTATACACTAAAATAAAAAGTATGCTACCCAACTTACCTCACCCATTAACTCCTTGACAACAGGCACCACTCCATTGTCTTTGGTGAAGCCCTGGTATGACATATTCCTAGCAGCTCTCTGGGTGCAGATGAATATATCACCATTCGCCGTCTCAAACCCAATGTACTTCATATCAGGGCGAACCCAGCAGTTTGTCTGTCCAAACATGGTCTCAGGTCTAAGAGTAGCAGCTACCAAGAAGACATTTTTTCCTTTCAGGCCACTAAGCAGAAAAAATACGTATTGATGCAAAAGAATGTTGTGGATTTTATCACAACAATGTGATAGTGCAGAAAAGATACAGTCAATAACTCCATGGCAAACCTACCTTAATTTGGATGGGTAAGGCTCAAGCACTTTCAACTTTATTAAAGTATACTCCTGAGGCCCAACACCCTAAACAAGTAAACAAAACAAAACTTGAGGGGGAACAGAACTTGGATTAAACCTACCCAGCCATGTGAAAAATCTGAATCACATTTCTAAGATTGGTTCTTATATTGTCAGAATTCTTTCTTCCATACCTATGTGGAAGCCTAATGTGTAAGAAGTGATCTGGGACAGCACCCTCCCACCCCACACCACACCAGAACTTGCAAAGGAGTCCCAGACTCCACTGAGTAAGGATGATTTGCTGAGAGCTCCCTGGAGGAGTGCAGGGTTGGGTGGGGGTGGGGATGGAGTTAGAAGATACAATCACTACCAACCCCACAGAGCAAGCATCTGCTAGACTAGGAGTCAGAGGGTGTGCACTCTACACCTAGCTTGGGCCCTTACTAATGGCTTATCCCAAGTGAGTGACATTCTCTCTAAACCTTTGTTTCCTCCTCTGCAAAATAACTATGCTGTGCCTCATACCGATTGTCCCAAGGAACACATGATGGATAGAAATGCTTTGAAAAATGACAACGTAGTACTGAACTTTAGGATACTACTACCATTGACTATATTAAGGTGTAACATGGTCATGAAGTGGGCTTTCTGAAGTCTCTCAAATCTTTCAAAACTTTGTTCAACTCTCACATTTATAAGTTACATTATAAGTGAAGGCTGATTTTGAAAAGTAGTTATATACAAATACTTCAGAGTTAGTAACAAAGAATGATACACACAGAGGCTCCTAAATTCAAATTCTGACATTGCTGATTTATTGTGTCAAGCCTTCAGACAAGTCACTCACCACTGATTCACTCAAATATTACAAGGAATAATGTTACTAATGTGTCCTCCAGGAATGTCTAGTAAACTGATGTCATAGCTAGAAGTGCTTTTGCGATACGCAAGTAGGCACATGATCAGTATAAATGGAATCTATGTACCTCAGTTAGCCACATGTCTCGTTACCTTTTCCCACACTTTTTCAAAGGAGTGTATTCTATTCTCTAGGCAGCATCTATGAATTACACTGAGAGCATGCTAAATGACAGATTCCTAGGGCCCCAATCCCAGAGCTTCTGGCTCAACAATTTTGGCTCAAGAATGTGCTTTTCTAGGGTCTCCCCAGTGGCACAGGGGTTGGGTACTGCGCTGTGGAGCTGTCGGCAACCGCAACGCGGGTTCGACACCCGGCCGGGGAGATTCCCACATGGTGCGGCAGACCTCTCCTGCCTCGCCTGCTGCTCCGCTCAGCAGTGTTTCCGTCGATCTGCCTGTTCTGCTCCCCACTGTCTCTGGTGAACCTTCTCACTGCCCCACGCCTCTGGTCTGTACCCCAGCTTGTATGCATAAATAAATAAATCTTTAAAAAAAAAAAAAAAAGAATGTGCTTTTCTATCACAAGTTGAGGCAGCTGGCCCCAAGACCACTCTTGGAGCAGCACGGTGCTAGACATCCGGGTCTAACATCCTGCCTCCCTCGTTACAGCCACCAGAGGAGCATGACTAGGCATCCAGCACTTGAATAGTTATTTTCTGGTTTCTAATCTAGCTCTGAAACTCTCTGGCCAGATAAAGATTTTAATAGCCACTCTACATCACAAATAATTACCTCTCCGGTTTGTCTGTCATGATCCATACAAGGCTGTCCATCTTTTGGAGAATAAATGGTATACCTAAAATACAGTAAGTGACGAGTATTATAATACACAAGTTTTATCCTTGCCAGTGTTGCCCCTAATATCTTACTGCATTTTGTCTAATTAAAATGGTTTAACTGAGCAAATATATACTTTCATTATTTATGATTTTATGGGTAGTTCTACTGCAAACCTAGTTCCATTGTTAAGTCTTACCTTTTTTAACATTTTAAAAGGATAGGTTTAGTGGAAAAAGGAAAAGAAAAGGAGAGGAACCTGCATGATCAGAGGCAGGCAGGAGAGCTGCTGCTGCTGCTGCTGCTTTGCAAAGGAGAAAGGTTCATGAAATAAACACCTGCATAGTCACAGGCAGAAAAAGAGCTGCCAAACCTTGTATATTTAAATATAAGTTTTCTGTCTTCATGACAAGAAATACTATTAGAAAATATCCACTAACCTTGGCTTTATGGTATGAAACTAAAGAGTATAAAATATAAATTCACTTGTGAGATGCAAATAGTTTTAAATTTATCCATATAATCAAGGGAAAAGCTTAATTTATAGGACAAAGGACAAACTAAAATACAAATAAAATTAGTATCTTCCTTCTTGGCTGGAAATACTGGACAGAATCTTTAGTGAGATCGTAAAAGCAAACACTCTTATTCTCCCTGATTCTATTTGTTACAAACACTAAGCAGCTCAGAGAAATTAAGACACTGGCAAGACAAGAAGGAAAATAAAGGATACAAAAAAACCAAAGAGGAAAAAAATCATAAAAGACAGTGAGAAAACGCAGGCTGTGGGGCACTGACTTACAATGCAGGAACTACATGATTTGTGCCAACAAACTTACCGCTTCCCAAATTTAATTTTGCTTCTTTCTCTTAATGTTAAAAACTGCCATCTGACAAATGAATCATAATAAGGATTAACATCAGTGGTGATGAAGGAACGACGCCAATCTACCTACAGCAGAAAGGAAAAGGCAATTTTTAAGAAATTTGTATAGTCTCTATGTATAAGAATTCCCACACAGCAATTATTTATTCTTCTACTTTTTATTTTCCCACTTAGAATTATATAAACTATTAAAAGAAAAAATTTTGAAGTTCCACCTACTAAGTATCTATCACAATTACATTGATTTTGTGTTTAATATGTTTTTAAACATACACACTTGTATATGAAACTATAGGAACTGTATTAAATTAAGAAGAAACAATTCAACAATACCGTTCTGTATTCCTGAAAATTCAAATTAAACATTGGCTTCTTCATATTCCTTTTATATTATATATTTATATTCCTTCATATTCCTATTATATTATTATATTCCTTTTATATTCCTTCATATTCAGAATTCCTTTCTATAATTACTAATGTAATTCCAATACAAGAATTAGGGCCTCCCTGGTGGTACAGGGGTTAAAGACACAGTGTTATCAAGCTATTGCCAGCCACTAAGGCCTGAGTTCAATCCTTGGCCAGGGAGCTAACCCACATGGCACAGCAGACCTCTCCTGTCTTGCGCGCAGCTCCCCTCAGCACTGTATTTCAGTGGATCTGCCTTCTGCTCCCCACTCTGTCTCTAGTGGATCCTCTCGCACACACCCCCTCCCCCGTACCGCTGGCCTACACCCCAGTTCTTGTATGCATAAAGAAATAAAATAAATCTTTTTAAAAAAGTAAGAAGTACTAAAGTATTTTACTACTTATTATATTGAGGCCTATTAGGATCTAATCTGACAATAACAGTACCAATTCATTAGGGAATACAGGTGGTATATATTATTCTAAATTAAGAAGTCCAAATCACATATAATCATAAATATATAAATATGTTCCTTCATATTTTCTTAAACTATTGGGGTTGTACCTTCAAACCCATTCTCTTCAGATCCTGAATAGCCAATGGTGGGAAGTAATCAAGCCAATGTTCCGCTTCAGAAAACTTGACTATCTCTTCATCAGACAGACCAAGAGATCTCATAATGCCCCACTGGTATTTAGAAGATCCAGCTTTAGCAGCAGCTTTACTCTGGAAATAACCAGCGAAAACAAACTCATCAAAGAACGAAGCACCAACAAGTTAACAATTTTAAGTGAATAATCCCATTTGGTCTTTTTTTTTAAATTCCAAAACAATGCCGTTGATATGTCAGAACACTGCAGGCATTAGGAGATATGATTCTGTCTGCCACACTGTAGAGTATGGTACGCACCAGGATTCCAACACCAAGAAAAACTAAACAAATAGAACCATTAAAGAACTTTCATCACAAAGATAAGACCTGAGTACCAAACCTTTATTTCCTTTTTTCTAATTTTATACACATCTTTTTTTGGTTATGAATAAGCTACTCACAAGAGGTTACTCCTTTTCTAATATTTACCATTATCAAAAAGGAAACCAAATGTCAGTGGAGGGAAATAGGCAAAGGGATTGAACTGTAAAACTATAAAGGGAAGGAAGACAAGGAATTCTGGGGTGCAGGAGCTGCTCTTGATAAATCTGTAGTGGTACAAACATCACACATGTGTCACAGCACACAATGGGTTACAAAGAGCAAATTTTACTGTGTATAAAAATATTTTTTAAATACCAGGATATTAGAGGAACTCAAGATGGAATGCAGAGTTTGACAAAGTATCTAACTGTACTATAAATATATGCTATAATCACACTGAAGAGGGTAAGAAAGAGTAGAGCTTTGGAAGTAACTTTGGAAAATAGTGTGTTGACTAATTCTAAAATCAAAAAGAACTAAACACAAAAGCTGTACTTTAACTGGTAAAGTTGTTTGCCCCAAGGTAAAGATTAGCAATTCAGAAACTACCACTGAACTAGGATTGAACAAGTAAGCTGACACTAACTAATGAGAGCCAGGATCCTTGCCATTTGAGAAAGAAGTCACAATTAAGCAAAGAATGTTACTATGAGCCCCATGGTGCCAAAAGGGAGCCAAGGAGGATCATGGTGAACTTTTCAAAAATATAATTAAATCTAGACATGTGCCTATACATGGGTTAGAAGGCATACATGTATTTCCTTGTTCTTGTTTTTGAGAGGTTCTAGAAACCATGAGAGCACTCAAAACTCAGTTTCTAAATATCATTTGTCAATAAAACAAACAGGACTCTTTAGAGAAATGGTTCATTCCAGAACTGACACTAGGAAAATACAAGATGAGCCTGGAGCATCTTATAACACCAGAAGTAAAGTGCTAGAAAGAATGAAAGAACAAAAGAAAAAATAAGATGGGGGCATGTCAAATGGACATAGGAATCAACATAAAAGATTCCCAATGGCGGGGTCTCCCTGGTGGCGCGACAGGTTAAGCACAGCACTATGAAGCTATCCAGAGCCACTGCAGCACAAATTCGATCCCCAGCCAGAGAGATTCCCACATGCCTTGCCCGCTGCTCTCCTCAGCAGTGTATTTCGGTCAATATGCCTATTCTGCTCCCCACTCTGTCTCTGATTAATCCTCTCACTGCCACACACCTCCGGCCTGCACCCCAGCTTGTATGCAAAAATAAAGTAAATCTTTAAAAAAAAAAGATTCCCAATGGCAAGACTAGAACAATCTGAGCAATACCAACAACCCCCCAAAAATCCTCTGTAACACTGGATTATAGCCTAAAGAACAAAATAAATATGCATGAATCCATATTGATATAAAAAGAGATATTGATATAAAAAGAGAATCAGTAAATAAGTGAGGAAGAAGAGACAACTTTAAGTAGAATTTCAGATAATAAATGTAATATCTTTAGTAACTGCTAACTGTTAAAATCAGTGACTAATACTTGAAACAAAGTATCCAAAAATATGTATGAATTACAAAGGGAAAAAAATGGAACCTTTAGAGTAGAAAAATCTGGCAAGACCCATCTAAATCCAATGATCAAGGTTAACACCACCAATAAGACATATCAGTATCAAATACTCCTGATATGATGTACTTAAGACACATTCCCTCTCCGTCTACTTATAAGAAAGCATTTGACAAAACCACATTGAGGGACATTATGTGATCAGTAGTCTTCAAAAGTATCAAGGTCATGGAAGACAAGACTAAGGAAACATGACAATTAAATGCAACATGGAATCTTGGATTGGTCCTTGGAAAAGAAAAAGGCCATTAGCAAAAACACCATTAAATCCAAATGAAGTCTGTATTTTGGTAACCAGTATTGTTCAAATGTTAATTTCTTAGTTTTGACCAATGTACTATGGTTTATATGCCAGATACTGCACTAGTACTGGGAATGCACATATAAATTAGACAACTATTAAACTTCAACCAAGATAAATATCAACCACCAAACCTTTTTCCCTTTAGCTTTATCCTTAATTATTATGTCTTCTGTTTTAGCACTGGTTTCTTCCTCTTCCTCTTCTTCATCTGGAAAATCAGGGGGGCAGCCATATAGCTCTATTTCTCTTTTCAACTTATCAGCACACGCCTGTAACAAATATTAAAGATAATGAAGTTCAAAATTCAAGGTAGAAACAATTTGATGTTTTTGCTTCTATGGTCAACTAAAATTGACTGCAATTTCTGTAATACAGTTATACATGTTTGGATCATAAAAAAATGCAAAATGCATAAATAAAAATCATATACTTCAAAATTCACTGATTTACAAATTAGTATTTTACTTCATTTACTCAACAACATTTATTCAACACCCAGAGTACTCAGTGTAGTGTCCAATGTTAGGCAGTAGAAGCAGTACAAAGATATATAAGATATAATGTGTTACCATTTTGAATAATAACACTAGTAACAGCATTTCTCAACTGAAAGATTACTGTCAAATTCTATATGTAATTATCACAAGAATGTCAGATAGATAAGCTAGGTATTAAATTAGAAAATAAACACTGAGAGATGAAGTGATTTATCTACTTTATAAAGTTAGTAAGCAACAGAACACATACATAATTCTGAACTTTCCACTCGACATCTTCTCAATTTTATTATAATGAGCCTGCTATCAAAAACAAAGATGAAACCAAGTACCCAATATTAGAGTTATGAGAAAATTACAAATACAGAATTGTGAACTTTTAAAAAGATGGGGACTCTTCCATGCAGAGAAATTTCAGTTAGAAAATGAAGAAACAGGCGACACCCTGGTGGCATAGGGGTTAAGTCTCAGCACTACCACTGCAAAGGCCCTCCCTCAGCAAAGCAGCTTAAGTTCAATCCCCTGCCAGGGAGCTAACCCACATGGCGCAGCAGACCTCTCCTGTCTTGCCTGCTGCTCCTCAGCAGTGTATTTCCAACGATCTGCCAGTTCTGTTCCCCACTCTGTCTCTGGTGAACCCTCTCGCAGCCCCATGCCTCTGGTCTGTACCCCAGCTTGTATGCATAAGTAAATAAGCAAATCTTTAAAAATAAATAAATAAATAAAAGACACTACAAGAGAACTGATAACCAAATGCAATACGTGATACACAAAATAGAAAGTAAAAAACTGCCAGAAAGGACATTTTGGGACTAGAGACATTTGACTATAAAATAGATAAAGAAGATATTACACCCATGTCAAATTTCTTGGAAGGGATGACGGGACAGTGACGATGTGGAAAAAAGTCCTTGTTCTCAAAGGACACATGCTGAAGAGCTTAGGATTAAAAGCCATGTCTGCAACTTACTCTCAAGTTCACAGAAAAGGGTGACAATTTAGTAAACTAACTAAACATCTGTGGTAATATTGATACCTGGTATCCATAAGTGAAAGGTATGTGGTTGTTCTATTTACTATTCTTTCACCTTTTCTTTATGTTTGACATTTTTCAAAATAAAAGACTGATGAATAAAAAGAAAAGGGAGTTGAGAAAAATTCCTAACCCTATTACATTTAGGGAATACTTTCAACTCTAGTTTTTGACCCATTCTTCATTGAGGTTTATTTCTAATACAAATTTGTGAAGAAAATTATGTAATTATGTAAACAAGAAAGAAATCAATAAGAGAAGGAAAAAGTATGAAGATGACTTCTGCAACAATGATCAAAATAAAGCACTCATTACATTAAGCCAACATTCTACAAATGTCACAAATGCACAAAACAATGTGTTTTACTTGATCTAATTATAAAATAGAGGGATGAACATATAAGTTAACCAAGAGACATCAAAATTGCTTAATATCACTGATGTGTGTATGTCTTAAGCACTTCTTCAAATGTTTTTTAAAAATTAATTTTCACTAATAAATTCAACTCCTTTCAAAAAACACCTTAATATATAGCAATATTTGAAAACCCTATTTCAAACTCTTGAATTGGATATTACTATTTGCTCTAAGGTACCAAGAGTACAAACCAATCCCAAAAGCAATCTTACCTTAATAGGCATTCCAGTACAATGTAAACCGAAGGGAAACAGACAAACTTTTCCTTTCAATCTCTGGTACCCTACTGCAAACTACAAGGAAAAAAATTAAATTTAAATTACAAATTTCAATGCTAGATACATCTAGTATAAAGTCAGCTAGAGGGTGACTTTTCACAAAGATCAGTTTGGTTTCCCCACTAGCCCCTTCCTTTAAAGCACCGGCTAGATTTTACAGTTAATCCAAAATTCTAGTCCACTACAATTTTCATCTGTCTTTTCACCAACCCAGAAATTACTTATGCACAAGCATATATCCCTTAGGCCCCTGTGAGACACACACACACACACACACACACACACACACACACACACACACACACACACACACAGAGCCATGAAAACTAAATATAAAGATTTGTAATTATGCTTAACATTAGGAATTCTAAATTTCCTTAATAGGGAATAAATTCTATAGATGTCATTTCTTAAAAATAGTATTTACTAAAGCTTAGTACTTTAGTACTTATCTTAAAAATAGTATTTATTGGGTCTCCCCGGTGGCGCAGCGGTTGGGCGCTGCGCTGTGGAGCAGTCGGCAGCGGCGACGCGAGTTCGACGCCCGGCCGGGGAGAATCCCACATGGTGCGGCAGACCTCTCCTGCCTCGCCCGCTGCTCCCCTCAGCAGTGTATTTCTGATCTGCCTGTTCTGCTCCCCGCTCTGTCTCTGGTGAACCCTCTCGCCGCCCCA
>PVIJ01000461.1:0-289203 GCA_004024925.1 Scalopus aquaticus | reverse complement strand
CACTGCACCAGAGCCAAAATAGTATGGAAAATTTTGTCATTATATTTTGATAACAACGCATTTATTCCTCACTTCTCACCTCAGACTCCGGAAGGCTTAAAACATGTCAGGGTCTGGAAAGCTAATGCTTCCATGTACTAGGAATGTTCATGTGATGGTTACTACTGTATCTTTGGTAACTACTATAATATCAACACCCATGGATCAAACTACTTTCATAATCTTAGTAGAATTTTTGAACATTATATAATTTGCACACTTTAAACTGGGGCAACGGAGATAAAAATATGTGGGCATATGCCATCTGAAAATATACCATTGGTAATGACATTTCCATAAGCTCCCTGACATTGCGGAAGATCAAAGGGAATTTCAGTGTGTGCTTTGCGTTATTTCTATTTACAGAATTTCTTACATGTTCATCACTGACTTTTAACATAAAACATAAGATAAAGAATAGATTCTGCAGTCATTGTGGTAGGTTTGCTTTGTTAGTTCTATATATTATTAAGAAAGAAACTAGAGAATTTTCAATCAGGTCCAAATGACACATTAATTATTATGTTTTTGTGAAACTTTGGGAAGTCACTGGCCTGAAGATGTTCGCATATTCTGACTCACTTGGCAATAAAATCATATCCTCTATATCATGAACAATGGGAAATCTTGTCCTAAGAAGCATTTTCCCTAGTGACATTTCTATGCCAAGAGTACTCCATGTGTTCTGCATTGTTTTAAGATCACCCTGCCAATTTCAGATATCCAAGTCACTAAAATAAAATTAGTCAACAGATAGCAAAATGAATGATATTTAAAAAAATTAAGGATTCTCTAAATACTCAAACTTTAACCAGAGCAAATTAATTTAGAATTTAAGGCTATTTTTCAATGTTGAAATAAAATATGAAAGAAAATTTAAGATAAGAAAACAGTGTACAGGCAACCAAGTAAAGTTTAAAACATAAAAATGCAGAACAAAATGCTATCTTTTTTAAAGGATTATGGTGTCACAAAATGTTTCATTGTAGTGCTGTTGCATGACTAACATTTGAAGACTTTTATGTCAGTCAGTTCAATGTGAAAGCATTGGATGTGATTTACCTTGGGAAAACTCTTTCCTGATAATAATATTTCTCTTATCAGGGTGTTCTACTTGCACATTGTGATTTGTTCCAAAGTGCCAAAATGCTTTCCTCTCTCACACAATGTGCATTTGATGATAAGGACAGAAGATGTCACAGGCAAGTTTGAATGTGAATTTAACAGAGTTTACAAGGGTTATGTCAGCACAAGAATCTGGCTGACTAATCATTCCATTAGAACTGGTATTTCACATTACTTTAAAGACCTTTCACTTAAGTATTTGAAAGAGTCTGCATAATTTTATTTTCTATCTGCCCTTTATATCTTCCATATAGCCTTAGTTATAGCATTCATTTTAAACCAGTAGTGGACTATTTTATTTGGGGACTCCCCTCAAGACAACTTTTTTCCATTTGAAACTCTTTAATGGAAAGGATCCATTGGATGAGCTGGTTTCCACATGAAGAACTGCTATCATTGTCAACATGAATTAGTTTGGTCTTTCTCAAAACATCCATTTATTGTTTTATAAATAAGGACATGGCATAGAAGCTGGGATTTCAGTTGTGTCTGATGAATGGGAAGACTGATATGGTTTTAATAATTTTAAAATGGTGGTTCCTACCACAGAGTTGAGGGCTGAAGTCTGGGAGTAGAAAAATTTTGTGGCATAAAATTTTGTTCCATTAGAAATCACTACTAATACTTTCGAAATTGTAGAAGTTGTGATGATTTCAGGGATTTGGCTGTTGAGGATGGAGCTCACTAGCTCATAATAAGAGCAACTCTTGTAAAGTAGATACATGCAATGGGTATCAATAAAGCAACTTACTCTATGGTGGGAATTAATTTCTGTCTAGTTCACATCAGAGTTACCACTTCAATAAAGATGTCATTTTAAATATATTCAATGTTTGAATATATGCATTTTTATTTTTTATATGGATAAATCCCTCATAGTTTGCTTAATTTAGGTTTTCAGATAGCATACCAAATTAATTTCCAAAGAAGTGATTTAACCATAAAGTTCAATTTTTCTCATAATTTAAATAGTAGTTACAAAATAGATACCTTCTTATCTACTATGATTTTGGCAATACTATGTTAAAAATCAAAATGACATGTAAGAAAAAAATCTACAGGAAAGGATTACCTCTTCCTTTACTGTAAAATGGGCAAGCCAGTTTTTTGACAGGGAAATTATGTTACATTTAAACTGACTAAATCCTGAAAAGCTTTAAAAAATCTAAACTTAGTGCAAGTCATCCGTTTCTGAAGTTTTTACTTCTGACACTATAACAGTCAATAAGAACTTATCCCAAATCCATTATCTCAAAACTATACCAAATCCACATAGTAAACATCAACAAACTTATGCATTTGACAATGACTAACATTGTAGAGAACCATGCCAGCAATAAGGAATCCCTAAATGTTTGGGGGGTATTTTAAGACTCACATACAACTAAAAAAAAATCATTTACTTGGTAAATTACAATCTTTGTGCCTTATCCTTTCACTGAGTTCACAAATGTATTATGTCAGGTTAAAAAAAAGAAAGAAGAGATAATGAAATGCTGTAGATTAACTAATCTTTAATCTAAAATCAATATATCTTTTGGATTTTATGTTTTTCTGTGCTTTTCTTCTTAGTTTGGTTAAGTCAAGGTCATAATGAAGGGTTGGGTGCTTAATCAGCATTCATTTCAAGCATGGATATGGAGAAGCAGACAGTCAGATATTTGTTTACAGGTTCTTTGGGATTCTACAATTTTGTTAAGTCTTACCAACATCAATACATTTCTATTTAAAAAAGCAAGTAATTTAAAAATATTTATATAGGATTATTCTTTTGCAAGAAAAAAGTTTCTTCAAATAAGTAACTGATTCATTATTTATAACCTGATATAGAAATTGAAAAACTTTGTGGCATTAAATTTTGTTCCATTAGAAGCTACTAGTATTTTTTGAAATTTTGTAACTTGTGATGATTTTAGGATTTTTAATACAATATCTGTAAAGAATCATTTAGGACATTAAATTAGCTGCCTACAAGTTACATTTTATTTTAGGTATACCTCGTGGTGCATTTGAAAGAGCCCCATCTGTTGTGATGTAATCAACTTATTTCTCACTTGTATAAAGCAAATATATTTTATTTCTTAAATGAAAGGATACTTAAAACTTTGTGCTAAATCAGCATGTGTTGGTGCTATAACAGTCCAAGGTATGCAGTAGGCAATTAGCAGCAAAATATCCCCAAGAAAAAGCACTCACTTTTTTATTGATATAGTATGGGTCCAGGTCCTCCAGCGGCTCCGACACCATCCCTGGAGGGATGTCTCCATAAATAAAGGGAAGATTCTTTCCAGCTTCCAAGTCACTATTTGGCTTTGGGCCATTTTCATCATCATCTTTCTTTTCTGGTTTGGGGTTCTTAGCCTTTTCTTCTGCAATGCGTCTTTCAATAGCCGCAAGAGATTCTCTGGTGAAGTAGTTGAAGCTGTCAGGTCCTGGTGGTACAAGCACTGTTTGCTCCATCTTGTCATCCTGCACATTTTAATTACCATTTACTCTGCATATGAAAGTCCTAGAAAGAGAGAGAGATTTTAAGTTGATAAGGTGAAGATCTTAATATCTAAAATGATTGTTGTGAAATATGAACCAGAGGATTAAAATTTTGTTTCCAACAAAATTAAATATAATTAGTACATAAAAATTCCTTTTCATAGTAAGAACATTTATCATATGGGCCTCCCTGGTGGCGCAGCGATTGAGCGCTGCGCTGTGGAGCTGTCGGCAGAGCACGATGCGAGTTCGATGCCCAGGTGGGGAGAGTCCCACATGGTGCGGCAGCCTCTCCTGCCTCACCCACTCTCCCCTCAGTAGTGTATTTCTGATCTGCCTGTTCTACTCCCCACTCCGTCTCTGGTGAACCCTCTTGCCGCCCCACACCTCTGGCCTGTACCCCAGCTTGTATGTATAAATAAATCTTAAAAAAAAAAGAACATTTATCATACGATCTAACCTTTCAACAAAATTTTAAGTATACAGTGTTGTTAACTCCAGTAATGCTATTAAACAGCAGATCTCTAGAACTTATTCATTTTGCATAGCTGAAACTCTATACTATTGAATAGTAAGTCCCTATAGTCCCCTCTTTCCAGCCTCTGGTAACCTAATTCTAATTTCTGCTTAACAGACGTGTTTTCTGCCTCAGGTTTTGTTAAGTGTACCATGTTTATTAATTCTTGTGCTTTGCCTGGCAGGAATTGTGCCATAAGAAGGTGGTACAAGTATAGCTTCAATTAAAGTACATTAGACTAAATACCACTATACCCCTAACTGGCTGTTCATTTGTGAGCCACTCAGAAGATGAAGCTGTATCTGTATAGAGACAGCGGTTAGCTCAGTCAACAGGGTCAAGTAGGGAGTGAGCTGTCTCGGAAAAGATAGAAAACCCAACCCTCTATTTCTGACATGAGGCTCCTGGCTGGATGGGTTCAAACAGCACATTACAAGTAGTCACGATGACCGATCAGGTAAACCCTGCTGACCTGACTTTTCTTCATCTATTCTGAGATGGTGACGATGAGAATGGCGACTTGCTCGAGTCATTACCTTGTTAAGAGTAACCTGTTTGAACATACAGAAATAGATGGTTTGAGACTGGACAAGTGCCTTAGATATGACTAAGAATGAGAAAGATGAGGCTGGAAAGAAGTGACTAGATTGGGCTGCATGTGGGAAAAGAGTTGTAGGGGCAGGAAGCAGGAAGATTCCCTTATTTCAGGGGGAAAAAATGATCAGAAAGAAGACAGGTGTCATAGGCTCAACAGGAAATGAAATGTTCTTCTTCTTCATTAAAGCAATAATGATATTCTTGCTGATTCTCTATTCCTATAGTGTGAAGCATATTATGAGGAGCTGAGGCAAAACTCTCAACTCCATATAGCAGAGTCAGACCTGATCTGATGCCAGAGGCCAAATCCCAAATGTATTGTTTTAAGGCATATTTAATATGAGCTCAAATTTCACAGCTATTACTAGGCCAAAACTTCCCAGAGCTCCAGCTACCACTTGGCCACAAATCTTATTTGGAGACTGCATTAACTCATTAAGGTCAGCAATCTATGATATAGTTAATTACAGCTTTGGTGTATATGAACTGCAATAATAAAACTTTAGTCATAACTATTTTCTGAGGGGTCCTAAAGGGACCTCAAATTTCACTGAAGAAGGTTTCCACTGCTGTGAGGGAGAGGGTCATATTTTTCAGTGGGTGACTAGAAAGAAAGAGATTCCAGTCTGAATTTGTATCTTCAGTCTGTTAAGTTAACCAACAAAACTTTCAGCCCTGCCAGTCAGTTCAGAGTCTGGAAGAACAGGAAATTTAAATCAGTAAATTTAAGCCAATGGAAAAGGAATGTTTGGCCTTAAAACTCTACTTTCCTACAAGACATTAGGAAAGCAGTGGCATCTATTTAGTAGGGGAAAAACCATTTAGGGATAACAAATATGGTATATTTTCTTATAAAGGAAATATTAAGACATAGATATATGGTATTTTTAACTAATTATTGTTTTTATAGAGAATATGTGTAAATGATAACTTCAAAACATTGAAAAGAAAATACAATGATTCTTCCTTCCACCTTGTTCTCCAGCAATAAACTCATGTCCTCGGAGGACATGAGTCTTCATTTTTCCAGGTATGTTAATAGGTACATTATTAGCCACATGACTGTGTATATACTTACACTTTCTGTTTAAAAACACATCACATGGTATTTTACTACGTAAACTGCACTCTGCATTTTATAATTGAAGTATATAACATATATTAGAACTTATTCCTTATCAGCTTTTATAGATTCAACTCTTACTTTTTATCAGTGATAATGGTTTTCCATCATTTGATTGTATCAAAATTTACTAAATCAGTTCCTCAGTTATGTGTATTCAGGTCATTTCCAATCTTTTGTTATTATAAATAAGGCTGCATTTAATATATTTTATATATTACTTTCACATAGACGGAGATATTTATGATATCAATTTCTAAAGGTGAACCTGGTTGCAAAAAAGTAAATCTTTAATTTTGATATTACTACAAAATGACTGTCTAGGAAGGTTGTACACAATTGATTCTCCCTACAGTAATATAACAAAGTGCAGGTTTATCTATATCTTAATCAGATAATGATGCTATATTTTCAACCTAGGATTTCAATCTAGGATTCAAGGTACAGTTATATTATATTCAGAAAAGTTGAACTTTTTTTCATGTTTAAAAGCCACTTTTAATTTTTTGTTCAACGACTGCTTATTTAAAAAAAAACAGTCTTTTTTTTTCTTTTTTCACATGTAGCACCTTTTAATTTTTGTTGACTTTTCAATTTTGGGATGTGGGAACTTTTTAAAAAGGTATTTTTTTTTTACTTATAGTGATCAAAATTTCAATTAAAAATTGAAAAATACTAATGAGGCCGTCTAACTGTAGCTCTTCTTTGACTTCTAGAATTTGTGTCATACTTAGGAAAGCATCTGTGTCCCTGGAGGGGTAGAGAGAAATATATATATCAAGTTTTCTTCTTGCATTTTTATAGCTTAATTTTATAAATTTAAACTGTTCTATTTAGAATTTGTTTCTTTTTTATATATGGAGTTAGATAAACATTCATTTGTTCTGTTTTCTCAAAATTAATTTCTGAATATGTTTACTTTTTTCCACCAATATACAATGCTTTTACAGGATGTGAAAACATAAAAAATAACATTTATTTATATGAACCTGAAAGTCAATAATAAACTTTACAAGTAACCCTAGATGGATTTTCATTAAAATCAAGAAAAGAACTCCAACACTATAACAATTTTCTGCAGGTACAAATCAATCCATGAATATGAGAAATAATCACATTTAATAAGGATGAAGAAAGTGAGATTAAGACTATAATTATTTGTACATTATATAACTGTATACCTAGAAAACGCAACTAAAACACCTGCAAAATTCTTACAAGAGGCAAGAGCATAAAGGTATTTGGGTTCGAAACTAACATAGGAAGCTGACCATTGATCTGAAGCATACAGCAGGGAGGGGGAGGGAAAGGGCTCAAAACATGGGAGAGAAGAGTATAGGGACTGTGGTGATGGATTGCGGGTGCTGTGGTGGTGGGAGAACTATGGGGACTACACCTGAAGGGAGAAATCAAATCCTGTCCAAAAATTAACTGTGACATAAGAAAACAAGTATATTTAATTTTTAAAAACTCGGTAGATTTAATTTATAGAAACAAATTTATTTAAAAATACAGTGGAAAAAATTGGAAAGAAAGAGTAAAGGAACAGTATGAAATAACCAATTACTGTGAGTGAAAGAAGAATTAATGTGGGTGAAAGAAGAATAAGGGGAAAACTTATAGGATGTTTAAATAATAAATGAAATAAATGATGCATTCTAGCGCTCTCAAACTATGGGAAATAATGGAGAGCTAAATCAGTACCATTAGAATATTACTTTAGTAATACTACACATTGTAGCGGGGGGAGGGATTTATAAGTTCATAAAATCAATAGTGCTAATATACTGTGTTACTTCTAAGAGATTCCTAATTCATTACATTTATTATTATAATAAATGTTCTACTACTGGATGAGGTTTTTGCTTCTGGACATTTTATATCTCTCTTTCCCGTAGATTACAATGTATTACATATTGGACTTAAGTAAGCATTGATCACAGCCAAAAGATTTTTGTGCTGAAGTTGCTAGGACTAGTGAACAATAGGTTTTGGTTTCCTGTACAGTACAGATGGAAAAACATCATTTAAAGTAACCCTAACTCATGAAGTCTCGTAGTTCTGATTTCTTTTCCACTCAAATAAATATATATGCAATAGCTCAGAATGAAGCCTTTCTTTTCACTGTGGCATTTCACAAAAAATTCTTAAACATGAAGACAATCTTATAAATGCTCTGTATACTTTAAGAAATTTGGTCTTACATAAGTGAATCATTATGCAATGTCACCTTTTGGGAAATACCTCCATGCATGACAACTTGAGCCTGGATAAGTGAGTCTTCTTAATTCTGGATTTTGTTAGCAAGCTCTCTGGGCTTTCACACACCCTTCAAATAAACTTTTATGAAATATAAAAGTGCTATTCACTTAGCATCACCCCCTCCATGCTGTTGCAATTATCAAGAATCCATTCCTTTTCATTGCTTAGTATTCTATTGTGAATATGTACTCCACATAGGACTATGGGTAACTTGGTAGTAGGTGTGGTATGGTAACATACATCTTTTGAGTGTGATCCTTTGCCTATCAATCCCATACATTTTTACATGTATCTCACTTACATGTATCTCATTTTTACATGTTATCTCACTTAAAAAAACATTAAAAATTATATTCTGTTATATGTCTGTCCTAGTCTTATGTTTAATTTTTCTTTGTCCAGAATCTGGGTAAGAAAAAGGGATGCTACTTAAAGTTCCCCCATATCCACAAACTTTACATTCTGATGCCTTTGTGGATTTAGACGAGGAAGAGCATTACTGAGGTAACTTCTCATGAAATTTTATTTTTGTTGTTCAACAATGCCCCCAAAATATCATATATTTATTTTTTAAGCCTAAACGTAATTTCTCCTCTCCACCTGTCTCCCACAAAGTGGTAACACAATTATCTCGTCATCTCCTCTACTGCTATCATTATGATCTATTTGATTAATTACTATTATTTTCTGTCTTATCTGGCCCCAGAAGAGATCTGCAGTGAGAAAAAAATCAATTGATTAGTGAACTAAATATACAGCTTTGTATTTTTCCAGGTTATATCTTTTGAGTTTTTCTTTACAGATAAAAATATGTATGTAATCCTTAATGTAACAATACTTTGATGTTGATAGGGAACAAGAGTCTACAAGATAGCTTTTCAGACAGAGAAGACTTAGTTTGCCTCAACCTCTGAACTTCTAAAAGGTTAAGTAAGTTATTTTAAGATATATGAGTAATTTGTTTTGAGATCACATAACGATAAGTAAATCATAAAATGAGGAAATAACAAATATTAAAAAAAATAGAGATCATCTAATCCATCCTTTTCATTTAAGAGAAAAAGCTGAATAAAAGCAAAATTGAGATTTCTTTGTTCAGAATTTATGTACTTCCTGTTTCCAAGATGAATATGGAATTTGTCCAGGGCCACACAGGTTATCAGAGGGAGAACTGGAATCAGAACTTCTATTTCCTGACTCCCAAATCAGTGCCTGTCAGTTTACAATATGGAAGACATAATTTCTCAGAACTTACATGGAGGTGAGGGCGATCTGGCTGCGACATCTGTCACCCCATTGATCGCCAGGGTTGATTCGGCTGATCTGGCTGGCTAGGTGGGTGTCCCCTTCCTCCATGTGCGTCCCTCCCGAAGCTGCACGCTAGGTCTAAAAGGATGGCCTTCCCCGAATAGAGACTACCGTTCTTCTTCTTCGGTGGAGGGTATAGGAGTAGCTGCGCTCCCCTGCTAGAACCTCCAAACGAGCTCTCATGATTTTAATCTTAAGTAAAAATGTATTCAAATAAAATACAAGTAGCCATGTTAAACTAGTATACTCTTTGAATTATATTCCTTGGATAAACCCAAACTAAGTCTAGTAAATGAAATATTTTGGCAGAAATGTAGACTATCTTCACACAAATCAGAAAAATGGAGACACCAAGAAAAAAAGAATCATAAGATTTAATTTTAGAAATCGTATTAGGAAGTTTGAAACCTATGAATGACTTTTCTATAGTCAATTTATATTTTACTTTTCTAACTTTTTTATGTCTTGCTAAAGTTGGTTATTTCTCATTATCACTGGGCATATCACTTTACATATAATTTATCTACCCCACTTCAATCTTCCCAAATTTCCTAACATCAAAGTCATGATTAAACAACATTTATGCATTTTAACCACCTTATAATACATAATTTAAGGTGGGAAATTCATATATTTGCAATTCTGTCTTTAGAGTGGTCTGGTTTTCATGCTGAAGAGAAACCAAACAGACGCCTGGCAAAATGACTGCCAGCTTCCTGTAGCGTTCCTTACTATTTTGGGGACATTGCCATATGGGCACCACAATTCCTGAGGAAATGTTTCAGTTGATTTTGTGGTATTTCTGCCACCCACTTTACAAAAGAATGTTACTGCCAATAATAATAAAAAAAATAGTTAAAATGTTACTCTTACAATTGTGATCTCACATAACTATTTTTTTTACACCGAAGAAATTGCTTTTTACATAAAATTTTATAAGCCTAGGAAACACTTTTATCTTTTCTAGAAACAATTTGACTTTGGTAGATTTATCATAAAAATTTTAATTTCATATGGTTTTTAATAATATCCATTTTTAGTAATATAATTGGGATTAACAGCAACATATTTCGTCCATGTGTTTCGAACATGTAGATTCTTTGCAACTTTATTATCTACCCTAAATTTTCATGCTATATGCACACTACATTTAAAATAGTCACATATTGAACACATGTACATCTCTATGTATTTCAAGAGTATTTTTCATGATATCCTAGTATTAAACTATGAAATGCAAAATTCACTCAATCCTCACTCAATACCAATTTCTTTGTTCAAATATGTCACTTATTACTTTGTCAAAGTCTATATTTACTTCAGATGTTAATGCAAAGTTAATGCAGAGTGTGATAAAAAATGCTATATGTTGGGGGCCTCCCTGGTGGCGCAGCGGTTGAGCGCTGCGCTGTGGAGCTGTCAGTAGCGCACCATGCGGGTTGGACACCCAGCCTGGGAGAATCCCACATGGCGTGGTGGACCTCTCCTGCCTCGCCCACTGCTCCCCTCAGCAGTGTATTTCTGGTCTGCCTGTTCTGCTCCCCACTCTGTCTCTGGCGGACTCTCTCGCCGTCCCTCGCCTCTGGCCTGTACCCCAGGTTGTATTTAAAAAAAAAATTTAAAAAAAGTGCTATATGTTGAAATAAAACAAAACACTGTGTTCTAGGTATATTTAGACTCCAGAAATGTATAATCACCTCTTATTAATAAAATTGTGCCATTAATAGGTATCTCACTATATAATTATTGCATTAGTGTGTGGAAAACAAAATAGAACCTAATGCTCCAATCCCATCAGTTGTATTAACTTTAAATCTAATCCTGTTTGGCAATATGCTTGAGGTAGTATTTAGAGACTAAAAAACATACATAAATATGGACTCATTCACATGAGTTTCCACAATGTGACATACATATACTCTTATAACCCACAGGATTATATACCTGGCCACAGAGAACTATCCTATTCAAATTTAACATTCAGTAGATATTATTTTATTTTTAATTCTCCTTTCTTTGCTTGATGATTCTTTACTTGGCAAAGTAATTCACTGGGTCCAGTCACATGAGCAATTGCTATTCAAGACTATGCTTGTAACTACACAAGGTTCGTTTTCTGCATTCTGGAAACTTCTCAACTACTGTCCAATGAAAGACATATCTTGCGCTAAATGTATTCTTGAGTAGAACAATGCTTTGACAGTATGAAGTGCTGAAATATATGTGTCTAGATTTGGACTGAGAGCTTTAGCTATTAGGAAATTCATCATGTGGTAGCATAGTTGGCTGAAATATAAATATACAGTTGCTCTGCTTATAGTTTTCCTTTCTCTATAATTTCAGGCAAATTGAACTGTGAAGTCTTTACTGCCTTAGGAATGTTAGTAGAGCAGCAAACAGTGCTGCCTGAAGTCCGTGCTTTCTTCTTTACCTTGACAAAACCCTACATGCATTGTAGATATGATGCTAACATGTCCCAGAGCAGTGAAGAAAGTGGGGGAGAGTTGCAAGGGTACATTGTGAGATTCCCCAGACAGAGGAGGGAACAGAAGTTCTCTAGGTAGGTGAGAAAATCCCAGTAGGGCACAGCTGAGAGGTTAGATCCTTGATAGGAAAGCTCTTGATTTTACCAAAGACACCTGTATACTAAGCCTGTAACAGACCAGCAGGTCTTATGATTGGGGGTTGAAACAGGCACCTCGCCAGTATTCAATATGGTATTTGTTCATTCATTTGCTTTCTATAAGGGGATTATGCATCTCCATCAATTGCCATGTGAGTTACAGGTCCTTCTGATAGGTGGGCCTGGAATATACTTCCTTGTTCCATCTTTGACCATGTGAATTTCTTTGGAATGGAGTATGAGTCAATATAGTCGTCAATCATAGTCTTCAATAAACATAGTCTTCAATCAAAGACAAGTTTTTAAGGCCTTGTGTGGTTCCACACAGCCTGCGTTTCTCCCTCTGCCCTGAGAATGACAGGTCTCAAATAGAGGATGCTGATTCAGACTGGGTCCTAGAACTGGAAGACACATGGAACAGGGCTGCCAGTGTCAACCAGTAGCCACCAACAAATCTGCCAGTCACTGAGACTTCAGGTTGTTTAACACAGCAGAGCTAACTAATCAGCATAAACTACTAATCAATGACCAAACTGCTAAACAGACCAAGAAAAACTAAGAAAACGCAGTATCTCAATCCAAGTATATCAAATCAAAGTTTTGACTGAGATTCCATCCTGCTTAAGTTGATTACATTTTGTCTCTACTTCTGTCATGAAAACTGTAAGTTTCATTAGGATGTTCTTACAGAGAAGGGAGTCATAAAAAGTAAGATGGTGGTGAGCCCACATTAAAGAAATTGTGAAAATCACAGTTGCTTCTTGAAAGTCATTAAATAACTTATTTAATAACATTATTATTAAATAAGTTATTAAATAAGTTATTATTTAAGTTATAAAAGTTATTTATTATTAAATAATGTTATTAAATAAGTTATTTAATAACATTAAATAACTTCAGAGGTAATTCCTCTGAACAACTGATTAGTCTGTGTTAAAAATTCGGTAATATTCTTAATTATAAACAAATTCTTTAAGTTAACTTCTTTAACAAAGAACTCTCTATGTTAGAGAATAAATGATCTTAATTTGGTGGGTAAGTGATCTGGGATTTGGGGGGATATACTGAGTAGAAGTCTAACCGTTCATGGCTTTTCTCCAAGTGTGAGGTGAAGAGCATTGAAAGTCCAATGTGGGCCTCCCAAGTCCAACTATCTGGGAACGAGTGAGTAACTGCCTATGTAAGGCAGGCTTTGAACAAAAGGATTAGACAGCAGAGAATACAGTAGCCAGTCTTTTTCATCTGCTCACCTTTCTCTTTCATGTTGACTCACTTTTTCCCTCCCAACTTTCCTTGATTTTTTTCATTTCTTTTCTTTCCCTCAGCGCCCCCCACCTTATGTCTGTTTTTCATCTTCCCACCTGCTCCCTCATTTGTAAATATGTCAGGAGTCCACTCATTTTTATTTGAAAATCTGTCTAAAGCCAATTTAATATAAACCTCACAAAACTACAGACAGAAATGAATGCCATTGTTCTTTTTGCTCTCTCTCAGGCAATGCAAGTCGTTTGTGCGGATGGTATCGATAAAGGTGGGAGTGATGTAGCAATAAGATGTAGTCTGGAACTAGTGCTAGAGTCAGCATTTCTCCTTTTATTGTTTTGGAAATAATGGAGAGGGAAAAAAAAACAGGCTAACATGGTACACATCTTGTGGAAAGAAGGAAAAAGCCAGCACTAACATTTTAATACAAGACGTTGGGACAAAAAAACTGGTTACATATACTCTACAAATATCTACTGGAGAACGATTTTAGTAACGCAACATTTTCAGTCAGTCTATAGACCCTTTCAGGACTCACAGCATGCATTAGGCTCTGTTCCTGAGAAAAATATAGCACATCTGTTGGGCAGGAACTTTACTGAATGTTTAGGGTTTGTATTCTTAACAACTCATACTTATTTACTATAGAGTTTATTATATATAATATGTATAACATATTACATATATTCCATATGTTATAGAATATATAATATAGATGTATATTTAATATAGATATATATCTATAAATATTTTATGATTTTCACCCTTCACTTTTTTGAGTGCTGCCTAAACAACTCAGGCTGTGAAACAGCTCAAGAGAAGTCCTTGGGGGGCTATAGCCAGAGGCTGTTCATTGGGTGTTACCAGGAAAAATGTCCTGAGAGTAGAATTATCTTCCAGGGTTCTTTCACTTAATTGGTAGTTATTCTTCCTACTCAAAGAAATTTCCCTCAAACCCCTTCATTGCAAAGGAAAAGTATCCAAGGCAAAGTTGATGACTGAGAAACAGTACAAAACCCAGGGGATAAACACAAATAGAACTACAGGGGAAAGAGAGAAAGAGCTGACAGAGGAGGGTAGACTCTGCACACAGATTAACCACCTTGCAGGATGAGTATCTACTCTTTGACGCTTTCATTTGTCAGAATGGTCTGAAGACAATGGGAACGTTTCTGAATTATGAGGAGCAGAGTAGCTGAGCTGCAGAAATTCAGCTGCTAAAGAATCTGCATATAAAAAACTGAACACTGGGCCTCCCCGGTGGCGCAGCGGCTGGGCACTGCGCTGTGGAGCCGTTGGCCGCCGGCGATGCTGGTTCAACGCCCAGCCAGGGAGAATCCCACATGGTGCGGCAGATCTCTCCTGCCTCGCCTGCTGCTCTCCTCAGCAGTGTATCTCTGATCTGCCTGTTCTGCTCCCCACTCTGTCTCTGGTGAACCCTCTCGCCGCCCCGCGCCTCTGGCCTGTACCCCAGCTTGTATACATAAATAAATAAAAAAACTCTTAAAAAAAATAAAAAATAAAAAACTGAACACTGAACAATTATCGGGAAAGAAATAATATTTTCTGCAATTTATTATCATACACTCTTGTTCAGAGAAGAACCACATTGGTACAGGGTAAGTTGAAAGAACTCATAGAAAATAGATCTTGAAAGATTAAACACAGGGATAATTTCCTGATTCAAAAACTCACTGATTAAATTTTCTGTATGTTATTTGTCATCTATGATCTAAATTCTATTTAAGTTATTACATACTATTATATTTAAGTTAGCAGCTTTGTCATTTCAGTCTATGATGTAAATTTAGTCATTCTCATTACAAGCCTTTTGTAGTGTAAGAGTCTGGGGTTAAGACACTCTGTAGGGATGGCTACAGTTTTATGTAGGTGGATTGCCCAGCAGCTGATTATCACAGATTTGTAGAGTGTGGACACTGTCACACGCTTATCACATCTGTCACAGTCAGTTCTCACCAAGCTCCATTTCTGTATGGGCGTGTGACACACGTGAGAGCAATCTGGTTCGTTCCTCAAATAATATTGGATGCATACAAGGTACAAGGCATTGGGCAGGGTTGTGAAGGAGAACAGTTGGCAAGGGTTAAAGAATAATGTTGGCAATACTGCCAGGTAAGCAAATTCCTTTCACATATTGCCTTAGAAAGAGACTTGATACCACCTGGATCTTAACTTGAGAATTAGCCATTCTGATCTTAATGGATTCGGTTTTTAGGAGAAAGAAATTGGAGTTGAACACTAAAATCTGGACATTTCTCTCAACCCCACAAGTCAAGTCAGAGTAAGTGAGTGTGTGTGTGTGTGTGTGTGTGTGTGTGTGTGTGTGTGTCTGTACAATGAGCTGCAACATTATTCTGATTTATCAGCAAACCATGTTCTTATTTTTTTTTTAAGATTTTTATTTTTATTTATGCACACAAGACCTGGAGTGTAGGCCAGAGGTGCTGGAAGTGAGAGGATTCATCAGAGACAAAGTGGGGAGCAGAGCAGGTGGATCTACTGAGAGTCACTGCAGAGGGAAGCAGTGGGCAAGACAGGAGAGGTCTGTTGCACCATGTGGGTTAGCTCCCTGGGTAGGTATCGAACTCATGTCACAGGGCTGGGGATAGCTTGATAGCTCTGAGACTAACCCCTCCACCACCAAGGAGATGCCACCATATTTTTATTATTGGGCAACGATCATACTCACAGTCTCACAAAAAACTATCAGGGCAAAATTATTAGTGATTTTTCTCTAATTTAGATGCATATTTTATTGGGATGTTTAACATTCAACTTCCATTTACCTCTGTCCTGGGATTAAAACAATGAATCCATTGATCAGAAATGCCCAATTCTCCAAGTTAAGGTCTTTTAAGAGCAAAAGCCTTTATACCTGTGTGATAACAAAACACAAAGCTCAATGGATGTGTGGCATTCTTCTCATCTAGCCATTTGCATGGAGCCATTGCCTTTTCTCAAGTGTCAGCAACGAAGAACTGGAAAGAGACAGTTAATACAAAAATCCCCAAAGAAAAAACTGCATGCTTTTTGGATCCAATTCTGTTTTCTCATCTCAATATGTTTTCTAACATTCTTAAGTGCTGAGAAAAATTTCCTTTTTGTTATCCACAATAGCAGGTGGCAGCTGAAGTTGTTCGATTAAATGTTTTGTTAAAACCTTACAGATAATTTTAAAACTATCATTATGTTCAACCAATGTTTATACTCAAATCATTTTTCCTTCTGCTTAAATTCACAAACATATCTCAACTGCTACTCCACCCCACTTCCTCAGTAGAGTACCAAAGACCCTGGGCTGGGCAGAGCAAATCTGTTTTCACTTTTTAAGTGTTAAAGAGTTGGCCTAGAAGATTGCTTGATTTGTGTTGACACCTGCTGTTCTTTCCTGGGTTGATGTTGAATGGAGAACAAAATGGTATTCAAAGAGTAACTCAAATATTGGAATTGGGTTAGCATATCTGAGGTAGGGAGAACCTGTTTTGTACCACGAAAAATACTAGTAACAATCATGATTTTAAAAAATCTAAATGGGGTTACCAGAGCAAAAAAACATGATGTGCAAATAAATTTGGATTTCAGGTAAACAACATTTATTTTTTAGTCTAAGCATATCCCATGCAATATAAAAAGAACTACTATTGTTTATTTAAAATTTAAATTTAACTTGACATACCGTACTTTTATTTGCTAAATCTGGCAACCCTAGATCTTCACAAAGGTTTTCCTGCTAAAAAATTCTGTTCCTATTGCCTGAAATTGAATCAATCAACATTTGCAGTTCAGTTAACAAGTATTTTCTTTTAAAAGACAAATATCTCTGGGAAGTATATGAGTTGTTCATACATCAATATGAAAAATTTGATGAGACTGCTTCGTTTTCAATGTCTAACTCATTTCTCAGTAACAAAGTGGGTCAAATCAATCAGACTGAGAGCTTTGGAGTTCTTTTTTGGTGGGGAGAAATAGAAGTGTGCATTTGGATGGGAACTGCTAACTCCAGTCGAAGGAAACAGTGGATGTTTTACTTATCGCTGGGGATTTTCTGAAGGAATATCAAAATGCCAGGGAGAAACTACATAAAAGAGTGAAATGAAGGTAGTAGTTCCAAAGAAAACTCACTTATTTCTGAATTTTTCTCAAACACAATGCTTAACTAATGACGGGGGAGAGTGGTTTATTTAGCAAAAGTTGAAAATGATAAATTAAAATCAGTGGCAAACAGATTTTCACAAGTGGTGCTGGTATCATGAAAACCTAGTGAAAATATCTGATTGACTTCCTATTTGAATTTTCAAAGAGAATAATTTTCTTCAGGAAAGAAGTAGTCATTTTTGACTTTTGTCAATAAAGAATTAGTTTGCATTTATTTACAGAGAGAATACCATTTAAAGGGTTGAATGTGTTTAGCGCATCTTCGTGTATGTCTGTGACTGGGCCATATAACCCTGAAAGGGGCTGTCCTTCCAGGTAGAAGGATTTTCTTTCCAGACAGTGGCTAAAGATTTTCACTGCTCTAAAAATACACATATTATCCAGAAGAAGGCCTGTAGTTAGGAACTCAGTATGTTACCTTGAAACAGATCACATGCTATATAGAGTTGGGTATTCTTTATTATAAGGAGTATCAATGAGAGATTTTCCTCAATGGTTTGGGTGGCACATCTTTCCACACCAATGGCTTTTCTCCTTTAATGGTTTTATAACTTTACTGCTGACTCATTAGGTACATGCAAACTCCACAAGGAAAGAGAGGGAAGGTAAAGGACATCACTAGGTATGAAACTGCTAACCCTGAACAGCCATAACATGTTCTGACACATTCTTGAGAGTCAAAAACCTATCAACCTTTGAGGGCTAAAGCAGTTAATCTCTTATTTTACAGGTAATGCAATATATTCCTGGCCAATGTTAATAGATGAGTAAGAATTTGGCAACATTTAGCTCTCCTAAACGGGACAGCCTATACTGCTGGGAAGGAGGCAGATATTTTCTTACAAAGTATAACTGATACACTATACATTTACCAAAATTACAAACCTCTTTCTACCTTCCAAAACACCGAAAAGAGTAATATGTATTTAAAAGACCCTCCAAAAATGTGGGTTAACTAAACAATTATTAATTAAATTTCATAGTTTAAAGCAAAAACCCCTAACCCCATTCTAAATTCCTAAATCTAATATTTATTGATTTCTTCAAATCACTATTTATTACTTCTAACCAAATAATACAAGTTTAAAATTTCATTTCCCTGAGAGTTGTGTTTTAAAATAATACAATTAGCCAAAATTAATTCAAACTACAATTACATTCTATTTCACTTACTGACATAGATTACTGCAATCTGCATGAGACAGATGTCAGAACATAATGGACTAACCTGCACTGTATTTTTATTTTTTGCCTTTTCTTGAACAATGTCTTTCATGGGAAAGCAAGCTAAACAGCTGACAGACTGAGGGGGGAAAGTTATACAATGCACAGCTTTGCAGCAACATATTAATGCAGCAGAGAGATGCTGCAGGGAAGCTGGAAATAAAACTGTTTCTTTCCGGAGCAACACTGCTTCCTCTCAGCTGAGATGAAAAAGAACTCTTTTTTTTCCTTTCTTTTTAACTCACCTTACTAATCTCAACTTAATTCTTTTAAATACTAGCTACAAGGAAAGGCATTTATCTTAGAAAATTGCTTAATAATTTTTAGAAACCAGAGACATAATACTTTGAAACCTTTTCTTCTATCTAGTAACCACAGCAGTGTCCCTATAAGAGGGACTTAGGTTGCACTGATTTGAATAAAGAAAATATTGATAAATGTATTGCACGCTTTATATAGTTTGAGATTAATTTTGAGCTCAGACTCAGGGTTGTAAAAGCATCAGGGATTACCTAGCAGTGGTACAGGACAGTGCTGAGCTGCAGAAAAGGGATTGGCCGGCTGTTAGCTTGCATTACTCAGCACGCCCAGAATGTCATAAACTTGTAAATCTTGCAGGCATCAGAGGCAAGTCAAGACCCTTTCCCCTGATGCTCAATTATGGCTTAGTTATGGTTTGCTGTATGGGATTTCCAATGGATAACCGTTTTACTTATACTAGCTTGAGTGGATTTTTGTTCCTTGAACACAATCACATCCTGCCCTTCCAAACCACCCATAAATGGAAAATCCAGTTTGCGTGTAACAGGTTCTAAAAATTTTATTTTAACTGTCTTCCCTATAGAGGAGAATAAAGAGATGCAACAAAGTTAACTATTATAGATAATGGAGCAACTAACTCCAGTCAGAAAGGAAGTTTGTAAGAGTTTGAGATTTGATTGTGTGTCTACTGTTTCACAGTTTAATGTTCTTGTTTTAAAAGCAGAAATATAGGTAGTTGGCTGATATTTTATTAGAAACATTTATTTTCTCAATATATTTTCTCATGGAGAAGTTGAGTCCTCCAACTTTTTCATAAAAGTAGACTAAGAGAATTTTTCCAGGCCTTGAGCATAGTGCCTATTTGGGATGTCAGAGCTCCATGGTATAAAGGCTATAAAATTTATAAAGTTTATAAAATTTTGACCAGAAAAAGGTAACCATTATTATTATACCATAAACATTAAAAAATGATGCTTAAAGAATGCTTAAAGAATGACTGATTTGTGGATAACTGTAAACTTTTAGGCGTGTCAAAATGGGCTACCTGCAAATAGAGTATCTGATACACTTAATGAGGTGAATGGTTGAAAGGGTCCTTTTAAATGATCAGGTAAAATCTTCTAAATTATCTGCTGGAAGGAGCAAGTTTTAGTGCAAATGACATTAAGTAGTGCCCAAAATATCAAACTGAGCCAAATATGTTTTCCACATAAAATCAGTTTTTGTAATGTTTTTGTAAAATCTTTGGGCAAAAATAAAGAACATCATTCAAAATATTGCACCTCAAAATTCAAATAATTTTAGTATAAAAATATTGTAGTGTTTTAGATGTTTCAAAATAAGACTAAACGCAGCAAATAAGTTGGAAATGATAAAAATACTAGAAATTTCTATTCCATTGGCCTAGGCATACAGTTGGGCACGCCATACCAAAAAACTAAATTCAACAAATGAATGATCAGTAAATACCCACTACCCAGTTAATCATAATACAAAACTATCAAACCATTAACTGTGCTCAGTTACAGACTAGGGGACATAGGGCTATCAGAGCTTTGCAGAGTACTCTCCTTTAATTATTCACTTTCCTATGTAGATAACAGAGTCTACTTACGTAACCTATGGTGTTAACCACATTTCCCCTTTAGCTGTTGGAGGCACAAAACTAAATTCAGAACCAAGACAAAACTTATTTTATATTTCAGGGTCTGGCAACATCTACTTCACTACTTCTTTTAGCTTATTTGGTCTTTTTTGTTCTGATTTTTATTGTATTTGATTTTGTAAATCAGATCAAATCATTTTTAGAAATAAGAAATGAACAAATGAAACTCTCCCTTATTACAGGTTATCCCAATTTCCAGAGATTTACCTTTCCATAGAGATCACGTACAGTCCTGTGAAGAAGACACTTGACAATAGTTTGATATCTGCCTTTAGTTGCCTCTTTTCCATACTGAAAACTTTTTCAGTCTTTTAGCCCTATATGATGGGCACTCTATAATTATTTGCAGTGTTTATTTGCTCCTTTCCAATTTATGCCCAACTTCACTGATCTGCTTAGACATGCTAACGAAATAGTAGTAACATGAAAAGCATAAAGATGCTGCCTGACTTTTGGATATATTTCCCTTAGTACTGTGTCATTTTAATAATAGGATATCTTTATTTATTCAGCCTGTATCTTTGTAAAAATCAATTTGACATTTAAAAAAGGGCTGAAACTATAAAATTGATCTTTGCATATAATAATATCCTATAATCCTTTTATTTTCCTGCTATTAATCAGAAACAACAAATATTTATTTACTTTCTTTTAAACACGGCCTTGTTGATTCCAACCTGTGACTTTTTTTTTCACTACTTGTTATATATATAGTTTGTTCTGGATTAAAAATGTACTATGCTTTGACTGAAATTTTTACTAGCGCCTTTCTTGCCTTAATGAACCAGTTTCTAAAAATTTCAAGGTTATTCTGTTTCCTCTTCCTTTTCCCTTAGAGCTATTAATATCATTTATTACAAACCACTTGAATTTTTATTATTAATTTCAAGCTCAAAATCAGTAATAATTATTAAATAGTAATAGTCTCTGGATTGATCTCAAACAGTGCCATCAAATAGATTTTTCAGGATATCATGGAGTCATTGTTTAACCACCTTGAATTACATCCGCACTACCCTAGCAATATGATATACACGAATAATTGTAGGAAGTCAGGTTCAGAATTATTCTAAAGTTTCCAAGAATCTATAGTGCCCACTTCAGCTTTAGATTCACAATAAATACATGCCTTACACACATTCATTTTAAAATTATATATATTTACATATGTATATACACACACACATATGCGTGCATTTATATATGGTAGTATTTAACAAAATGCAAATTCTTTCAGAGAAGCCATTTTGTCAGCTAATATGTATTATTACCATTAAGAGAGAAAGTTCAGCTTCTCTCATGTGGCAATTCATCTCAATTCTGATATAAAAGTTGGCAAACTATAAACGATTGTGCAGTGATATGCAAATCCTTCCTGAAGCAGATGCACGATATCTATTATTTTTGTCTTGATTAACATGACTTTTTATATGCTGTCACAGAAGTAAATTAAATTGCTCTGACACAATTTCTATTCAAAGGTCAATGATTTTTATCTATGTTATTCTACAATAGGCAACTATAAAATTCAATATATGTTTAATTATTGTTGTTTTGTTTTGTTTCTTGATTTAAAAAAAAATTTCAAGTGCAGATGAAGCAAGATCCTAAAGGTTTTTAGTCACTTTGTTCAAACACGGACCCCAAAAGGTGCCCTTTCATGGAGTTTACTCCAGGACAAAAACTATTGTTTTTGCTTTTGTTTAGTTTTGTTTGTTCGTTTTGTTTAGTGTTGAAAATCTCTTTAAAATACACTGCTTTTCTGTGTTCTTAAAGTAGTTTTCACATATATGAAAGTAATCATACTTTACTTCTACTTTTAAGTTCTTTCCTTCTCTTGCCTAGAAGGGAATGATGAATTTTAGAAATCTCCATCTCTAGTGCATCCTTTAATCCCTATTAATTTCTCCTATTCAAATGTCAGGTTTAAAAGAGTTGTTTAATAAAATTTGACACATGAATCCAGTTAGAAGCAAGAGATAGGAAAAAACATACGGGACATTCAAAAACCTTTGCCTTCAGTTCTTGATTTCATGTTGTGTCCTAAAGACTTGAAAAAGTAATTAACTTATATTCAGATAGAGTTCACTGTAGAAATATTTATGTGCAGTTTGAATTGTTTGAATTGAGTTTTCTCTATTTCACACACACATTAAGAAACCTGTATGCATAGATATGTCTGATATTTATGTACATATATACATATGTTTGTGCACTAAAATTAGTATTAGAGAATTATATCCATTGAGTTGGCAAAGTGAATGTGAGATTTGTAAAGCTTTACTCACTAAAGTTATATGAAAGATAAATCTTATTTTACTTTATTCCTTTACAATTACGAGAACCTGTAAGAAAATTTGTTTGAATGGTAAACATATTTGACAACCAAAATTCTTTTCTATTTCTTTATTTTAAGGTACTAACATTTCAAAAGTTTTGTATCAGTACATTTCACTAAATAGTAACCAAATATTATATTATTATCCTAAATTAGAATGACTATGTTCCTAACCAGGAATCTGCCTGGCCAATCCTCAATTTTGTATCTCTAGTTCAAGTTAAGAAAATAATTGTTTTCAGGGCCTCCTTGGTGGCTCAACAGGTTAAGTCTCAGCACTATGAAGATATCCACAGCCACTGAAGCACGAGTTCGATCCCTGACCAGGCACAGCAGACCTCTCCTATTTTGCCCACTACTCCCCTTAGCAGTGTACTCCATTAGATATGCCTGTTCTGCTCCCCACTCTGCCACTGGTGAATTCTCTTACCCCCTGCACTCTGGCCTGCACCCCAGTTTTTCTACACAAAAATAAATAAAATCTTAACAAAAAAAAGAATAAATAATTATTGAGTTACCCAACAGCTTTCAAGCCTAATTTTGAGTTTCGGACACATATATGCAAGACAAGGTTTCTGTTCAAGAGGAGCAGGCTGCCTGCTAGAAGAGATACACTTAAATAACAATAGATTGCATTGTTGAGTTACTGTTAACAGTAAGTTATCTATGAGACAGAGGAAGCAGAGAAAAAGTCAGGACTGATCCTTCCAGAATAGTAGAAGCTTCCTAAGTAGGTGAAAGCTGAAGTGAGTTTTATTTAAAAAATAAAAAAAAAAGCAATTTTGCCAGGAAAAAAGCTGAGGATATCTAGCAGTTGTAAAGTTATGATCCTTTGGATCACTTAGAAAAAATATTTCAATGCAATAGCATTAAAAAGTATCTACTCAGTGCCAAGCACTATGCTATGGACTCCATGAACTATAGACTTTACCATACAATATTAAAATATGTATTATTACTACTATTATTATATAGATGAGAAAATAAAAGTCAGAAAAAAATATTCTTTAATCAGTGATTCAATACACAGCTATAAGCTGGGATGTGAATTCTGATTTGTCTGACTCCAGCCCTGGGTTCTGCTATATCAGATTTACTGGAAATATATCTCTGTTCATGGCATAGTGCCTGGTACTAGGCTTATAAATATCTGCTGAGTGAAATAATGAGTGAATGATTGGGTATCAAACTCGATTATGTCAGTTAATTTCATTGGTGGCATTTAAGGACAGTCAGGAAAAGAACTGAGAAGAAAGAAGAGAGATGTACAGATTTGTTGTAACATTCTAAAGAAAACGATGAACAAAAGTATTAGGCAATTATTAAACTTTGAAGTAAACAAGTCATTCCCACCTTCTAGAAGAGGAAACTGGGTAAGAAAGTAAAAAAGAAAAAATGACATTGACAAGTGATTTTGTTAATGATTTTGTCATGTTAAAGCTTAATCTAGCAGAGTAAGAAGAGAAGAGGGTCCACTGAATTACTCACATGGTTGTCCCTTGTCACCATAATGAACATATAAAATTTCCATAATGCTAAAATTATAAAAATGATAGTGGTAGTTTAAAAAATGTGAAAATGAAATCCCTAAAGCTTATACAAATATTCTTTTTGCACTTTATGTGTAACAAAAGTAAATCAAAATCATGACAACTATGAAATCATAGGAAATAAACAAATAATTAAAAAAAATAAATGGCTAATGAGAACCGGAGATACTAAATGAATCATCTCTGAAACTTCTATCACTTTGAAGACCACATGTGACTCTAGCTAGAGGGAAAAGGAGAATTTGGATAATAAGGGAAAGATAGCACATTCTATGGTGCATCAGGGTCCCAGAGAAGGTGTGTGTGGAAAAAACAGCAGAATTGAACAGAAATTGTTCAAAATTCAGCAAGTTTTTTGGTGAGCAGTGACACATTATTTCACTTCTTTTGACCATTTCTTCACCTACAATATGTGGGACTGAACTTAATAGGACATAAGAGTTTCATAAAATGAGAGACTGATACCTATCATCTCTAAGGCTCCACTAGGTAGCCATACTCTTTTAATATTTTATGTCTCCCCTTAGAAGAATCCCTCTTAAAAGTAAATTGAGGTGCATTTTATGTATACCTTAAATTGATATTTGGTCAACTGAAGTTTCTTGATCAACAGCTTGTAATGGAAAAATTTCTTCCTCTTTGAAATGAATTGGCCACTTTGTCTTGCCAGTATGCTGTTTATAAAAAACACAGGGCTGCTTATGAGAAAGGAAACAATTAATATTATGGTCTTGAGAAAGTACTTCCTCAGGGAGTGAAAATAACAAAAAATACTTTATCTGTGGGCAAGCGCTTCTAAAAGGAAATGAGATAATTTCTTAGTTTATTTCTGATATGATTCAAAGAATCTCAATCAAGTCCTAGGGGAATAACTAATATATTTTTTTTATTTTCGCATAGAAGAACTGGGGTGTAAGCCAGAGGTGTTGGGGGGTAAGAGGATTCACCAGAGACAGAGTGGGGAGCAGAAGAGGCAGATTTACTGAAATGCACTGCTGAGGGGAACGGCAGGTAAGACAGGAGAGGTCTGCTGTGCCATATGTGGATTAGCTCCCTCAGGCTAGGCCTTCGAGGTGCTAGCGCTGAGACTTAACCCCTAGGACACAAGGGAGGCCCCTACCTCACCACTATCTAGTGGGCATTCTTTAGGAAATGGTAGATATTTTCCACTTTTAAAAGATCCCAGAGTCAATGAATTTGTAGTCTGTTATGGTTTTGGTTATTTTTTGTTTTTGACTTATATGTGAAATTAATTTATTAATTTATTTTTATTATTTGTATTTTTTACATTATTGTGTATTCCCCATAGGTGAACCACCACCAATTCACCTGTGAACCATCACCGCAGTCCCTTGTTTTGGTTATTTTAAAAAATCTCCAGACCTCAGGTTAGCCAAGGCTGGTACATGGACCTTCGGATAAGTGGGCATGTCTGTGGGCATGAGTCCAGGAGTGCGTGATACCTATGTTGGGACAGCTATGGCAGGTGGTCATTGGGCTCTTATTTGTCAAGTCACCAGCGGACTGTCCCAGCTGAGCATGTGACTAAGGAAGAATATCCTCTGATGTTTACACACACACACACACACACACACACACACACACACACCCTTCATAGATCGCTAATGAACCAGGTAAACAGAAGTGAAACAAAAATGTAGCATTTAGATCCAGGAAAAAGCAGTTCATTACTTCTGCAACGTTCCCTCACTGTTCACTGTTGACAAAAATTAATAAATATCACACTTACTGTAAAGGACAAATAGGACAAATGTTTAAATGGCATAAATGCACTGTGACTGACTAGGCACCAAAGAGTGAACTTGGAACTGAGAGACAATAAACTGTTAACTGGCATGTATTATACAGTATTATTCATAGTTATTTTTTATCATAGGTCATACTTCTGAAAAACTACAGGTATTTTATTTATATTCATCAATCAGCTACTTATTACTTATTCATTATATCCCAAAGCAGACTCAAATTTGCTGTCATAGAAACTGTTAATCCCTCATCACTGGCGTTTCTTCAAAACAAATAGCAAGTCATTTTTGAATCCCTATAAGCATTTATCGACAATTCTCGCATTACTTGCCGAGTTCTACCTCCCATTATATATACTTATGAATATCTTATTTCTGTTGCAGTCCACCAGCACCTTGTTTCATAATACCATGCAAAGTGCTTTACTCATTAGATTTACACATTACATAGTTGCCAAATTAATTACTAAAATGATTGGAATAACAATGGCATCTTCCAAGAGTGAGAGGGGCAAGCATAAAAGTTCAAAACTCAAAAAGCTTCGCAAAAATAAGATACAGGACTATAAAAGTATTTTTTATAGTAAAATACTTTTTATAGTGAAAGATACTATGGTGAAATTGATATAATTTATTGAGGGGGTCTCAATTTTATGATAATCAGATAGTTTTCTTCATATTAATCCTCTGATATACATAAAGTGAGTAACAACTGTTCTTACTCTAGTTCATTTTGAATAAATAAAAGAAGGCAAGAATTTTTGTTAATGCATTGCTTTTGATTAGCAACTAATTAAGACATTGGTCAAAGAAATTTTGAAAAAGATGACAAGAAAATTAACAGGGGAAGAATAATTTTTCCAACAATCAGTGTTAGAAAAACTAGATATTCATGAGCAAAGGAAGAATTTGGAACTGTGTATAAAACCATACCAAAGTAATTACAAATGAATTATAGATACAAAAGTTAGAGCTAAAACTATACAATGTTTAAAAGATATGAGTAATTCTTCATACCCTTAGGTTAGGTAACAATTTCTTAAATATAACAACAAAAGCACAAGTGATCAAAGAAAAAATTGATAAAGTATACTGTATATAAAACGTTATTTTTAGTTCAAAAACAACATATAGAAAAGAAAGACAACCCACAAAATGGGAGAAATTATTTACAAATCACATATCTGATAAGGGAGTGTATGAAGGACATATTTATTGAAAAAAAAACTTTAAAGGTCAATAATAAAAAGATAAATGTCTAAAAGTAAGTGGAAACTTTGGATAGATATTTATGTAAAAAAAAAAATATATATATATATATGAATAGCCAAAGACGCACATTGAAATATTCCTAGTATATTAGCCATAAGGAAAATGTAAATCAAAACCACAACGCAATACCACATCACACCAAATAGGATGGTTATAGTAAAAAAGGTAATAACAAATGTTGGAGAGTAGGTAGAGAAATTAGAAACCTCATAGACTGCTGATAGGAATGTAAAATAGCACAACCATTTCAGAAAATATTTTGACAGTTTCTTACAATGTTAAACTAGTTCTATTGTACAATCCAGTAATTGTACTACCAGGTATGTAAGCAAGGAAAAAGAAATCATATATCTACACAAATACTTGTATGGTAATATTTGTAGCAAACTTTTTCATAATAGTCAAAAAGTAGAAACCACTAGAATGTATACTAACTGGTAAATGGTAAATGCACGCAATGGGATATTATTGGGCAATCAGAAGGAATGTAGGACTGATGAGCTACAACATGAATGAAACTCAAAAATATTATGAATGAAAAAAGCAAGACACAATATTGCATGAGTCCATTCTTAGAAAATGTCTACAAAAGACAAAAATGAACTAGAGGTTGCCTGAAACTGAGAGTGGGGATGGAGAGTGATTAGAAATGGGCAGTAGCTGTCTTTTCACAGTGGAATAGTTTTTAAATTAGGTTGTAGTTGAGTGTTGAATAACTCTATAAATATACTAAGGAATCCCAAATTATTTAAAAAGCTACACCTCAGTGATAATTATGTAAGTAATGATGACTGAGTTTTTTCTTGTTTATGAATTATGTCTTGATCCCTTTTTAAATTTCTTAATCCTTTTTTAATTCTTAAATTCTTAAATTTAAAATCTGCTAAAGGATTTTAAGCAGTTGAAAATTTTATAGAAATAATAATAACTGCAATCAATATTTGGTTGATAAATACACTTCCTTACATAATTTGCTTTTGCCTAGAATCAAGAATGATTGTTCCTCATAGGATGTCTATGGCTCTATATTGGTCATTATGAAAAAGAAAAATCTTTGTTCTAACTTGAGGTGGAATTTTGAATCCTATTATGACCCATCATGGCACAATACTGAATTTGTATTGAGACCAGAACATATAAATACGAATATTGATTTTCCTAAGATAGTAATATTGTCGCTTAGAGATAGCATATAATATATTCAGTCTCCGAGAAGTAATGAATTCTATCTTTTTCAAAACAATGCTTTGTATCCAGCTTATATTTTCAATTTAGAATCTAAATGATTAAGAGTAGATATCTTGGCACCTACTCTTATACGTAGTAGGTTTTCAATACGTATTTGTTTAGTGAAAAAATGGGATGATTAAGGAAATTATTTCTTCTCTGATCAACTTCCTGATTGTTCTACTCTAAGATCCAGCAGCTGTTAACATAATTATAATGCTAATGAATGTTACTGTCAATGTTTCTTCTCATCTGTCCATCAGATTGAGAAGTCAGCATAAATGCTAACCATAAATATAATGTGCAATAATAGATTAAAGTAATAATTAAATTAAGATTGGTAGAATAATATGAAGTTATTAAAATTATATTTTTGGATTATTTGGAAAGGCAAATTTTTGAATTTTTAGGATGGCAAATCTGAATTATTTGGATCATTGGGATGGTGTTAAGACATAACACGCAATGAGTACAAAACTGAAAAAAGTCTTGTGATCTCATGATGAAAATAACAAAAATAAAAATGATTTATAGGAAAACATTAAAATACTAATAACAATATCTTACTGTGGGGGAAATCACATATAAGATTGTAGAGTTTTGAAGATTTTCTTCTTTAAACTTTTCTAAATATTCTAAGTTACGTATACAAACTTTACAACTATAAAAATACTTGGATGACTTTTTAAAAATGAGACTCAAGTAAAAGCCAAAAGTATATCTCAAAATGATAAAAAGGGAAGTAATCAAATTTCTCATACATTGAATCAACTCATAAAAGCTAAAGATAATAATAAGAAAGAACACATTCAGAATAACTTTGAAAAGCAATACTTAATCATAGCATATGTGGGCTCCTTGACAGGAGTTTGGAATGTGCATAGGCAACAAAAGAACTATTTGAAGTCATTTCATGCTTCATAAGTATATTTTTGCAAAAGTGGTATTTGCCAAAACATTCTTTAAACATTCTCAGGTGCTAAAGGATACCCTAAAATTGTTTTTGTTGTTTCATTTTCATTTAGCAAATATCTATTGAGTCTGGACTGTGCCCAAAACTGAAATAGGCCATGGTAAGGATACTTGGTACCATAGGCCATAGACATATTGCAAAGATATACAGACTAGTAAAGGGAGGCAAAGAAGAAACATAATAAAGTGCTGCAATACAAGTCTGTACCTGGTACAGCCACAGCACAAAAGGAAAATGAATCACTCTTGGGGAAAGAAGAGATCATAGCTTTTCAGACAGAGAAAGAAGCAGTAGCAAAGGCTTGGAGACAGTAACAGCTTTGAATATTTGCAAGAATGCAATTACTTCTACAGGACTAATAATAGGGTAGATAGGCCATGGAGAACAGATATACCCAGACAACTCACAGAAGCCAGCCATCCTAAACAAACTGGGCTTTTACCCCAAGACAAAACTTGAAGTTTTAAACTACAGTGAAGATTTGATGTGCCTATTAGAAATATCAGTGGTGATTATATGGAGGGCAGATTCTAAGTAGAAGTTGGTATTTGATAAAATTCCAAAAGAAAATTCTTACATTGGATGATGCAAATCCAAGTAAGAGTGTTAGAACATTTATCTTGTATAATTTCTGATTTGCTTTGAAACACTTTTTGCTCACTTTTACTAGAACTTACTGAACTAAACTGATGATATGTGCAGTTCACAGTCATGGAAAACATACTAGTATATGTGATACACTGTCCCTATTTAGCATGACTTCAAGGGACTTAGTTACCTGCATTATAATAATCTCAATGAATACAGGTCTCATTGTACTCGACATAAATGTACCATGGAATCTGATTAATTGAATTCAACCTTGTCGTATAAAGTTTGGTTTTAAAATTGTTTATATTGTTAATATTATTGAGGACCCCAAAAGCTTAGTTTATGTGGGTTAAGTTTATTAAAATTAAAATAGAAAAAAATTTAAAGATACTCATTAATTTATAAATAACAATAATAAACAAAAACATGTTAACAAAATAATATTTTAGGTGAAAAATAATGTTACAATGGGAACATTGAGAGTGACATTATTTTATAAATTTATGAATTTAATATCTGGCTTTATGTCTTGATTCTTAAATCTGCTTCTACATTCAATCTGTCATAATTTATATTTGAATGAAGAAATTTTGGCTTCATATAGATATTTAGTTGGAAAATTTTAATTAATAGCTTTTTCACATAATTGTAAATAGTCTTCTCATAGTTTACCAAAATTTGACTAGTGGAATCTGAAACGGTATCATTGAACTTCTTGTTTTCTGTAGCACTAAAGTCAATTAGTCTACCACATTTCGGACCTGTTATCCAGAAATGATTTTGTATCACTTTATCCATGGTAAAATATTGGTAGACTGAGTTTTGCAGAAACTTGAAATCTTGAAACATTTCATTATCCTTCTGTTAACATCATCACTAATTGCATCAGAAAATCCTAAGTTTTGAACAAAGCTGCTGATGTCAGGGTGGCAGATACAAGCTTTCCAAAACTGTATTTTTTTCTTGAAAGTTTAAATGCTGTCATTGGTAACAAATATTATCAGTTATTTTTCTTGAAATGACATGCTCACTTTATTCATTTTCCAAAAAAATTGTCTGACAAATATCCAAATCTGAATAACTACAATTTTTCTGTCAGTCATTCTTTCAAGTGAAAATGGAGTTCCATGGAAAAGCAACCAGTTCTGTTTGCAACTCAAATAATTGCACAAAATGCTTTTTTTGAGTGAATCATCATCACACTGTGGTAGGTAGCAAATATTCTTTATGTATGCATATTTCCATTTCAGCCACAGACTAGGTAAAACACATGAGTGTCGGTGTGTCTAGATGAACTACTTTTTACTCAATTATCAAAGACATTTCTTTAGTAAAACAAGATTTTAATTAATTTATTTAGTTTTCTGGGGATGAATGAAGTGATAAATATAATGACTACTACTACAGTTTGATACTTCTGTCTTGGTAAGTGTTAAGACAAAGAATTTAATTCATCAGTGCAATTAATAATATGGTCTAAAAGGTAAAAATTATTTTTATATCATTACCAAAATAATTTTGACCTGATGGACTCCCTAAAAGATTTCAAGGGAACTCAACGGGTTCGGTGGACCACACTTTGAAAATAACTGCTGAAATCCTGTTTATGATTTTTCTATTTTTTTATTATATTCTATATGCATCAAATACTATCAACAATCTGACAACAAGATTATGGAAAATATATTTCAATAACCCCGTGATTGGAGGGAGGGTTGGAACGAAATACAAAAGAGGATAAAGCTAAATGCCTATGAATTTTAAAAAAAATTGTTAATAGAGTAAGGTTTGGTTTAAAGAAGAGAGAACTGGGATTCTATTTTGTTGTTTCATAAGGATTTGTACAGGGATCAACCACTCATTTTCATTTTCTTGGCTTACTGATTCTTATTTAACTCCTTAATTGTGTTCAAACTTCCTTTTTGGAATTTCTTCATATGGCACTCATCTTCACACAGGTTGATCTATGATTCTCTAAGTGCCTTAAATATTGGTGTACAATCTTCTAGACTCTTTAAATCACCTGAAATCTGAAATGCGAAGGTCTGCAAAATACTGAAATTATGGTCTGGACCTGAAACCAATCTGTTGCATCTTTGGTTTTGTAACACCACACCGACATACATAGCCCAAAACACGACTGGCCTTTTTAAATGGCATATCACATTCCAGGCTAATATCAAAACTGCTGCTTGGTAGCATTTGCTAAGCCTCAAAAGAACTCTTTCCAGGATTCCCAAATCTACTGAATTTCTTATATAGAATATTTCATTTGTCAGAAGTTTCCCTCTCTGTAAATATATAACTGGAAACCCTGAATTGTGCTTTCCTTTCTTCATTTGATATTATAATTTTTTAAATGATTAATATTTGCTTTAAAATAATCCAGATATTGATATCTAAGACATCTATTCTTCTTCACAGAGATGTCCCCCTCAACACAAATAATGTCACATTCTGAAATTCAACATATACTAACAATGATCTCCCACACTGTCATCTCTTCCTCAAGGGTAGACACTTCATTTACTCATGACATCATTTTACTGGATATTCTTATAGTTTGATTTAGCCAGTTTAATGAATTTTATTATAAGTAGTTTTAAAACTTTTATGCCTACTGTGTCAGAACTAACATATATTTTAAATTGTTTTTAGTGTTCTCAACCTGAAGTCAATTTTTATTAAAATTATTCACTGTAAACAATAGAAACTATATAAATATGACCCTCATGTTTTTTGCTGAGTTCAAAAGGGGAAATTTAGATCACCAAATCAGACAATTTTGGGGACAGCCCCTTGTGATATTTCAAAACTAACTTTATAACTAACTTCTAAAAGGTCATCTGTTGTTATACAATTTTTAAAATGATAACTTTATTATATAGTGTTTGTGGGCTAATAAAATATTCAGATATTCTACTGTTTCTATAACTTACCATTGAGTTTATGATTTTTATTGGAGATGTAATAAATGTATTCGTACAAAATAGAGTTAAACAATTCCATTTGAAAAATAATATACACTAACTTTTATTCTGATTTTTAAATGAACATTTTGGAGAATTTGAGTCAAAAACACTTTGGTATATAAAATAAATGATTAATACTGATCATTTTTATATAGCTTTATGGAAGTCATTATTAACACCTTGATTCTATAATAAATTCCTTTTAGCTTGGTATAATTACCTTGTATTACTTTTGTCATAAGAAAAATAAAGTGTAATATTCTGTTTTTTTAAGATATATTTATAAAGAAAACAGATATCATATGTAATCACATAAAACAGCGATTAATTACAGTCTCTTTACAGTTTTTTTCCTAAAGAAAACCCCTTAGTTTAATGATTCTAAAACAGCTCACTTCTTACATTGACCATGATTTATTTAATCATTCTTCTAACATTGTGCATGTAGATCATTTGTTCGGGTGGAATTATACTTCCTGAAGGGGGACCAGTTTGATGGGACTGTCAGTCAAGGAGCCCAGTTCACCCTTAACTGAAGGAGTGAGTTTCATAATCCAAACTAGGACAACCAGATGCACATTTACTAGAATTTTAACTTTTAACCAAGAAAAAAAGTCTGAAAGCAGTTGAACTGATTCATCCTAGGAGAAAACTAGCATCCTGCAAAAACTACCCAAAAGTTCAAGGTCTGGACTACTTGTCATAACTTTCTTTACTCTTGTCATTTCCTCCCTGGATTTCAACTCTGAGCTGCAATGCCATTCCAAGACATGAAACCTCATTGACCTTCAGTCATACTTCATAAATGCATACTTTGAAAATAATTATTGTATTTCTAAATTCACCATGAACTCCCAATTTTTAATATCCTTTGGGATTTTCTTATTGAAACAAAGAAGAACTTTAGTTCAGTAAAATTATAGATTATAGCATAAATGTGACTTTCCAGCTTAAAAATGGGAGCAGAATCCCCGTCATTTTGCTCTGCACATTTGTTATTCAACATGCCTCTTTAAATACAAATCTAAATTAATTGTCTTTATTGGATTATTAACAAATACACAAATGACTCCTTATATCCAGACGGAGGGAAGCATGAATAATGAAAGTCCATCATTAGTATAACAACAGTTTCATCAACAACAAATAACTTAGCAGTTTCAATTTTCTTTGCCATTATTTTAGCTGTCATCATCAGTGCAGCCAGAGACAACTGCCATGGGCAGAACAGTGACACCTTTACAATGGCATGCTAAAACCTCAACCCCTAGTACCTCAGAATGTGAATGCATTTGAAAAATACCTTTAAGAAGGTGATTAAATTAAAATAAGGCCATTAGGGTACCCCTATTATAATCTTACTAGTCTCTGAGTAAGAGAAAATTTGGATATTAAAAAAGGTACTAGGGATGCCCACTTAGAAAGAAAAAAAGTATGAGGACTCAGTCAGAAGGCCACCATAAGCAAGTCAAGGTGAGAGGCCACAGCAAAAACCAAGCCTGCGGACACCTTGATTTTGAATTTTTAACTTCCAGAACTTTGAGAAATAAATTTCTGTCATTTAAGTTACCTAGTCTGTGCTGTTTTATTCTGGCATCCCTAGCAAACTAACACAACAACCAATTGTCTTAGAATGGCACACATCTATCTCACGTTCAACAGTTTCCCCTCAACGGTGTTTAGGAAACAAGAGAAGCAGACTAGCAGCATATATCAATATTATAAAGAACATGGTAATGTTTTCATGAGTTCCAGAGAGTACGTGTAATACAGTAGAGATGTTTCTTAGAAATAACTAGTAATCTATCTATAAAAATAGTAGCTCATTACTGAATTGTACATCAGTATCTTCTTAAATTTCTAGTAGAGTCACAAATGGATGTGCTTTCAATTATGATATGAAAATTTTTAATGGGAGTTAGGTCAAAAATGTGTTTAACAGTTAAGGATACATGGGCCAATTTTGTGATACTTCGAAGTTTGGGGAATGCTCAAGAGGGAAAAATCACATGGCTTTTTTAAAAGTAAAATGTTATCCCTAGCACCAGTGTATGAAATAATTGATGCTAAAAACATAGATGCACTTAAATAGGGAAAGATTAACAAGACAACTCAAAGGGGGGATGGGGGTGGAAGAGCCTTTCAACAAACAATATTGGGACAAATGGATGCCAGCATGCAAAAGAATGAAATCAGTGCTCTATCTCACTTTATATACAAAACTAACCAAATGGATCATAGGCCTAGAAGGAAGAACTAAAACTCTAGTACTCATAGGAAGAGAGGAGTAAATCTACATGACCTTGGACTAGGCAATGGTTTCCCACATAGGGCATCAAGGACACACACAAGAGAAGACAGTTACAGCCAAAGACGAGATATTTCATCAAAATTAAAGACAAGGTTGTAGATGGGGCACCCAAGTAAGCAGACACATGAAGGCAAGGGTTTTTACTGCTTCTTGGGATCAACTAAGAAGCAAGATTTCTCCAAGTTAGAAAAGAAGCTCACACTTGCTAGCGAGAACTACAATGTTGGTAGTAACTAAGAGGGAGTGGGAACAGTCAGGAAATAGAAAGACAAGACATTAGAATGTGAAATTTGAGGGAATAAAAATATAATAACAGAAGGTCTAATATATGGAAAAATGAAGTTAATGTTTATATTTTACTTTATTATTTTGAAACCACATTCCTAATATTCATTTAAAAAAAATCCATTGTTGAATCACCTCAGACCCCTACTGTGCCCTGGACACTCCGGATGCAAAGCTGGGTTGCAGCCTCAGTGCCTGCCCTCAGTCCACTCCTCCTGGGCTCACTCATTAATAGGGAAAATCCTCAAGCATGAGCAACACTGATTAGTTGACTTGGGCTACTTTTAAAATTTTAACTGATAACTTGCAGTCATCTAACCAATAGCCTCATTCCAACATTTTTTATTTTATCAAATAGTGTCTTGTAAGCACCTTTGGGCCTAGATGCTGCATTCTAGGAACTACAGCATTTTCCACAGAACTTCACAAAATTTTAAAACTTTTTTTGTGCATGTGGAAATGACTGGTTTCCTTTTTTAAGCCTACTAACTTGTCACTATGAAATATGAGACTTACGGCTACTTGACATTGCTCATGGGCTTGCTTTTTACACAAGGGAGGGACAATTAGAGTTCTAAGCACACTTGAGGAGGCCCCACAGATCCTACCAGTCACCTGGTTCTTTCCTTTTGTTCTGCACCCAAGATGGCTCACAAGACAGGTGCCATTCCGCCAACCTGTGACAAACTGTGCCCTTTGGGACCTCTCTGATATCTCCCATCCTACTGCCCAGAATGCTCTTCTCTCACTCATTAAGATAAAAATCACATCCTGCCCCTCCCTACCATCATTTTTTCCACACACCCATCTACACCTATGGCCTTACCCCACCTTATTTTTCCTCCAAGAACATATAGCTACTCTTACTTCATTGCACATCGTTTGCCTACTGTTTAACTCCACCATTGGACTGAAAGTTCTAAGTCAGCAAGGATTTTTGTTTCACTTACTATTTTCTAGCACCTAAAAGGAAGACACAAATGCATTTTTAAATGAACGAATGGGGTAGATTTAGGGAATAATTCTAAACTGAAGTATTTTAAATTTTTGGCATGGAGGAAAGGAAATGAATTATATATTGGTGCCATGAAGACTGCACCCACCTGATCTGTTACAGGGCAGAATGAGGGGCACCCCAGAACCTCTCATACAAGCCCTGACTACCCGGGCTAAATTGTAGCTCTCTGATCACACAGGTGCTAGGAAACGGTCATGAACACAGATGGTGCAATGCTCAGGTTCAAGTTCAGGATCAGCCTTTTTTTTGTCTAACCAAGGGCAAAGTTAACCACACTGTGTCCTTGGTTTCCTCATCTATAAATTGGTGATTACCTACCTCACAGAATAAAATGAGATGTTTATTTGTAAAGAGTGGCTTAGAAGAGTGGCTGGCATCCAGCAAATGCTGTATGACCTCTTAAATAAAAGAATAAATAGGCACATAGGGATGCAGACAAAAGAAAAAGCATAGTTTGGGGCAGTTAGGCTTAATTTCTTTTTCCCTGACCATGATTGCTCTGAGAATAAATCTTTTCCCAACCTCTACTTTAAAGAGCAGAATGTGTACAGCTGGGAAACAGGCTCAATTGACTAATCAGAATTTCAAAGGGAAGTGATTACTTCGCAGCTCAGTCCATTGACCCAGGTGGAAAGCTGCTAGCGCATCACATGGCAGAGCCCCCATCCCCCCTTATAACCTCCTCTTTCTCCTCCCTTCCCCCTTCCAAGGTAGCTGGGAGATCAGGCCTCCAGCTCCAGGTGTTTTCTGGGAGGTGGTGAGGGGTTAGGCCTCCCACTATCCAGGAAGAAAACAATACCTTTCATGGGCCCTTGGCTAAATTTTGGGTGGATGCTCATACCATGGGGACTGCCTGCTCTGTAACATTCTAGAAATAACACCAGACAGGCCCAGTGACATTGCCCTCTACACAAGAAGCTGTAATGGTTTCTACTGGAGTCCTCTGTGAGCTTCTGGAATTTTCATTCCTGTGTCAGTGGCAATGAAGTTTACTTCTGGGTTTCTGGTCTGTGCCTTTGCCCCTGGTATCACTAGTAGGTAATGCAGATCCAGACTGAGCTCCCCAGTGCCTTATAGGATACTGTATAATTAATTAGGCTTCCAGTTGTGCCCTCCTCCCCTCCCAAAGAGGGAGAAACCCTCCTGACCAGGCCTTAAAGTGAAACTGCCCTAATAAATGAGACTCTGTATACCAAATTTTCCAGCCAGAGGGGGCTAAGTAAATGGAGACTATTAGCATAGGCAGCAAAATCCCACACACCGTTTTTACCAGTATGAGCATTCCGGATGTGTGACCTCCTAAAGAAATGTTTGGAAAAATTTTTAAATAAATAAAAACAACCAGACCAACAACTAAAGAGGACAGAGGGGAAAGCCACACAAGTGACTTGCAGTGAGTTTCATGAAAACTAATTCCCTTGCTGGGTTCATGTGCTATAACCAGCCACTTGCGCTCTTTTCTAGCGGTTTATAACGTTACCTCACCCTCTCCACGAAATTGTTTTCCGGTAAATCTCTGTGGCCATCCATTCCTGTCTACACATTATGTTCCTAAAATAGACACCATCTAAAAATCTCTTCAAGGAGCTTAGTGGAGGAAGGCCGAAATTGCAACACTGCTCCTAGAAGAGGGATGTGATGGGCTGACGGCAGCCGCCGCCGAGGAGAGATTTGAAGGAGTTTCTCACCACAGTGATGCCGCTTCCAAAATACACGGATGAGGGGAAAGGGAAGTGTCAGACGCCTGGGGAATGTGTAGAAACTCCAAGTTACATCACCCTGACAGGCCAGGTATTGCAGCAAATGGGAAAGGTAAGCTACCCCCTGCCCTGGACAGGAGAATGCGAAGCAGGAATCACCAACCTCAGCATGGAATTTTCCTATTTCTGTTTGGCATCATCCTCTTGGGATGATTTAAAGTGCTTTATGGAAAAATATGTTCTGTTACTACACTAGCACATAAGAAATACCACGTGAACCTGTAAATCTATATATGATGGAGCCACATTTTATAGGTGTGATAGCAACAGCGTTTGGCAATTTGCAAGTTTGCGAATGCACCTCAGAAATATTTAGTTCCGTGCACATATGGACTGAGCATTACCCTGTCTTGGCTTTGATCATTTCACCACACTTGAAAAAGCACCTAGCCCCACTCCACTTGAACTTATTTAATAAAGAGGAGTGGCAGTGGTAACTGTCCGTGAATAACTGAAGGGAACCAAAAGAAATAAGAAGTCCACTTTGGGTGGGGGGGAGGGCTTTAAACACATACCTCAAACAGGTAGGAGAGAGGGAATCCAAGAGAACAAAGGCCAAAGACATTTGAAAAGGCTTCATGTCCACTCAGAGATATTTCTCGTGCTGCTTGGAAAAGCAAGACGGCTCACACTAGGAACCGAACAGGCTCTGCAGTATCATTGCTGATAGTGACCTCTGTCTAATTAAAAGTAGCTCAATCTCTCCCATTTGGCGTTCTGAGGAAGAAGGGATTTTTTTCAAGTTCCCTTTTTGTAAGTGCGGTTCAGCTAGAGTTAAAGGTAAAAAACCATTGTCCCCTTCTCGCCAGAGGCTTAAAGCATTTCTCCTGACATCCCAGCCTCTACGGGAAGCTGAACACCCCTGCAATGATAGGCTCCAGCAGCAGTCCTGCTGCCATCCTTCTTCCTGGGGGTTAACACTGAGATCTAATTTTTGCTCCATCCTTTGGAACAATATGACCTCTATTCACAGCCAGCTAGTCCAATTCTAAAGCACCGGTGAAGGAGGGGGCTTCAAAAGGAGACCTTGAATAGGGTGAAAGCAAGCAAAGGAAGAACTGGCCAGGTTCCAAGCTATTTCAGGCCAAAGAATCCCATGTTGTATCAAAATGCTGAACTGCAAAACAAACCTGATTTCAGTTCATGGAAGGTTGAGAGGAGGGGGAGGGGAAGGGGAGGAGAAGGGGAGGAGAAGAAAGGGAGGAGGGGGACAGTTGGTCCTAATTCACATACAAAAATCGACTTCCTGCTCTGCCCAAACTGTATTTCTACGGACTCTTTTTTTCTAAAGAAATAACTGTAACGATAAAGCCTAAAATTGCAATGAAACAACCAGATGGCTTACCTGATAAAAAGGAAAATCACCCATCTGCAATGAGGAACAGCATCTCCCAAAGACTAGATGATAACAACGTGTCTTCAGTTGCAATTGTTCAGATTCCTTCTTGCAAAAGGTGAACAAGTATTTACAAGAGCTGCAGTCTCACTGGGGCAGGACACATATACCCAAACACACGCACACACGCACACATACACACATGCACCAGAGACCTCTGCAGTATCCTCTCGGCTTCATCCTCGCCTCCCTCTATGGTACCTAATACAAATCAGCAAATAGCTTGTTAAAAAAAAAAAAAAAAAAAAAGTCGAGAGCACCTTACATTACATCGCCATCTAGTGGCAAAACGTTAAATATTTTCTCACCATCCGGATTTATGTTTTCTTTCTCAACCTCCTTTATCTCTGGCCTCTTTCTTTTGGCTCTCTGACTAGTGGCTCCCTCCTATTTTTCCTTCGTTTTAAATCACTCTATACCAAACATATTATGACGCAAAGGTGAAAATATTTAAGGCAAAACGTAGGAATCTTCAAGTGTAGCAAATGACTGTGAGTTGTTACTATCTTTAAAAGTTATAGAATTTGTGAATAAAACTTTATTTGTCCTTTTATTACACCAGGAGAAAATTGGGTGGCTCTTTGTTACATGACTTTCCATTGGCGTTACTTGAATTTTTTCTAATTTTTAATATTGTTTTCTTTTAATAGTAGGTTCTGTATCATGCTGAACAGCTAGAGAAATGTAAGTTTTTACTTCAAATAAAACATGAGAATGTCCTGCATTCTTCAATGAATACTTACATTTTCTCATCTTCATCTATAAAATCAAGTGTTTTCTTAGTATAAATGTCTATGATTTATTTTCTTTTTACTGTTTCCTCATCTGTATGCATGATCTTAATTATAATAACATGCTTTAGCAAGCAAATATTTATATTGAATCCAGTTTAGTATTACCTATTGATAGATTTATGAAAGCCCTCAGGCTTTCCTAAGACAACAGAGAATCCAAGCTAAACTATTTATAACTCCAGTTCAACTTTCTGTTATATATTGTTTTTAAAACTAAAACAGTCTTTAAGATTTGGTTATGTATAAACTCACAATTAGCTATGTGTAGTTTAGTCATTTGCAGAAATTTTATCCTAATACACTTCTTACTTGACAACCATCACTCACCCCCTATTTAATTTTTCTATTCCTAACTATAAATGGTGCAGTAGATACTATAATAATATAGTTATATTTATTCTCATTATATAGTTGAGAATACTGAGACTTTGGCGACCTCATTGAGATATATTCAAGGTCATAAATAGCTTGCAAAACAAAACTAAGATTGTTTTTCCAAACTCTTGTTTTTGCAGTATACCCAAAAGTCTACCTGTCCTTCCTTGTTTTACAGTGAGAGAGATTTTTCATCTCTTTATTCACAAAACATTTACTAACCCTTACTTATAAATTACTCATTGGTCCATTTTCTCATCTATAAAGGAAAGAAGTTGAGTGAGATCATTTCCTGTTCTGGCTAAAAATCCTATACTTTCACAAAAGCCAATCAAAATAGCATAAATGCATTAGTTAAAATTATTCAGTGTCTGGGACATGTGTTGGTAGAGTCGGGCTCTGGTAGAGTCAGTTCAATGTTGAAAGAAGCTGGAGAAACAGATGACTATTATTTGGTGAATAATTGCTAGGGTGTTAAGGATGAAAGAGAAATGGAAAATATATGAACAGGAAGCATTTTTCAAATTTTCTATTGACAAATTCCACATTAATAGTACTTATGGTTTAGAAATATAGTCATAAGAAATGAGTCCCCTCACCCCTCATCCCACCCCTGACCACATGTTTTAATTCCTTCTAATTACTTATTACAGGTATCACTTTTTTTGAGTATGCTTATAACAAGTACTGACAAAAGCTCTCCCTGTGTCATCCCCAGAGGTGAACTATCCTTCTGGCTTAAAATGACCAGAGTGGGGACACATGTGTATTCCACTCAAGAAAGAACTGCTACAGTTGATTCTGGAGCCTAGGGGGCCAGCCTTCCTTTGCTATGCAGACTCAGGACCAGGTGTGCTGAGGCTTTGAGAGAAAAGAACCACGCAGGTTTCAAGGTAGTGACAAGACAGGCAAAAGAAAGATGCAGAATACACCCAATGACTTCTTGTTCCTAGTTCCAACCCTCCCCAAGATCCAGATACTTACCTAATTTGGGGGTTCCATGATAGGTCTAAACTACACATGTGCTTAGTTGAACTTGGTTTCAGTTGCTTTGTGGAGCCCAGTTCACTCACTGCAGGATCTAAATACTCTAGCCTTTGAAAGTTATCAAGTACTGCTCACATTCTGTGCATCTGACACCTCATTGGTCAGACCCATGGAAAGGCACATTATTATCACATACCACCCTTCTGCCTCTATCTTTGTTCACAATCTTTACTTCTCTTTACAGACCTTCCCTCTATCTGTACATGGAAAATTCTAGCAATGGTTCAAGTATATAGCCCCTCTCCGCTAATGTTTTTCTTGTTTTCCCAGTAGGCAGAATATTAGGGTTTTTTTATTAATTACAAAACAAACAAACAAAATTTGTGAAATATGGTTATTTGTTAAATGGGAAGCAGTAGGCATAAGAAAATAAAAGGCTATTCTGATACAGCCTTTGAAAAAAATATGGCCAACTTCCCACCGATTACACAATGAGGTTTAGAGAACAGCTCACCATTTTGTACACAAGATATTTCATTCCTGAGAGTTGAAGCACTTTAACCACACCAGTGACTTTAAACATCCCTCATCTATCCCTCACATAAGGTCTGATACATGTGAGATTTTTATTAAATTAGTATAGTGTATGCTTCAAATCACATATTCATAAAAGTTGGCAACAGATAAAACTTCATCTGTACTGCCCTATAACACTATTGCACTTGTCCCTTTTGACCTTGTTCTGAGAGTTTTAAGTACATAATTTATTTACTGCCCAGATTATAAATTCCCTGTGGACAGCTCTACTTTATCTTTGCATGGTAAATTAATTAATTGCGATAGAATTTTCTCTTTCTCACTACTGTGTTCCTACTTTTTTTTAAAGATTTATTTATTTATGCATACAAGAACTGGGGTATTGGCCAGAGGTGAAGGGTGGTGAGAGGATTTACCAGAGACAGAGTGGGGAGCAGAACAGGCAGATCGACTGAAGTACCCTGCTGAGGGGAGCAGTGGGTGAGTCAGGAGAGGTCTGCTGCCCCATGTGGGAAGCTCCCTGGGGATCAAACTCATGCTGCAGTGGCTGTGGACACCTGGAGAGCTTCATAGTGCTGAGACTTAACCTGTTGTGCCACCAGGGAGGACCCTGTGTTCCTACTTTCAAAGAATAAAAATAAAATTTGTTCCTTTTCCTCTCAAAATGAAAATTAACCATCCCAGGAGATCTGTAATCTTTTTGCAGAAGGTAGAAGGAATGTTTGAATTTCCTATGTAACAATACTTGTTCAGTCTGGTACTGCACGGGATTGTTCAGTTGGCTAAAAGGCTTGGGCTATGTATGGCTTTCCTATGAGAGAGTTCTAACAGGATAAAGAAAATAAAAGCATAAAATGTCCTTCGGTCTTTTCATAGTTGTCTCTCCCATGAGAATTGATTGTTACTTCGGGGGTTAGCATCAGCCATTCATGTCTCAAATACTCAAAAAATAAAGGAAATATTGTAATGGGGCATCATCCCAATCAATAAATTCTAGTGATAAAAAGGAAGAGAGGCCTCCCAGGTGGAAAAAACTGCATCAGGTCTTTTTGTCTGTCAGTTTTAAAGTAGATGAGCTTCTCCTTTTGCAATCTAAAATTTCAAAAGAGTTCAAAATGACAACTCAACATCACAAGTCTGAAAAATGAATGTGATTAATGTCTAATTATTATTTAATATTTTCTTGCATAGAAAATAAAGGGACTATGTTATCAAAACATGCTGCCTGAGGTCCATCTCTTAGAATTCTCAACTCTTTTTTTAGATACCGTATTTATAAAGTTTATTAATTAACTTGGGAAAGAAGATTTATTAATTAACCAGGAAGAAGGGCATCATCCTTGATATTTGGCCAAAAATTGCCTAAGGTAATGGCCAAGTTATCCATTTTGAGTTCTGTATTCCCTTGCTCAGAGTTGTAAATGACAATAGGATTTTTCTCCTGTAATTTGTTTGGGAGGCCAGGCTCACCCAGTCACTTGAAGCTGGCCCTCCCTGAAGAAAGAGATCAGGATACTGGTATCTGGAGTAGAAGATGAGCAATGATCTGACCATGGGGTGGTGTCGCAGACAGTGGGATGATCATGGGCTGTGGGGGTTCCAAGCCTTCTAATGGAATAGTGAGTGATTCCTGCATGGAGAGCAAATGCCAGAGCCAGAATTTGAGCTCAGAGGTTATATTCCTAAATCCACAAGATCACTGTATCATTACCTGGCTTCAAATCATGACTTTGGTCCTTGTGACTGGAAAATGGAATTCTAAAATAGAGTAGTGATATGATCCCATAGTAAGTATAATTTACTACTTCAGAGCTTTGCTTTTGTAGAGGGGAATTTCCCAGTACCTTTTCTGTCTAGTGTTCTGTGAAGATTAACTACCAATTCCTTGCTCACCTCCAAGTATTTATTAACATTGTGCCTTCAGCATTCACTATTTTAGAAATGGAAACAATTTCCCAGCAAAAAATAATGAACTCATCATTACTTTTCAGGTTAATAAGTCCTTTTGAAGTTGAGCCAGAAATGAATGGGGAATTTACCTTCTATTAGATAAATAAATGCAGAAACAGTAATAAAAAATCCTCATTAGGACAAAAGTCAACTAGTTTTTTCAGTGAGTTTAAAGTTACAATTTCTTGATAGCACAAAACTGGCCTCCTGGTTTCAGAATATCTTGTAGGCATTACAAGGTGGACATTTGAAATTGTTGTAAAGTCCATATAGCCGTCCCCCTCCTCACACCCAACTATGTTTTCAAACATAATATCAAACAGAGGGTGCTCCCCACATGGAATTTACAGAATTAAAGCTATTATACACTCAGATGTTTAGTTCACAGATGACTATTTTTAAAATCACCTACGATATACTGAGTCTAAATCATTCAGTTGTTTTTCTGATGATTTTATTCTAAAATGTCTCTCAAGTGTCTATAGAATCATTATGTTTATCGGCACAGAAAAAAATCTTATACTTTATAAAACACTTTTGAAAAATCATTAAAAGTTGCTTCCAATTTTCTCTGATCCCTTCTGGTAGTAGAGGGGAGTGAATGGTAAGGGTCCTTTTTACTTCACCATACTTCTGCATCTCAGAGGGGCAGTGGAGTGAGGTATTGGGATGATGATGGACATCACCAGAGCCCTGGCACCCCATGTCTTCCTTCCCTGCCTTTACATCCAAAGCAAGGAAAGCCAGAATTTAATTATAAATCCAGAGATGACCATTTCCAGAGATGCAGTTACCTCTTGTTGGGAGTTCACTGCAATTTCCTTTCAATTACATAGGCAGCTACTGATGTTGGAGAAGGAAATAATGGTATCTCTAAACTGAATAAGTAGGTTCTATAGAAAACCTGATTTTTCACAGGGGAATTAGATATATGAATGTAAAACATTGAATGTAAAACATTACATTCATAAAACATATGAATGTAAAGCTTAGCCCTGTGTTATGGGGTTCAAAATGGCTATTAAATCACAAAATTACTTTTTATCTCTCTCTATAATATTATTATTCCTTTATTATAAAACCATCCAAACAAGATTTTTAAAAGTCACTTTAGTGTTGTATATAAATTTTCAATTTTCAATCCTCTCTTACTTGGGGACCTGGTTTATTTTCGGTCTTTTTTCCTTCATCTAAAGTTTGAGTACATTTGCAATATTTATGTTGATAAAAATGCCATCAATGTCATCTTTCATTACAATAAGCCCTTTCCTTTTCCCTTAAATATGCCAAGAGCTATCACACCTTCATACTTGTGTGTCCTTCATTTCTGCTCCTGGAAAGATTTTCTTTGACCACATTCCCCTCCAGCCTCTACCTCTGCGCCTCACCACTCCCTGGCCCTAGAACTAGGGTCTCTTTGAACAAGAACTATATCATATTTGTTATTTTATTCCCAAACATATTCTATACTCTGTGAATGAGTTAAATTATTTTCTGAAGATGAATTTATGACATCTATTGGGTGATGATGAATCAAAATTCTAGAATGAAATTCTACAAGAGTTTATAAGAAGGATAAAATAAGATTCTAAACCTCATAAAACAGAATGTCCATTGACATAAATCTTTACTACTCTTTATGTAGACATTTCAGATCATCATTGAGGAATTGTAGAGCTGGAAAATTCTCAGAGTTCATTCAAACTAATGTTCTTGTTTTGTATATGAAGACAGATATCAAAAACAGAAATGCGACTTATCCAAGGTCACATAGTTAGTTTCATACCACAAAAGACCATTCAAATTTTTTTCCACAGCCTAACTATGAAGGAAATTAATATTGAGCAGGTACATCAGCACATAGAAGTAAAATGGAAGTGAGTGGAGTATTTCTAGATACGCCACAATTGATTTTCACTCATGTTTTGACAGAGAGATGGATGTAATGGAGTGTATGGTTGCAGTAACTGTTTAAGAGGTGATGAACTAACCAACATTGGTTTTAGCAAAGGGTAAAGAAAGTGCTGTCCTTCAGTCTAGATCTACATACTCATCTTAAATATTATCCACAAAGTGTTCAAGCTCAAGGGCATATGCACAAGGTACTTAGAGTATGGCCTTGACAACTTTCAGGAAAACATAGAGCCCGCAGAAATAGCAGGAAACAAATGGGCTTAATGTTATACAGTTTCTTTGAAAAGTCAAAATGTAAACTAAAAATCTATTTTCTGTTTCTATAAGCTAATCAACCATATTTATTTGGTAGTTATCTTTCACATGTGAAACAAAATTTAATGTTTCACATGCCTAAGCTTTATGCCTCTATTTTTAAATATAAAAAGACTTCATAAAGCATTGGTTCTGGAAATAAGATCAAACTAAATGACAGTATGTAAAGCATAATGTCCAGGAGTGCTGCCACAGTAGGCTAAAGAGAGTAGAGACAATAATGTAAACAAAGAAAATGCACAAACAATAATAAAAAACTGAGCTATCAAACTGGATTCTATTTTGTGCCTACATGTGATTTTTCCCATCCCCTTAGATCAGTTAAAACAAATGCTATGAAAAATGTGGTTGATTACTTATACCAGCTTGCCATTCTAATATAGCTTCAAATTGAACACATCACTAGTCTAGACAGCAAAGGGATTCAATTAGATTTTTTAATGAAGAGAACTTTCTTTACAACTGAAGGAAATGGCTGGAGTTTATATGGAAAACTCTTGATTTACAGAATAAAATTGAACTTTGCCATAACTTAGCATAAGCAAATATGTGATCCCTAAGCCCCTAAAGAAATCTTACCAACATCTTTTTTCTTTTCATGTCCAAAGGCAGAAAGCCTTCACCAAGAGCACAGTGAAGCTCTCTATACGAATGCATGTCATTAGGGATAGCTGCTGTGAAGTTTCTGTACACTATTAGGAATTGAACACCTTTCACATATCCTTAAGAAGTTCCAGTCTTCAGAAATTCATTTATCAACTCTTCTTTACTCTACCCTTGGGGAAAAACAAGAGTTCCATTGTAGGCCAAATCATGGACAGAGGTCCTTTGGGCCTGTTTCGGGGCTTTAAACTCTTTATAAGAGATGGGCAAGTGAGTTGGGGTAGCCATGTGGAGGGCTAAATGATAATTACATTTACACTAAACTTCTAGAATACCTTGGAAATTTTTTTGGCCTATGAACTGAGATGTTATTCATGGTGTTGCTCCTATTCTTATCAGACAGAGGGGTACGGGTATGTCTTACTGAACCTGGCATCACTTGAGGCTCTGGCATACCCCATTTTTATGAGCAGTCCTTATCCCTGGTCTTCTATGGCCGAATGAAAGACATATTTCTCTACTGACTATGGGAAGCTAAAGTAATAGAACCACTGTCTCAATATTTTCCATGGCACTTGATACCTAAGGAAATTCAGAAACAATATTCTATGCATGTTTTCATGCTCCACTTGGTCTCTTTGAAAGTCTTTTACATTTGGTTGTTATCATTGCATCTAAGTAAACTGTATTCTCCTCTGTGGGAAGAGCAGGCTGAATACCCAGAAAAGGTCTCCTTCTGGGTCTGTACCTCTTTAATTAACACATGGGATATGAGCACTTCCATTTCTACACACTTTACTTATTTTTTAACTAATAATAAGAATGTGGAGATTTGCAAAATCTCAGCAGTGATGAAACTCAGAAATCATTTGCCCTACTTTGCATGGTAGATGCTTTTAAGATCTATCTATCTATCTATCTATCTATCTATCTATCTATCTATCTATCTATCAATCATCTCAGCTAGTTTTTAATATTCTATCTCCTTTTTCCTGTTTTCCTAGTCCTTTCCCATATCCAAGGGAGCAGACCTTTATTTATATTTTCCTCTGCCATAGTCTCTTCTCTAGGGCATCAGAACAGAGCTATCTTTACATGAAACATCTGTTGCTTTAAAATTACACTTTGATTCAGTCAAGATCAAAGGAATAGATGTTATACACAACAGGGATTTAATGGAGAAACTATTAACTAAGTAAGTAACGATGAAGAGCATCAATAGCTGGGTCTCAGTGAACATGAGGAGCTTCCAAATTCCAGTGAGAACTAGAGCTTTGGAAGACCTCACACAAGGATTACCATAGAAGAAGGTAGCCACTTTATTAGGCTGGAAGGTTTCATACGGTAAAAAATCCTTCAGTTTACTGCTTATGTCGAACTTGGGCTGACCTCAAATAAAACCAAAAGACAAGGACTTGTGTCTAACCATGGAATCACTGCTGGTGATGGCCTTTGAGAGTGCAGAGTCTTTCCCTGACTTGCTCATTCCCACAACTATCTAACACTTCACCATCCACACCATTCCCTTCCCTGGCTCTATATCCTGCAGCTCCTGGGAAGGAGACCCCTTCCCATGACTGTGGCTCTTGTTGGGCTTTGAAAATGCTGATTCCTCAAGGGTCCTATTTATCTTCCCCACCACTGCATGTCTCTGGGTGCTCTAATCGTCTTGTTTGAACTCCCTTAACCAGCTCTGTGTATCATCCTTTCATCACACTCTCCAGATTAAAACTTCCATTCCTTCGCAAGCAAAGGAGAATGACTTGCAAATTCTAACAGTTGTGACAAGCTGGTGGGAACTGGGAAAAAGAACAAAGTGTCCCATCTCATCTTTAAAAACACTTCTTTCTCTTTGCTTATGAAACAAAGGCATTTAAACTATTCTACGGAGATGAACAAAGTCTTTATAACAGATTCTGTTTAATAGTTCAACACTTGGGACAGTTCTAACATGGCAAATACTGAAGAATATAAATATATTGATGTTTAATTCTATTTTCAAGTAAATTCTCCAAATTATATTGCATCTCCTGCAATATATGTTTTATATCTCTTGTTCTTGAGAAATGACATCATATATATACGTGCATACCATGTTTTATCTACATAGTTTATCTTGAATCGCTTCTCTTATTATGTAAACATTATTTTGGTATAGAGGTGGATGGACATACCAAAGTTAGTCTAATTGGTTTCAATTAATAAACAACTATGTGTCTTCCAATGTTTTGTTGTTGTTATTTCAAATAATACAGGTGTAAATATCATTGCACATTTTTTTCCATTTGTACAAGTTTTTCCTGTACAATACATTCTCGAGAAATGGATGAGTGGAAAGACAAGTGCCTTTAACTTGGTAGATATTGCGAGGCTTCCTTCCAAAGGTGTGACACCAAATTCTACTCCAGCAACAGCATAAGATACCTGTTATCTTATGCTTATTTTATAATACACCTTTCCCACCAGCTGGAATTATCAAGCTTTTTCCTTTGTTAACTGGAAAGTGAAGTTAGGTCTTGACTTCATGTAAAAGATGTCCATAGAGTTCCCCTAGAGAAGCACAAAGGTGTGAAAGAAAAGGTGCTCTGAGAAGAGGAGATATCATGAACAGACAAATGTCAGGCTGGTTCTGTGCAGTGGCTTGAATTTGGATAAATGGGCAGATGGTGGAATCACACAGGGCCAAGAAGGTATGTCACAGAAGAAAGGATGGACCTATGTTCACAGGAAACCAGGAGAAGACAGAGTTTTGAGAAGTTCAAAGCAAATATTTATTTTGTCATTGTACCCATTGGAGGGAGCCATCTATTTCTGCCAGGAACCTAAGTAATAATAGTAGTGTCTTTATATTTGTCTTATTTGCTCCCCAAACCTGCTGTAGACAAGGTGGGTTGAGTGTGGGAGCGTTGGCTAATTGTCAGGAGGATAATGTTCTATCTGGAGAACAAAACTTTTCTCTCTGATGTTTCATTTATGCTGACTAATATAAAGTTTTCCCCAATACTTTTACTAGAAAGCGCAGATTTGAAAGCAAACACTCTTACTATTTCTGCCAGTTTTCTTTCTCTAATATTAGATATCACAATAATATTCTTTGGGAAACTTCATAAGGAAATTGATAGCTGCCCTATTTTCCTTGCATCCCCAAAGAGACAGAACACTGACAGCCCTTTCAGATATTCTGTTTCACTGCTCCCTGCATTGGATATAGAAAATATTATCGCTTTAACAGCAAACTATAACTTCATGAAAAACATAAGAAGCTTTAATTTTTCACTATCAAACAAACTCTGGATCATGAGACTGATGTATTTTAATGTAAATGATGAAAATGACAATAATGGGTGACTTTAATTTTCAACAGACACGTGAAATGGATCTATTGAATCTACTTATCTCGGATTTGATTTATATATGGCTGATCATTTTCCAGAAATTATCATCTATGGAATGTTAAAGTTAGAAAAAATTCAAGGAATATTTAAGTTAGGCTCTCAGTTGTCTAAGAATTCATTTAGCATCGTAGAAATTTGACTTTGTTTTTAGGTCCAAATTGCTTTTCGAAATAAATCAATGTAATTTTAAATTTCTTTTCCAGTAATACATTTCCCTAAGTAGTTGTTCCTTTTGCTCTGATGAAAAATTTCTACATTTCCTAGACTTCACAAGACTCTCAATGGGTAATGATTTACCCTGATACTATACTTTTGTAAGAACAGGAATTAACATTTTCAAAAAACAAGTACTAATAACTAGACTTATGACTGGCTAGTTGCTTTAGGATACTGCATTTTAAAAAGTATCTTTAGGGACAGAATAAGAAAATCCAGGCATCTATCCATCCCTGGTTTGCCTACCCCAGTCATCAGTTCTGGACACACTAGTTCTTTGAACATCAGTCTTAAGACCAACGTCTTTTGAGTCCTGGACCTGATATTGATAAGAATGCTCTTATATGTTCAGAAGACACTAGGAGAACATTTTAAGACACTCTGATATATTTGGGGATGTATGATGCAAAATATTATAAACTAATCTCTGACTACTTTTAATATGCAAAAGGCACCATATTAGGTCACTTGGCATACATTACCACTTAAATTCCAACGAGGAGAGATTATGATACTTATTTAGCAGCTGAAGAAACTGAGATTTTTAGAGAAATTAAATAAATTACTTTTGTTCATATGTCTAACCAGAGGTTTTATAATTGAATATATTTCTTCTGTGTTACTATTCTATAATGAAATAAAATCATGTTCTTTCTGGGTATTTAAGATGAAACAGAGTTGGCAGTGACCATGTGATCTGGGTGTTGGGAAAATAGTGTCTTGAAGGAAGAATTTATAGTTGATGTTAGAAGTAAATTTTTTGGTTGTAAGTTTGAGAAAACTTCTATATTGTATCCAAAAGTCTTCTCAAGTTAAAGAAAGAAAGTAACATGAATGATTGAGCATTATAAAGAATTCCAAATGTACTATATCTGTAACTGAATCTAACTCTTCTTTTTGGAATTTGAGCTTTCCATTTAGATCTCATTTGCAAGTTGCTGGGGTTGCAATTGATAGGGTTGAATAATGTTATGTAATATCCAAATAAACTAGATAGCAATGACAATCATTCAATATTCTTTCAGTATATATTTATTGAGACTCAGGATATTCCCCAATATTATGCCACACACTGGGTGTAGCAGTGAATAGATGTGGTCTGTTCTGTGGTTTTATTTTGTTGAAGACAGAGCAGGTAGCTGGGTGAGTACAGTAATTCTGCTAAAGATCAAGTTTAGGTTAAACTCAATTCAATGTGATCTCTAAAGAAGAGGATAATCCAGCCATCATGGAGATTTTGGGAGCACCAGATAATGTAATTCATGTGATTATGACTAGTATAATAAATGATGTATGGAAATCACTTCATAAATACTTTAGTAACAATATAAAGAACAAGCAACTAAGTATATTAAACAAATAAATATTTGTCTGGAAAAATATATTGATCCTAGAAGCAAAGTATTACAGACAATAGCATTTTCTATACTATCAGTTAAAATATTTTTAATTTCAAATCAAGGTATTTCCTTCATTTTAAAGTATTACCTTCATTTTAAAGTAAAGAATTCTGAGCGACTGGTGTCTTTTGACTTTGGAGCAGAAAGATTTTTGAAATAGGTCTTTATCAAAAAATCCCCTTAGAAATAACACTCACTAATGTGTTCAAACTACATCCACTTTTAAAGCTTGCCTTATAGAAGAGTAGAGAAAGAAGTGGATTTGGTATCTGAGATCTTGAGTTTTTATTTTCTCATTTGTAAAATGACAACAGAGATGATGAACTATCTTACAGGATTGCCACAGGCCTCAGAAAGTATCATGCCCATGAAATTACTTGGAAATACAGATATTCAAATACAGGTTTTTCCACTATCCAAATGTACAGCTCTTCTGTGAAACTTTTTGACCTTTGGTAAGTGGCAATGGCTTAAAGCAAGTAAGGCAAGTAAGTAAGTACATTTATTTGCATTCAAAAAGAATTTGTGAGTGTTCCAAGACCCCCCCCCCAATAAAACCCCTACCAAACAACACATAAGACCTAAAATAACACTCACATCGAGTGAAAGCAGAATGCTGTGATTAATGCACAACCTGTATGAAGTAGTTAGTTTCCAGGAAAAGTTTGGTAGGGCCACTCTCATTGCTGGGGCACATGCTGCCTCTTTCCTCTTTAATGGGGGCTGCAAAAAGAAATGCCAAATGTTGGTTTTTTTTTTACTTTTGCTCTATGACTTTTGTCATAGAAATGAAAATACTCTTCAGATTACTTTTGGCTAGCAGATAACAGTTATTAATGAAGATCTTTCATAAAAGCAAAATGGTATTGTAGAAACTTTCAAAAAGTGGGGACTATCTGTATAAACTATTATTATTTTGACAAATCAAAATATGGCTATCTGGTACATTTTCCAGACCTATATTCAAGTCCCTTAATTCACAGATACCTTAGATAACACTTACACTTAATTTGAATTTGTAGGATAGTGTAATGAAAATAATTTCCAAATTTCTAACTCTTGGGAAGTACGTGTGTGTGTGTGTGTGTGTGTGTGTGTGTGTGTGTGTGTAGGTTTTATCTACTTCTACCATGCCCATTAACTCCAGAAAATATTAAGATGGAATTGATAAATTGTGATAACAATTCATAGGCAGATATAATTTAAAATCCCGTTTCTAGTACACAGCAAGTGCAATTTTGAAGTCCAAGCTTTTATTATAACTTCCAAATATGTGAAAATGAACAAACTCAATCCATATACAATGACCCCCATCTTCCTTCTCTGAAGGGGCAATAACCCTAAATTGTCTGAACACTTTGACAGATTTGGGCATTTATATCTGAATATAACCACCATCAAAAACTGGACTATTGTTCATAAGAAGAATTTCTAGCTCTCAGGAGCATCTTGCAGGCAGGGGGTGAGAAACAGGGATGGGAGAGAGCAGTAGAGAATGAGGGAAGAAGCACATTCTTAATGAAATCTATTAAACCCCAAACATGTTAGGTCTAGATAAATCTTTAGTGATAGTGAGTGACAGATGGAGTCTGGGTCTCTGTTTTAGCATCACAAGCTAGTATACATGGAACCAGGAGTCGAGGATGCTGTGGGTGAAATGAAACTTTAAGTCCCAGAGAAGTTGCAAAAGGGGTGGTATTGGTAGGTATTTGAGCAAACTATACCTGTATCTGCAAGGGGGCAAAAGACCTTAGCTAATACTTGGATTATAAAAGTAAGATATTTATTTATTTATCTGTAATTTTCGAACTGCCTGCTTTCCAAAAGGAGAAACAATCTATTTCTTGTATTATTTAGTATAACTGAACTTTATATAAGGGATTAATCTAGGCCAGTGATCTTCAATGTGGGGAGGGAATAGCAGGACAAGAGGGGTGGAAGGGTCAAGTTTGCCTTCAGGGGACATGTGCTAATATCTTGTTTGTCAGGACTGAGGTTGCTCTTGGCACCTTGTGGGTAGAGACCTGGGATGCTGCTCAACTATACACAATTTGCAGGACAGACTCCTCAGCAACAAACATCTGACCCAAAATGCCAGTAGTGCAGAGTTGAAAAACCAGATTTGGGCCAACCTCCCATTTACAAGTAAGACACTGAACGTCAGAGAAGGTCAGTGACGCATGCCTGGTCACAGTGAGCAAATAGGAGAGACAGGTCCTTTAAAGCTAAAAATGGAACTGTCAGAAAATAAAGCTTCTTATGAACAAACTTAGACTTAAGATGTGGTAAATAACTGCACAAATCTTGAAAACACAGTAATACTTAAAGTGGCAAATCTGAGCCACCAGAAAAAAAAAAAGAGAGAATTTAGTTATATAACATATAATTGATGGCATGTAATAAAAACTATTTTCATGATATTGATCCGAAGCTCTGTCCAGCATAATGATTCTCAAACTTGAGCATGCTTCACAGTCAGCCAGTGGGCTTGTTAAAAGGCATGTGGTCCTGCCCTCAGTCCAGATGTTCACAACCATTAAGTCCAGAGACTGTATTCCCAGGTGAGGTGGAAGCTCTGGTCACACTGAGGCCACACTTTGAGAACCACTGGAGTCACACTTGGCAGGGAATCAAAAACAAGTTGGCCTAATATTTCAAGTATTAAAAAAAGCAATCTCACCAATATAGAAATCTCACTTTAGCACAAATTAATTAATGCTAACTCACACTTAAAGGATTATAGTCTACAGATGGCAGAACCAAAACTAACTTGAGACCTCATTTAATTCTAATCCCTTACTTTAGAAATGAAGACATTAATATACTTTTTCAAGCTTCATTACCAGAAAGAATAGCCAATAAAAAGTATTAAGTGAAAATGATTCATAGACTACTTGACTAGTGACAGTGTTATCCTAAAGATATATAGGCTCAAAGATTGTAAGTACAACTAAATTGTATTCATTCTTTTTAACATTACATTTATGAAGAATATTCTAAATGCCAAACCTAGTATAACCTAGTTTGATGAGGCTCTTATGCCAAGCTAAGTCTAATGGGAAAATGCCTTATTGACATCAGTAATATAAAATCAGGCCCTGAGGGACCATAACTGTCTCTTCAAATTATTTGGGTAAACATGTACATGTTTAATCAATTGAATATAGCATAAAATGATAAGCAGTATATTCCCATGATAAATAATCAATGTGCTACTTTTAATCATGATTAAGAGAGTGAAAAGTACCCCAAAAGATTTTAGTAATGCTCATTTTCCACCCTTTAATTTAATGAAAGCCAGCCAGATACTTAAAAACTACCTGTTTACCTACTGAATATGCTCTCATTAACCTGCCTCAGTCAGTCCTCATTTAGAAACACCCAATATGACTGAATATTCAACCTTCCATTTAGCTACTTGACATCATAAAGACAGTTTACACAGCCTTTCTTCTCCTAACTCACGACAAAGCACTTAACTTCACTTGCCAAAGACACACAGAAAACCAAACCCTCTCAATGGTGCTGTGTTGGCCTTCAACTTTTTAAAACATGCACCTATCTTTTAAATCAGGTGCCATCTGTTGTATCATCTCTGGTTAAACCTCATTAAAATTCCTCGCCAATATCATACTGCTACTGAAATCTTACCCTGCTACTTCTCCAGGCTTTTCTGCAGCATTCAAAAAGAGCCTGCTATTTTAACTAATTCCCATGCCAGGACACAGTGTAAGAATCTAAAACAGAATTAGTGCTACGCTGTTTCTACTTTTACTCACAGGATGAATTACTGGTAGTGTCAAACCTGGGATCAAGTCTTGAAGTCCCCTACACACCGCACGGTTTGAACCAAGGCAGTTAACCCAACATCTTCAGTGCCAGTGTCCAATGGCGCTCTTGCTGCAGTATTCACCTTGGAACTAAGTAGGCACGATACGTTTTTGTTGAAGTCACATATCTGCCAGGTTATGCTGTCTCCATTCTCATATTATCACAGTTACATCAGAAGACAAACACAGGAAAGCATATAGCTCATTTACTAGGGAAGTAAATTTGCACTCAGACAAGGCCAAGAACTGCAGTAAATCTCTTAGATCTAATAATGCTTTCCTACAACACCTCTGAGCAAATGGATTGTATTCAGAGTTTAAATAGTCAAATCAACATTTGTCCCTGGAAGGTTAGAGATGGTGCTTGACAAGCACACCCTAATATTTGATTTTTTTACTTCATAAGAGCCTTAAAGCAAGGATTGCTAGGAGACTTACCATGCTTGCTTATTCAAGCATGCTGACAGACTAACATTTCTTAGTAATTTCTCCCTGCACCTCTCAGCATGGCTGACAGGCAGCTGCCAAGACTAGAGCATAAAAACCACTGAATCATGCAAAAATATTTACCCCAAAAGATGTAGTAAAAGCTCAGCTTCTTCCAGCTTCCATAGCCCCTGAAGTATTAATCTGAAGGAACAGTAGCATGAGTTTGCACAGGCCAGCACTGTGTCTCCTACACTTGACCTAGACAGCCTTACATAACGAAGCATCGGGGCTGGGGAGCTCGCTGAATGTCATCACCAGCAAGAGTAAGAAGTATTGGCAGCAGCTAGCAGGCGGCCGGGCTGGGAGTTTGCATGGAAATCATGAAGTCTTTCATGTCTTCATCTTTTGAAATGTTTTGGGAGGAGAATTAAGAATAGCTCAGAATCTTGTCTTGTTCTTTATGTAGGAAGAATGACCAAAAGCATAAAAGCCAAATCTTCCAGCAAATCCAACTCTGAATACAAACCTCTTTCAGTGTTTGCAGTAAGCCTAACAGAGTGAATCGCTATCTGTAAAGTACTGTGCCATGGCACCTAAAATGAAGGAAATGGTAAGGCAAAATCATGACTCAAAGGCTGCCACGGAGAGCTTTTGTCTACGTTTAACTCATTGTGGTGAGTATAGGGGAATATGTGGATATGTGATGAGAGTGATAATTGGAGATGGGAGTTGTTTAGCAGGATAACTAAAAGATTTGTGAAGAGTCCTCCTTTTCCTTAAACATCTTGTTACACACAAGATGATAGCTTTGTTTATCTGATAGATCAAATTCAGAATGGGGTGGGTTAAAATGAATGTGCTTAAAGTATTTCAAGTTCAGATATTTTCCTGAAATAAGAAAGCTGGTACCTCTTTGTGGTGGTTTGCAGAAAACTGTCAGATGTGTTTGCTATTTCCATTGTCTGTACTGAAAAGTAAAATCTGAATTTCAGCATCCAGATGTTGCATATAATGAATCTTTTTTTAGACTTTGAAAGCAGTTTCTCAAGTGGGGCAAGAGGATCACTGTGCATTTGAAATATGCTTTGTTATACTTACTCCTAGATTGCTGGGAGATAATTTTAAGCAGTAAATTTAAAACAATGTACTCTCAACCTAATTTTCATTCAATTATCTCAAATGTGTACAATGCAAGTTATGTCCTTCATAGCTAGAGTAATAAAACCAGTCCTATATTCTAATCCTGAGTATATTGATAGCATCTTTTTAATAAAAAATGGTTTTATATTGTTTAATTATATATAAAATTGTGGTTTGATATATAGGATGTGGGCTAAGATGTCTAATTCCCGAGGCAACAGAAATAGAGAAGCCATGCATCATTTAAAAATAATTTTAATGTGCTGCTCTTAGCTAGGAAACTTGACTACTAATGTATCACATGGAGAATAGAGCAGGGGAATAAGAGAATTTTAGGTCTATAGAACAACACAATGATCTAATTCCACCCCATCATTTAACCCCTAAAGGAAATGAGATAGAAAGAAGTTAAATGATGTGCCTCTGGTGACACAGAGGAAGAGGAGTGGAATGTGGTTTTCTTGATACTTACCGACTTGTCTAGAGTGAATAATTGTCCTTTGATACTGTATTAAGGTCTGATGTATGATGATTGCCTTATGAAAAAGACATACAACAAAGTGGAGTAGCACTAAATATCTGCTTTCAGCAGTTCAGTTTTAGAAAAACAAGTTCTATAAAGGATGCAATGAGAAATTGGGTTCAATTGTTTCTCACAACTGCAGTGAATATATTGGTGCAACACTGAATTCAAATTTCAAATTATGAAACAATTTTCTGAACATTAACTGATATGTACCATGTTGTGGTTCAGATTGTTCTATTTTATTAACGTCAATTGTGGTGCTAAGCTTATCTGTAAGCTTACGTACAGGGAATGAATAGCCCATAAGCGACAAAAACTTGTATACAGAATATTTTTTAAAAGATTTTGTCTTTTTACTTTCAAGTAAGCTGAGCCATTTGTAGTTACTTATTTTTCTTCCCTGCAATCTGCCCCCAGCACAGTGCTTCCTGGGCTTTTAATAAATGTTGGCTGAATGAGTAAGTGGAGTGGTTAAATGCAGTCAAAATGATCCATGTATGCAAACTGTGTATGTTATAGCTTAGTAGAGTCATTTTAAGGACTTGGAGGACACTTTTTAAGGGATGTATAAAAATGACTTATGAATATTGGTAATTGCCATCATAAATGAATGCTTCCGAAAGACTTTTTGGGAACTATTTTTATTCTTTAAAAATTGGCATTTTCCTTAATGTCTAATTGGATCCATTTGGTATAGGTTTGGCAGCTCAAAGGAGATAATTCCATTTTCACTAGGTTTAATCAAATAGATGTCTTGTTTATCTCAAGTGACATTAAATCCAGTCAAGTGACATTAAGGTCAAGGAACATTAAGGTAGGACTTCACAGTCCTGGCAGATACAGGGTCCTTAGGGACTGAAGCTCATTTTCCTTCCTCTTAGGCCTCCTTTGCAGTCATTTTCATCTTATTTGTTTCTTTGTGGTCTAAAAGGACTAGCTCACCTCTAGCATCCTGACTACATTCTAGGCTGAAGGACAGAGAAAAGGCAAAAGGTACTGCCAGCTCAATCATCTTTCTCCCAGAGCTTCCCAGAAGATCATCTAGAGACTTGATTTATGGCTTATGGGTGGTAGCTGTGATAAATGTCACCCCTCCTGGATGGGTGTCTGCAGTAATTATGTTTTTAGTAGAGCCCATTGCCACTCCTAATAGAGCTTGGGTTCTGTTTTTAAGGCAAAGGGGTCTACTTCCCCCAATATCCGTTCTCCTTAGCATAGAGTTTTGGTAGTTCAGGCAAAATCCTGAAGCACTCAGTATGATCCTATAGTTTAAGCTGAATAATCTTCCAAAAGGAAGGAAAGGGCTTCTCATTATATACCTGTTTCTTCTATGGAAAATGATCCCACTTTTGCAATAGAATGTTTCTTAACAGATGGGTTTGTAACTTCATTATAATCAGATTGATGCAAAGAGATAATTGTAAATAAACTTTTCAGAATGAAAAAGGGAAAATAATTCATGTGCTATATCATGCCGTATTCACTAAAAAAAATATGGTTGTCTAAAGTCATTTCTTTCTGAAAAGATTCTGACTATGGAGGAATAAATGGACACAGAATTAAAACTCTAACCCTTGAAATTTCTGCAGTTGCTGAGCAAAATGTGATCACATTAATTTGGGAAAGAGGTTTTTAACTCCTTTTTTTTCAGTTCTGCCTGTTATACATTGCTGGAATTACCTAGTCGGAAATGCATATGGTTTCTGCTGAGAAGGGATTTAACAGGTAACCCAATTAGGTTACAAGACTAGTTCTAAACCAGAAGCTGACCTTCATCTTGGGACAAGAAATAATATTGGTATTGGGTCTCCCTGGTGGCGCGGGGGTTAAATTCTCAGCACTATCAAGCTATCCCCAGCCAGAGAGCTAAACCACGCGGTGCAGCAGACCTCTTCTGTTCTGCCCGCTGCTCCCCTCAGCAGTGTATTTCAGTAGATCCACTATTCTTCTCTCAACTCTGTCTCTGGTGAATCCTCTCACCCCCTGCACCTCTGGCCTACATCCCCATTCATATATGCATAAATAAATAAAAATAAATCTTTAAAAATAGAAAATAGTACTGGTATTTTTTTCCATCATTAAATAGGCTATGAACTTATTTTTAATTGAGGTAATATTTGGATACCCCCATCAGCTATTGCCATTGTAGTGCGCCACCACCAACCCACCCATAGGCCACCAACATAGACCATTGTACTTCCTTCTCTCTTTGCTATTTCCCTTCCACCAACCCCTCACCCCCTTGGTGCTTCAGTTCTGTAGTCAACTATTTAAGCTTGACTTTACCTGATTCTTAGTTTAGTTACTTTATATCCCACACATTAGAGACACCATCCAGTATTTATTTTTCTTCTCCTTCTGACTTATTTCACTTAGCATTATCCCTTCCAGTTCCATTCATGTTGTCACAAATGTCATAAATCTATTCTTTTTGATCACTGTGTAGTATTCCATTGTGTATATATACCATATATTTTTGATTCACTCATCTGTTTTGGGGTACTTAGGTTATTTCCATCACTTAGCTATAGTAAATAGAGTTGTAATAAACATAGTAGTGCAAATAGAGCTACAACAAACATAAGCGTGCAAGTTTCCTTTCATATTAGTGTTTTTGAATTTTGGGTTAGATGCCTAGTAGTGGAATTACTGGGTCAAGTAGCAGATCAATTTTCAATGTTTTGAGATGCCTCCATACTGCTTTCCATTAGGGCTGGATCAGTTTATATTGCACCAACAGTGTAAAATGTTCCCCTTTCTCCACATTCTTGACAGCACTTGTTGTTTCTGTTCTTTTTGTTATGGGCCATTCTCACAGGTGTGAGATGGTTATCTCCTTGTGGTCTTTATTTGCATTTCTCTAATAATAATCATTCATAGTGGTTCTTCAGAGAAGTGTGACATTAACCTGATCGGGCTACCTTCATAGGTTATCTGCTTCTTCTCCTTTGCCAGCTTCATTATTCTTTCTTTTTCTTGAACTCTCTTAAGTTTCACGACTATATGTTTTAGTATCAGTCTTGCTTTATTTAGGTATGCTGGGGTTCTATTAGCTTCCTGAATTTGTGCAGGTATTCCCTTCTCTAGGTTTGGAAAGTTTTGCTATATTATTTCTTTAAATATATATTCTGTTCCTTTCTCTCTTCACCCTCTGGTATTTCCATTATTCTTGTGTTGCCTTCTGTCATGGAGTCAGATAATTCTCAGAGTGTTTCTTCATTTTTTTTTTTCTACTCCATTTCTCTCTTTCCTTCTAAGCCTGGGTTGTTTGGAATTTGTATCTTCGATTACACTGACTTATTCTTCCATGTGATGTATTCTACTTCTGAGAATTCTGAAATTTTCATCTCAAGTATTTCTCTTTTTAAATCCTGAAACTCCATTTTTTATCTTATTTTCTGTCTTCAATTCATTGATTTTATTTCTAAGGACATTCATTTGTCTTTCTGAATTTGTTCCCATTTCTTTGAATTTTTTTATCATTGCCAAGAATCTGAAAAAGATGGCCCCTCAAATAAAAAAACTTTAAACTTGTAGAAAATTCTGGCAGACTGGTAGACTTTCTATAATTTTGAAGGAATGTAAATTGCATTCTTAGTTTACATTAAATTGAATTTTATATGGGAAGCAGCTGATCTGAATTCAAATCACAATTTATGAATCCAAATCACCTTGAAATAAACTATTCAGAAAAAGATCAACTATTTCATCAGCCTCTACTTTACTGGAAAGTCACATGGCCCGTGGTATTAATTTCTCTGTCTTACAGGAATAAATACAGAAAATTCTTTGCAGGACAGCAGACTATGTGCAGCCTAACAGGATTCAACAAATTAGTATGTATTCTGGCAGGCATGTTTTATAAGTGGCACTCTCATAAATTTTCTTCATTTCTCTATAAATTATTTAATTTCTATTTTAATGTCCCATTTTTGCCTAATGGTATAAAATTTAGTTATTTTTAGGTCAGCTCAATTGCTTTTGTACATTTTCAGTTTTCTTGGGTCTAACTTAGTAAAATGTGAGATTTTAATTTTTGCCCTTTATGATCATGAGAGGAACACTAGCTTCAGCAGTAAATACACCCAAAAGTGTCTTGGTGTCTTCACACAATGAAAGTGCTATCTTACTATGCAAAAATTTTTTTGTGTGTGGTAGTTCCTGGTTGGCAAGTAGCCTTCCAAGGGGTTGTTCATGGATCTCCAATCTTTCTACCTTTTGGCTCCTCTTTCCTCTAGATATTCAGAGTAAGACAACAGATGGAAAAAGAGATGATTGAGAATAACAACTACCTCTTTAACGTAGAAGACACACGGCTTGCTTATGTTTATATGGCGAGAAATAGTCATATAACTCAGTAAAAGGCTGAGAAATGTCTCTCTGCGCACAGCCACTTTTCAGAAGGGAGCATAAATATTATGGTCACCAAGCTATTTCTGCTTTACTTTCATATGTGCAGTTGAAGTATTTTTTAAAAATCATCTTGTGCTAATTTTCATCTTTTGAGATTAGAGAACTGAAAGCATTTAATTTGTGTGTGGAGAATTCGTTTCTTTGTGTTGGTGGTATGATTGATTATATTTTGTCCCTGAAAATGGAATCACATCTTTTTTGTTCTACATACAGAGATCAGGGAAAACAGTATAGATTTTCATATTTTTGGACCAGAGTATCTAGATCTCAAGTCTTTATAGTATTTTAAATAAAGTACTCAAATTTTTGCACCATATACTATATTTCAAATAAAGAACCTCAATTTTTTATCTCATGAGCCATGAGAAACATGGCTGGTCTATAAGAATCTTGAAAAAATAATTTCTTAACCCATTATGATCATAGTATCCTGCTAATATCTTGGCTAGCACTTCTAGATTTCAGGTACAAAGTGAGAAATACAAGGGGGTAGGAGTAGCATTGATAGCAGGGACAAAACGTTCTCAGAAATCTTCAGCAGACTTCTTCCTATGTCTCACTAGGCAGAATTGTTATATGGCCACTCACAGCAGCAAGAATGGTGGCATGGAAGATGGCTTCTCAGATAGGGTTAACAGATATTTCAAAAAAAGTTGGAGTTCTCTTAATAAAGAAGGGAGAGAATAACAGTGTCTGCCTCAACATTAATAGTCAAACTAATTAGCCTGAAGTGATTAGAAACTTGTTTTACACTTCCCAGAGGGCTTAATATCCGTGTGGGATGTGCCCGTGAGAGAGCTGAGGGGGCAGGGAAGAGAGGAGAAGTGAAAGGGAAAAAGAGAGAGAGAGACAGAGAAAGAATGAAACATGGAAATAACCTGATAGTATAAGAAATTAGGGGCATTAAAAGACAGAACTCATTCTGAGTTCTAGAAAAAGAAAATTCGAGAGCTGTGAGACGAATCCCCAAGAAGTTAAAATATGAAAAATTTTCTGGAGAAATAGATTAGACATAAGTAGAAACATTGATAAGTGGTGTGAAAAATATATACCTTGAGCTGGTTAGTTTATAATTAGTGCTCTGGAGCCTGTATTGGAATTGACAAAGATGAGGCTCACTCAGTAGGTGCAGCAGTGACTTGAGTGATGTCTTTTATAAAGGAGTTGGAAAAAAGCAAACTGTACTTAAGTGATGTCACAATCCAAAGTCCAGTTTGTCCATATAAAGATGTGAACAATTAAAAAAAAAATGATCAAAACTGTAACAGACAAGCCAAAAAACGTAGTGACTAAGGTGCATGGTGGTCAGCGCCGAGGAGATCCTCCTAAGCTCTGATCATTGGGTTTTTGAATGTCTACTCTGCATTAGTTGCTCTGAATCAGACTTACAGCCGGAAGGAAGGAGGAGAGATAAAAGGAGGGAGGAAGAAGAGAGAAAAGGGGATATGAGAAGGAGAAAGCAAGAGGTATTAAATAATGCTGAAGATAAACACTTAGGCAATTCAGAGACATTTCATGTAAATTGGTTCCATAAACTAATGGCTAATGAACCAAGGTATGAGTATGTAATTTTGCTTTTTCATATTTTCAGCTTGGGATTTTCTTCTGAACCTCACAGAATATGTGTAAAATATATGTTCAATTTAAACTAGAAAGAAAAAAAGCTGTTTTTCTTCCCAATTGCCTCTCTATTAAGCACAAAGACACATACTCCAGAATTTCTAAGCTTTTATCTATTGGAAATGCACTTAAATTTTTTTTATTTTGTTTAAACTTTTTATTGAAGTACCATTGGTTTACATCACTGTTAGTATTTTGGAAGTATGGGATCTCCCCTTTCCCATGTAGTTTCCACAGAGCACCCACCACCAAAGTACCCAGAGTCCTCCACCATAGTCTACTGTGCTCTTTGTTCTTATTTTATTCTTACTCCTTCCCCACCTACTCCCCGCTCTGGTTGCCTCAGTTCTGTGGTCAGCTTTCAAGAGTTAATTTTTTTTAAAGATTTATTTATTTATACATACAAACTGGGGTATAGGCCAGAGGCGTGGGGTGGCGAGAGGGTTCACCAGAGACAAAGTGGGAAGCAGAACAGGCAGATCAGAAACACACTGCTGAGGGCAGCAGCGGGGGAGGCAGGAGAGGTCTGCCGCACCATGTGGGATTCTCCCCGGCTGGGTGTCGAACTCGCTTCGCCACTGCCGACAGCTCCACAGTGCAGCGCTCAACCGCTGCACCACCAGGGAGGCCCCAAGAGTTAAGTTTTAAGTTTGACTTTATATGACCCTTTGTTTTGTTTCTCTATATTCCCCATGTAAGTGACACCATCTGGAGTAAATTTTCAAATAAACAAGAGAATCCTCTAGGTCATTTTATGTGTGTGGAGGGAGGATGGGAAGAGATGGATGCCTAGGAAGAAGGAAGAGCTAAGTGCTCACTTTCGGTGTTTTCTCTTTTCCAAGTTGATTTCCCAGTTGGGCTCTCAGAACATGCAGGCCCTGGTTCATTATGTACATTGGATTATCTTGTTTATTAGATTATCTCTAACGTAGCCAATATGTGCTGGTATGGACTTCTTGGCTTTTCTTTTGAGAAACCTCACATTCTACTTCTAATCAATCTTCACAGGCCTTACTCAGGAATTCATTCCTAGCTCTATGAGCAAAACACAGACAAATCAAAAGAAAACAATCTACTTTCTTACCTGCTCATTTTGGTCAATATTCCAGTCTCATTTGATTGCCTATATAAGAAATCTTTATGTTATGTCATGTCTCTACATTTACCCAGGTTGTTCTTTCTGGTGGGGGTCATTCAACTCCTGTCACTCCAGCTCGTCCCTTCCTCCCCATCCCATTCTCTGTCTTTTTCTGATAGCAATGAAATCTATTAGGTACAAGGTGGTTTGTTTAGGGCAATATATGAAGCCCTAAATTGGATTACTAGGTGGTAAGGTGTAGTAGGCATGCACAAGTTTACTCTCCTAATAATCTCAGATTCTGTTCTGGACATTCCTTTATTATTATAATTTTCATGATTTCTTAGGAAGTCACCTTCACAGGTAAAAGGTGTAATGCCAACCCAGCCATAGAGAATACCTGTTAAGTAACACATTCAGAGCTCCCCTGGGACTTTAGGAAGAGAAGTTCATGATTTCAGAGATGAGCTCACACTTGTAAGACCCACTGATGAACAGATCTTCAGACATGCCAAACTCTGTTATTATTCTGAGTAACAATTAATTCCCAGATGATTTTTATTTTGGGGAGGAAAGTCTCAGAAGTGATTAGTCAACTAGCTGAACAGCTGCAAATATCTTCAGATTTGAAAACATTGCCCTCTTTGTAGAAGACAGGCAATTGGACTCCAAATGCAAGCCTATTTCACACATACAAGGAATTACTCTGTCAGCAAGCTTAATTAGGTAAAAAGTTTGCCCCTAATTCCAGCCTCAGAGTACATTAAACCCACTGATCACAAGATTTGGAGGACACAGGAAACCTCAGATTTACTATTGCCCCACATGGCTAGCTTGGCAAATAAAGAAGCAGATAAAATTTGACTTTGATTGGTACACTTTTTTTAAAAGAGAAACTATTTCTAGGGCACATTCTGACACATACTCTTTACTGATGTAAAATGATTTTTAAAATGTAAAATGTTGGGCCTCCCTGGTAGTGCAGGGGTTAAAGTCTCAGCAGAGTGAAGCCATCTCTAGCCACTGCAGCATGAGTTTGACCCCAACCCCCAATGGCCAGGGAGCTGACCCACATGGTGCAGTAGACCTCTCCTGTCTCCCCTCTCACACCCCCCAGCCTCTGCTGCTCCCCTCAGCAGTGTGTTTCAGTAGATCCACCTGTTCTGCTCCCCACTCTATCTCTGGTAAATCCTTTCACCTCCTGCACTTCTGGCCTACACCTGAGTTCTTGTATGCATAAATAAATAAAAATAAATCTTAAAAAATAAAATGTAAAATGTTAAGTTGATATTTAATTTTGTGGATTCTACTTAATTATGATTCTTTAATAAATAATAACATTTGATATATTGATATATACTAATGAGTGTTAAAAATGCATGTCATTTCATTTCTTAACACAATTTTTTTTTTTTTTACAAAACAGCAGAGAAAATATTAACCATAAGAACAGCTTATCTTGATTTTAGTCTCTCTGTACTCCTAGTTCCCTAGCATTCAAGGCAAACTTTATAGGGTAGAAATGCAAATAATAATGCCTCTCTCATAGGCTGGCAGAAATTCTAGTGGGAATATGTAAATTAGTAACTGGGCACATATGGGTGATTAATATCTCTCTTGCTGCCCTCACATAAGGATGGGGATGATCACCCCTTGTTGTCCACAGGAAGACAATTTTTAGTAAAGTAAACCTTCAGGTTAAACTAAATAGAAACCTTCTCATTGAGTTTTTTTTTTTTTTACTTCCTTTTTATTCTCATTTCTCTGTTATTGGGAAGATGGAGTGTCTGGGAGCATCCCTCAGAGAAGGCTCACTTTCAGCTTGTATGCTGATCAATGACCCCTGATTGAATTTTTAAAGTATCCTCAGTACTGATGAATATAGTCATTTGCTATATAGTCACCCTAGCTAACAGCAAAGAATATTTACTGATTTCCTGCTCCAATGCCTCTCTTCTGGAACATACAACTCAATCCATTTGCAACATTTAAGGTCTGGGGTCTATATGACATTAGACCATTTAGACCATATGGTCAGTGTTGAGTGCTGGAAATAGAAAGTATATTGAAATTCAAAAGAGAACATGATTAATTTTCCCTTTGGTGATCTGAGATATCTTTTTAAGGAAAGTGGGATTTGGATAGAGAAGTGGAGGTGGGGCTATTACAAGAATATGGAGAGAGTAGTGTGATTAATTCGCTGTGAAAGAAAAACAGAAGTGGAATATTCCATAAAGAAAGAATAGGTCAGTTTATCTGGAGCTGAGTGTTTATGCATTATCATGATTAATCAGAGAAACAGTTGCCAAGCTTTCATCCTAAAAATATTCTCCAGGAGAATTCATCAAGTTCCATTGCCTATTAATTTATGTCGATCATTTTATTTAACATCTTCAATGGCAGAGGACAGTGACAGAATGAAGTAAGATGTTCATTAGAGAAATGATTTATATGTGATATTTAAAAACTAAGCAATGCCATTGCCCAAGCCAATTAAAAGTCTTGGAATTTCTAAACATATGACTTGACATTTAACTTAGAACACACTAACTTTTAACATTCTATGTTTATTATTTATCATGAAATTATTAAATAAGGGAATGTTGTGGCACATGTTTTGATTTGGAATTTAAAAACTTGGTTTAGTGTCCTGTTTTTACCATTAAATATTCTTTTTTTTGTATGACCTTGAATATATTTCCCATCTGTGAATCTGTGGAACCATGTACAAAATAATGGGGACTAATTTAAATGCATTATAATCCCTTCAGATTTTAAAACTGTGTATTTCCCCACTCCCCCACAATCTTCTTTTATTTTTACCCTTTTAAAAAGTCACATTCATGATGAATAGGACCTGCACTATTCAAATGGTTTCTTTTTCTCAGGTAGCAAGATAATTTTCAAGGGCTACATAGCAACTTTTAACCTAGATAAATCTTAACGTCAAACCAACATCCTGAAGAAGTTTAATGAGATAAAAGATGATTTTAAAAGAGGACTTCTTTCTGCACCTGATTTCAGCTTGCAAGGAATCCTGAAATATGTGTAATTTGATGTTACAGCACTTCAGAAAGCTTTGCAGTTCTAAAATGTATTCACACATATGATTGCACTTGACTTACACAACTTTTTATGAATGTTAATAATACATTCAAGTCTTTCCACTGGAAAGAGTGTGTGGTACCTTCTCTGTTGAAGATATATTTACATTAGGTTAACTGCTGATGGGTGGTAACCCTATTTAGGAAGAGAGACAAAATGTCCTCTGGTAACATTACTATTGCATCTCAATTCCCTAGCTCCCACTCTCGGAGCCTATGTGTATATGTTAGAGGGGACATTTACATATATCAACCCCTATGGACTATTGGTTAACACTTTGTGGTCCGCTCACATACTCACGTATTCACGTGTTCATCTAGTCTCCGGTTTTTCACGCCACGGTGGATTTATTTGGAACTATTAGGAGCTATTTCTTCGATCGTACTCAGTCTAGAAGCTTTAATCTCTATGCATTTAAAATTTCATTAAAATATATCCAGTAGTTCAGGAGCTGTGTGTGTTTTATTGAATGCTTATACCATTCATGCGGTGGCACAGAAAATAGCCCGCACACAAAGTGTTAAGAATTGTTGATGGCTATAAAAAGAGATGAACTCTGGCCACTTGCAACAAAATGGATGGAACTGGAGAGGATTATGTTAAGTGAAATGTCAGAAGGAGGAAGGTAATACTGGGCCCTTTCACTCATATATAGAATGTAGAGAAACAAAACAAAGGCACTAAACTAAACTGAAACAAACCCTAGCAGAACTGAGGCTATTAGAGGAGGGGAGGTGGAAACAAAGTGGGAAGGAGGCCTAATGGACTATAGTAAAGGACTACGGGTGTTTTGCTGGTAGGTGTGGTGTGGTGACCATATCTGAGGAGGTGTGACTCTATCCTTCTAAATCATATATATGCAGTGTTGTAAAACAATGTCACCTCATTAAAAATAAACAAATAACCAAAACAAACAAACAAACAAAAAAGAATCTGATGTTATCGCTTTGGGAAGTCATGAGGGGGTTTCTCAGAACCCTTGCAAGAAAGCCCATGACAGGTTTCCACATCTTTAGTGTCTCGCAATCCTGAGAAACTCTTTCAGACATTTTCATAAGCCCAAATCCAATATGGGCATGTAATTCTAGCTACGCATAAATAAATAACTTCAGTACTAATAGTACATACACTTTTTGTTGTGAGGTAATTTTGTCCTAAATGCCTATTGCTATGCATTTTTAATTCCCTTCAGAATAAATCGAAGCTTTCCTTTACAAAGTGGTTAATGAAAAATTAAGCCATTTTCTTCTGTTTTTCTCTTTAATGAAACAATCTATACATCTTCCTGAAGGTTAGAGAAGATAGGAGGCCACAAAGCAAGTTTAAATTTTCTAATTTTACTTTTTAATATTAAGGTTTATACTATACACCAAAGTAAGACTACTATCATTAGAAAATATAATTCACAATAAACTGTGCTGAATTCACTTGAAGTTAGCCATTGGGCAGTGTCAAAATCACAGTAGAACAGCTAGAGAGAGAAAATTCTGGCTTTATTAGCTAAAAATATTGTGACTTTTAGAAGTTATTTAAATTTTCTGAGCTTTGTTAAATGGGGATGAAAATCCAAAATAATCATTTCCATTTGCTGGTCACAATTACCAACTCCATGATGATGACCCCATATTTCTATTTCTCGTCCAAATCACTTTCCTGTGCTTCAGAACCGGACATCTGTGTGCTTTTCAGTCACCTCCACTTACTCTCTCTAAAACTGAACTTAATCTCAACATTTCCAAACCTAAGTTTACCATCTCCTCCTAGCATTAAAAAATACAGTAACAATTGGCTTCTTTTGCTTTGTTTCCTATCTCGAGTGTCCAAGTCAGAAATTTGGATTGTAGCTTGTACTCTTCCCCGTCTAACTTTTTTTCACATCTAATCACCAAGTCCTACTCCATTTACTTCTTGGGCATCTTTCAGATCCACCTACAACTCTCCATTTTTACTGCCACTATACCACTCAGGCCACTATCATCTGCTCCCTGGATTTTTGCAACCAACATTCAACTGTACTCTCGGCTCTAGTTATGCTACTCTCTAATCTGTTGCTCATATTGTAGCCAGAAGGAATTTTTTTCCAAATACACATCAGATTATGTCAACTACAAGCTTAAAACTCAGGTTTACCATCATTCTAGTATGGTTTACACAATGTATCCTTAAACTGCTTTATTTACAATAAACAAATAGTCTAATACTTCCTGCGTGAAAATTTCAGCTTGAGTTTAATTCCCAGTAAATCCCACAAAATCCATGCAAGATTCACCCATGGATTAGTTAGCATTTCAGCCTCCTACTGTATCCATTTGCATTCTATCCTGTATTTACACTATCCTAATTTCAGTTCTTCAAATATACCATGCTCTACCTTTTGGCCCTGGCACTTGCTATTTTCTCTGGTCATCTGAACACTCCCCTTACTCATTGTTTCAGTCTTCAACTGTCACTACTTTTTTCCTTTGTTATTTTTATGAGTTAACATTGGTTTACAATACTGTATTTTCTTAAGGAGGACAGATTCAAATCTCTGCAAATAAATGTTACCACAATACTTCCACCAACAAAGGGCCAATAACACTCCATCACAGTCCAGGGGACCCTCTCTACCCTTTGTTTGCACCCTCCCTCCTAAGGGACTAGCTTTATAGTCAGAATGCAAAAGGTTTTTTTTTTCTCTATTCCTTTGCTTTATTTCTTTATATTCCAAGATGAGTGAATTCATACAGTATTTATCTTTTTCCTACTGATTTATTTCAATTAGCACAGTTCCCTCAGATTCCAATTCCAGTCATGTTGCTGCAAATGTCAGATGTGAGTAGTATTCCATTTTGTATATCTACCACATCTTCTTTATCCAATCATCTGTTCATGGGCGTTTAGTTTGTCTACAACTAGATCTTATGAATAATGCTGCTATGAACACTGGGTTGCATGTATCTTTTTGAATTAGTGTTTTTATACTCTTTGGATAGAGATCTAGACGTGAAGTTGCCAAATCACATGGTAGATCTATTTTTAATTTTTTGAGGAATCACCATGCTATTTTCCATAGCAGTTGCACTGGCCAGCATTCCTAGCAATAGTGTAAGGTTCCTTTTTCTCCACCAGTTTCTCAAAAACTTTTTGCTTTTGGTATTTTTGATATTGGCGATTCTCACAGGAATGGGATGGTATCTCTTTGTGGTTTTAATTTCCACAGTGAAGAGAGATGATGTGCTTTTCTTCTGTCCCATATTCTGATTTGGTTGTTGAGTTTTATTTTTTATATATACTTTGGATATTAATCCCTTGTCAGATGTATGATGTGCAAATATTTTCCTGATTCAGCAGGATGTCTTTTCACTTTAATGATAGTTTCTTTACCTAGGGAGAAGCTTTTTACTTTCACATAGTCCCATTTATTTTGGCTTTTGTTTTTCTCATTGTTGGGTCTGAGTCCCCCAAAACACCTTTTAAGAACAGCTATGGACTATATCACCATATCAGGAGGCATAATACCTCATTTTCCCCCTCAGGTTTGCTTTGACATTTCAGGGCCTTTTTATAGTTCCATACAAAGTTTAATAATTGAATGCAATTCAGTCTTCTCTGTTGCTTTTTCCCCCGTTCTCTAACACACATCTGTTTTCCTCATAATTTGCTCCTCTGTGATTGACTCAGGCTATTTTCCTGCCAACATTGGCTAAGACTAAAGCATCATCCTTGAACTACTATTTAATGAAATATTGATGAAATACTGTAAATTCCAATGATTTACCAACATTTCCTAACTGAGCTTAGTACTTAAGACTTTTATAGTCATTAAGAAAATGTTGCTAAAAGAAAGAGAAAAATTAAGGAAACTTAACTGGGAAGCAGTTGTAGTGATTTTCGTTGCCTGGAAATTTATTGAAGATTTTTAGTTTCATTTCAGATTTTGTCTTGTTTTGCTTTTGTATTTTCCTACTTTCAATTTTTCTTTCTGCAGGTATATTTATATATTCAAAGGACTATTAAAAAGAAAATGAAGATATTTTATTTTTGAATATTTTATCTATTAGCTATTTTTCTCAAATCTACTTCCAGTATTATTCAGCAAGGGTTGTTTTTTTTTCCATTGTTATATCAGAACTAGCAAAACAGAACTTAGTAGGTAATAAAAAACTCAATAAACAAGGAAAGAAATGTATGGGATAGGTATTTTACTCATTTTCAAAAGATCATTTCAGCTATTTTTCTGCCATTTTACAAAAAGGCATTTTTACCACTCTAATCTAAATCCCATTATCTCTTCTCTAGCCTGCTGCAAAATTTTCTTAATTATGATCCATGATTCTACACTTGCCCTTTTTCTACCTCAACTAGTCCTCAGAATGATCTTTTAAAAGTGTAAATCGGAATATGTCATTTCACTGTGTAATGCACGTAGAAGAAAACCCAGAGCTCTTATCAAGTCAGACAAAGTCCTCCAGGATCTCATTTCAGCTTGTCTCCAGACTAATTCCCCACTGTTCACACCACCCTCCTTTTCCTTCAATAGCTTGCACCCATTCCCACTTCAGTGGATTTGTCCATACTGTTGTCTGGAATACGCTGACTCTCAATCTTTAAATGGCAATTCCTATCCATTCCAAGGTTTCTATTAGATATGACCTCTTCATTTAGGTAGTTCCCTAAAAATCCAATCCAAGTAAGCCTTCTCCCACTTCTTCGCAGGTATAGCCTCCCACATCACCCTGACTTCTTCTATCTTAGAACTTGCCACTACCAGAAATTATCTTCTTCATTTATTTTTGAACCTTAAAAATTTATTTTCTGATGCCTCCACCCACCTAGCATATATACATGCAAGGTGAACAGGGGTTACTTACTTTTTGTCCTTTGCCTGGGGCATATCACTCATAGAATAAATATCTCTATTATTTGTTTTGCACTAGTGTTCTGTAAGTTGCTCTTAAGTTTCTTTCATCATAGAAATGTTATTCTGAAACATCAGGTAGATTTAAACTGAAAACACTGATGGGCCTCCCTAGTGGCGCAATAGGTTAAGTTGTAGCACTATGAAGCTATCCAGAGCCACTTCAGCATGAGCTTGATGCCCAGCCAGGGAGCTTTCCACATGGCACAGCAGACCTCTCCTGTCTCACCTGCTGCTCGCCTCAGCAGCTTATTTCAGTTGATCTGCCTGTTCTGCAACCCACTTTGTGCTAAATCCTCTCACCTCCCCCATACCTCTGGCCTGCACCCCAGTTTGTATGCATAAATAAATCTTAAAAAAATAAAAATAAACGGAATCCAGTGAAATAAAAATAAGCCAATGAAGTATTTCTTCCATCAGGGTGCTCCATCAAAGAGCTAAATAATATCCAACTACTACTTTGAAAAATTGGATAAGGAAGACTTAACGGCTCACTGCTTTAAACTGTCTTAATGTGTTGTCACTTGTTATCTCTAAAAAACATAAAATCTTTCTGGAATTTAAAAATACATTATTCGCGTTTCTACATTTTGATGTTTTCTATGTCTAGTAGTAGTGCCTAAGTCTTCAAATTGAAATGATCCTCAGTTTGCTTTACTTGAAGGCAAGTACTTGAAGTATTTCTCTGTAGAAGGAAGACTGAGATTCCCCTAGGCAATTTCAGCTAGTTAATTGCTGTGATCTAAAAGATTTCTTTCCCACTGTTTGACATCATCAAGAGGTATAGTAAATCAAGAGGTATTGACAACTGAGGTGAACAATGGCTGCAGCCTAGTTTTGGAGCTTTTGTCTGAAAAAGGGGCGCTAAGTACCATCTGGGGAAGTCGGTCCACTGCCACCAGGGAGCTCTTTTTGGAGTTAGGGACTCAAGTGAGTAATCCCCAGCAGCTTTCAGAGCTGACATTTCGGTTTCTTCTACACTTATTTGCTACACCTACACACACACACACACACACACACACACACACACACACACACACACCCTAGTCGATTGCCCTGAAGATCACTATCAAAAGGCTTTTCTTACAAGAAAGGACTTTATATTGTACCAGACTTTCTCACAGAATTTTTTTTTTCATAACATGCTTGCTTTATTTTCCTGTGGCATAAAGTGTTGTGGAGGCAGTTGCTAGCCTTCACTTTGGTTTAATATCTGCACATGGAATTAAAAACATTTTAATGTGCTCTTCGACTCAATTCTACCACTTCCTGGGCCATGTTTAAATTGGGCTTAAGTGCTCTTACATCTGCCAATAGCGACATTCATGTTAAATAGCATGTAAAATATTTCACCGATTTTTGGTCTGGAATCTATGCTTTAGAGAGAAACTAAACACAAGATATTGGATATTTTTTGTGTACATTGGATAAAACATTTAAATGTAGTTGTAAGGAAAGTATAACAGATATCTTAACTACTCTATTTTACTTCTCCTTTAATTGTATGCAGACTAGAGAGAGTTTCACTTTGCATTAAAACATGTCCCTTGTATTTCTTTCTATTCTATGACTAATTGATAGAAAGGAAAGGCTGATATGAATCTGTCTTCCTACCTAATCTTTGGAAAGCCATAGAAATGTCTTATTTTGTAGTCCCTTTGCTCCAAGAAATAAAATAATTTCACACAATTTAAATCATTCCTCAGTATGAGATTAACAAGTATGAGTGTCGTTTTTTTAAAAATACAGTTCCAAAGATTTAATAATGGATTCAAAGATTTCTCATGTTTAGTGATACATGTTCTCCTTTTGCTTGTGAAAATGCGACTGATTGCTTCTTGTGTCTTGCATTTTTCAAGAATATCAAGAACTGCTCACTGGTTCATGACACTGTTCCACATACTAAGAAAATAAGTTGACCTTTCTTGTCTCTACTTTTGTGTGTTCCAGTCACCCCTCTATATTTTTGTCTAGGTTTATTAGAGTCACTAGTAAAATAAAATACCTTGCTCGATTCTGAACAGGTTGTGCAACCAGAATCATTCTTTAAAATGTGTTCATACTGAGACTAACTCTCCTCATGCTAAAGCAATCTTATTTTTTCAAATAAGATTATAATCTTATAATCGTTTTTCTCTTTCCAGGAAGACATAAGAGCTTTGGGTCCTATTGCTAAAAGTAGTTAGAATCTTCTTATAAAGTAACCCTTGCATATAATTACTAATCTTCAGTATACTAGAAGCAGTTGTAAGTAACACAACGTGAGAAACACATACTTTGTAAACTTCACACAATTTGTGGCTAATCTTTTTTTTTCAGATTTAAGGCATATTTTTCCCCAAATAAAATCAGTTGGTAAATATTTTGAAGATATATAGGAGTATATCCAAACATTGAGTTAAAAAAAAAAAAAAAGAGAAGCAGCATTTCTAAGACCTTTGTGTTTGTTTGGGGATGCCTGACAAATAACTAAGCAGTTTATCTCACCCATTGCATGTTTTCTTAAATTTAATACTGTGCAACCTAGTTGCCACTTGGATAACAGGGATCCATGTTAGGCACAAAATGCTATATATTTTTAATTTGTTCTTTTCCCTCTTCACTGGAAAACAACTACCTTTAACAGGCAAAACTCCCACTCAATGTGAATCTATTAGAATCATCGCCAGCACAACCTTAACGGAGGATCCAAGTGGCCGGGAGGCCAGGATCCTGGCAGCATCCTTGTCTGGCAAACTGCCAACTCTCTGCACTCATGACTGACCTGGTTGGGCTTCCTGTCCAAAAGCTCATACTCATATTGTATGACCAGGGCTGCCCCAGGGTTAAAGCCTAGGTACAGTATTACAGCTTTAAATAACACCTTGGCCTTGTGCTCATTCCACCTGTTTTATGTCTAAACTGATTAGAGAATTCAGAGTCATGATCTATGAAATCTTATCTTATATTCACTGCACAATACAGTTCTTCTAGTTGTCCTTTACTTGAAAGTCTAGATTCCATTCTTCTTTTGGTAAGAATTCTAGGATTCACTTTTTATCTCTCCCCATTGTTGTGCAGTCAAGGTATTTTGCTCTGTTGGTCAACAACCGACATCGGGAGGATCTACTAGATTTTCTCTCTCTGAAGGCTCAGAGACTTGAGCAGCGTGAGCACAAATCTAGAAAAGTGGTCAGAGCCTATTCGTTTTCATGGTGGTGTTCTGATGGGCTTCTACTTGGACCTTTATAGTTTTGTTCATATCTTTTTGTCTAAATCCTTTTATTTAGCCCTCCCATTATAACGTAATACTTTCTCTTTAATTTAGCTAGAGTTGATTTTATTTTATAACCAAAAAATGCTAAAAAATATGTTGCTATTTTTCAGTATAAGTCTGAATTGCATCCATAGTCCTTATAGATCGAATCAACACAATTGTTTCTCAATATGAATAGTAGGTAAATTTTGACAGTTTTAGAAATGATTTCAGAGACGGACCGGATACCAGCTTACAATTTAGGCCTAGTTAAAGAGAAGAGTAAATTAAAGTTTCTTATCCCTAAGTATGTAACAAGTACTTGTTCCATATTAAAAGGATATTTTATGTTGTATTAAAAGTGGGGTATAAAAGGTCCATATATCCACATTGAAGGTTTTAATTTTACACTCTAATGAGGTTTTGTTAGCCACAACTACAGATAGTTAAACAAAATGTTAGTCTTAAGGAAAAATAAAACCAGAGTAAGATGATATTAGGCAATCATATGATTCATTGCCAAATGAGAAGTAGAGATAACAATGCATTGTCAGAAGAGACTGAGACATCTATGTGTTGGAATAATCTAAGAAAGTTTCATAGATGCCTAGTGAAGGCTGAACTGAACTGGGACAAGAAGGATAATGTATCTGATAAAATAATCCTGTAAATTTAAGGTTATCCCCCAAATGCAATGCACACTGAACTAGAAGGCAGTTGTAGAGGAAAAATAATACTTCTGAACTGACCTTTGGCACATTGACACCTCACTCCTTTTACATTCTTCAATTCAATTCTGACCTTAACTCTCTAACTTTCTGTTTGCTCAGATCGTCGGACTTGGCATCTCATTTGATGAAATCTCAGAGCTCTTGATCTTTCCACTTTACTTGCAGATTGAAAATTGCCTCCTTCCTCTAATATTGATTTTGGAGTGTCCTCCTGGTAATGCCCTTCTTCAATTGGCTTCTCTCCTGATATAAAACTGCCCCTTTGAACAGCACCTCCTGATTCATGCCAAGATTCTCTCCTTTACAGTCCCCAAAGGTTATATTCAAATAACTAAGAAGACTTGGAGAAACTGAAGGAAAGAGACTCCAGAGTGATAAAGTACAGGCAAGATTGCATAAGGTCAAGGGGAGATTTCAGAAAAGTGTATGATATATTCAGGGGAGCAGCTTTGACTAATTGTTGTGACAGGATTGAAAAAGGAAATAGTGCAGGATTAAAATGATAATGCAGATTGGAGTTGATAAGAGCAATAACAACAGAATAATCAGTCTGGATTTTATCTTATAGATAATGGAAACACACCAATTATTTTTTAAGCAGAGCACTGTCTCTCTAAACATTGAATGGATTTTTAGAAAGACTAATTTGGGAAGGTTATGCCCCAATCAATTCAAAAGAGGGAACCAGGCCTCCCTGGTGGCGCAGGGGTTAATGTCTCAACACTATCAAGCTATAGCCTGCCACTGTGGCCTGAGTTAATCCATATGGCACAGCAGACCTCTCCTGTCTCGCCCGTTGCTTCCCTCAGCAGTGTATCTCAGTAGATCCACCTGTTCTGCTCCCCACTCAGTCTTTGGTGAATCCTCTCATGCCCCTCACACACCTCTGACCTATACCCCAGTTCTTCTATGCATAAATAAATACAAATAAATCTGAGGTTACTATACAACACCATGACCCTATCCGACCACATAAAAGTACAAACTTCAACTTTACTTGCATAGAAAAAGATGACAGGAAAAAATTCATCAAAATACAATGTGTTTATCTAAAGGGAATATGACTTTTTTTAAATATATATTTTTATTGTTATTTATGTCTTTTACATTTTGTATTCCCCTTGGGTAACCCACCACCAATTCACCCGTGATCCATCTCCGTGGTCCCTTGTGTTCTTTTCTACTGCATTTTGTGCCCTTATCCTCCCCTCCTCCCACCCCCCTCCCGCCCCCACTCCCTGAGTGTCTCTCTCCTATTTGGTTTCCTTACAGTCCTGTTATAAGTGAAACCATTCGATATTTTTCTTTTTCTTTCTGGCCTGTTTCACTGAGTATGATCCCCTCTAATTCCATCCATGTCGCTGCAAATTGCATGTGTTTATCTTCTTTGTATGCTGAATAGTATTCCATTGTGTATCTGTACCACATCTTCTTGATTCAGTCATCTATTTTTGGACATCTGGGTTGCCTCCATACCTTTGCTATTGTGAACAGTGCCGCAATGAACATATGGGTGCATGTATCCTTTTGGATTAGTGTTTTTGTGTCCTTTGGGTAGATTCCCAAAAGTGGTATTGCTGGGTCGTGTGGAAGCTCCATGTTTAGCAGTTTGAGGAATCGCCATACAGCTTTCCATAGTGGTTGGACCAGTTCACATTCCCACCAGCAGTGTAGAAGAGTTCCTTTTTCTCCACATCCTTTCCAGCATTTGTTGTTGCTTGTATTTTTAATGTGTGCCATCCTCACAGATGTGAGGTGGTATCTCATTGTGGTTTTGATTTGCATTTCCTTGATTATAAGTGCTGTTGAACATTTTTTCATGTATCTGTTGGCCATTTGCTTTTCTTCTTTGGAGAAGTGTCTTTTTAGTTCTTCCGCCCATTTTTTGACTGGGTTATTGGCTTTGTTTTTGTTGAGTTGTGTGAGTTCCTTGTAAATTTTTGTTATCAGTCCTTTATCAGATGTATCGTGTGCAAAGATCTTTTCCCAGTTGGTAGGGTGTCTGTTACTTTTGGTTAATGTCTCTTTTGCTGTACAGAAGCTTTTTATTTTGATGTAATCCCATCTGTTTATCTTGTCCTTCACTTCCTTCTCTTTGGGGGATGTGTCTTTCAAGATTTTGCTGAGATGTATGTCTTGTAGAGTTTTGCCTATATTTTCTTCTATAAATTTTATGGTTTCAGGTCTTTTGTCCATTTTGAGTTAGTTTTTGTGCAGGGTGTGAGGTAGTAGTCTAGCTTCATTTTTTTGCATGTAGCTGTCCAGTTTTCCCAGCACCGTTTATTGAATAGACTGTCCTTGTTTCACTGCATTTTCTTTGCTCCTTTGTCAAAGATCAGTTGTTCATAGATATGCGGCTTTAATTCTGGGTATTCTATTTGGTTCCGTTGGTCTTTGTGTCTGTTTTTGTTCCAGTACCATGCTGTTTTAATTATCATGGTAATGGGAATATGACTTTGCTTTTTTTTTTTCCTTTTAGTGTTTCTGCACTTTTCTAATTTTACAAAGAACACATACTTTTGAAATCTGTGGAATTAATACTAGATTTTAGGGAGATAAATTGGTATTTTTGATAGTGTAATGTGTTCCCTCTGCATTGGTCCCTGCCAGTGCAGACACCTTTGAAATTTAAGGCAACTAGCGGACAACTGTGGGTTGCTATCACCTCACGGTTTGCTTATTCTGCTTATAGATAGCTCTTTGGGTGTTTCTCAGAGAGGAATGAGGCTCCTAGGCAGCAAGTGGCCCACATTTCCCCATCCCAGTTAAATGTGTTTAAGAAGCCTGAACTGGCCATACCTCAAGAGTATGGCTCTGTGAGCAACAGCTAGTGAATATATATTGCAGTTTATCATTCACAGTTCCTCTCACTTACGGCTTTATACCAAACCAGTGACAAGTGATTCAAAGATTAAAAACCAAATACAGATACAAATGAGTGTGTGAATACAGCTCCCTAGGACCTTCATTCCTTTCTGAGGAACACCCAAAGAGCTATCTATAAGCAGAGTAAGCAAACTCTGAGGTGACAGGAATCCAGTGTGGGCTAGTTGCCTTTAATATCTTTGAAGGTCAAGTCATAACTTATGACCTACCTACTACCAAATAGGGTCTGTCTCACTGTCCAAAATTACATACTTTCTAGATTGTCATCATCAACTTTGCAGGGGACCTTTACAGTGAAATTGAGTCTACTGAGGTGTTCCTAACCTGCTTCCCCTCACTGTTCTAGCTTAGTTATTACTTACTTTACATTTCCTCCCTTAGTTCTCTTGACTCTTTGGGCCATTTAAGTGGGAGCATGATAAGAGGCCTCAAGTATAGATGACAGTACTGTGTAAATACTGTATAAAGGTGAACTAGATTGGTGGAAAGTCGAGTATCACTGAGGGCTCAGAAGGAGGATTCAGGCACAGGGAGTTTATATCAGAAACATGCAAATATTATCACCTTCTTCAACTCCCAAGCTCCTTTCTTCGCAAGTCAAATAAAACCAACATCTTGGCCCCATTACTGACCTGTAGAAAAGGAAGGGTCTTTCCTGCCTAGGCTCCAGGCTGATCCTTTCCCCTATTAGCTGGGTCTTTCCAAGCTTTGGTGAAGGGCTTGTGGTCAAACTGAGAGTGGATAGGTAAAGTGGGGATGGAGGCTGCCTGGGTCTTGACAAACTCTGCAAACGCGATCCACTGATAACAGCACTGTGCGATTTCTGTCTTATCTCTGAACTTCTGTCTGGAAAACAAATGGAAAACATAAAAGTAACACTTTTTTTGCTTAAAAAAGAAGAAAAGCTCCTTTCTGCCACACTGCTTAAAATGAACTTGAATGGTTGTGAATTTTCTTACTACAAATAAGAAAGTTAAGGATAACAAAGAAGAAACAGGGATTAAATAGAGATTCGTTATAAATATTGAGGAATAAGTTAGATGAATAGTCATGAACTACTATTACCTATGGTATTGTTGTTATTATTAATTACTGGAATTTGTTCATTGCTTCCTCCTACCCCACTCCCCAGTGTCCAGATCAGTAACTAATGCAGTAGAATGTCAATGTTATCTGTTGAATATCTACTGAATTAACTATTATCATTTCTTTTTTTTTATATTCCTTATCAAAGACCATGAGATTTTGTTAGTGAGTTAGTGAAAATACTGTGTTTATTGGAAGTTTAATATTCTGTTCCTTTATTCCTTTTTTCAAGTTTCTTTTGAGGTAATGAATTTTTGTTCTTCTATTTTAAATGAAACTATAACATCTCAACATTAAAGTATTAGAAGAATCAAGTTTTTCAATATCCGCAGCATAAAAAAGTAGCAGAAGTTTTACACATTTGATAAAGAAGTTACCACGAAACGATAAGGTATTTCTTCTAACAGTTTTCTTTTTATTCAGCTAACTTCTTGTATATATTTTATCTTAAGAGACATATGGAAAGAATATGTACTGGTATGAATAATATCCTAGAAAATTCTAATGCACAGTATAACCCCACAATTTTCATAGAGAAAAAAATTTAATTTCTATTTGAGTGTAAATTACTGTGTGCCTATTACAAGAAAAGATTTTGAATAAAACAACAGCTATAGGACCTCCCTGGTGGCGCAACAGTTAAGTGCTGCACTGTGGAGCTGTTGGCAGCAGCTACGCGAGTTCTATGCCTGGCCGGGAAAGATTCTCACATGGCGCGGCAGACCAATCCTACCTCGCGGCTGTGTATTTCCATCGATCTGCCTATTCTGCTCCCCACTGTCTCTGGTGAACCCTCTCGCCACCCCACACCTCTGGCCTGTACCCCAGCTTGTATGCATAAATAAATAAATCTTTTTCAAAAAACCAACAGCTATAATGACCACAAAGCTCAAACTGGATTTCACAATTACTAACCTAGCTGTATATATTATTATTCAGTTATATTGAAGCAGTAAGTTATATTTGCGAAGCCTCAGAGAGACACTGAAATACTGAATAAAATGGTCTTCTATTTTACTGTATTGTGTAAATGAAAGATTTGAGTAAATTGTGTTATATTTGCAAAGAAACATCAAACAGACTAGGGACAGGGAATGTAAAGTCTTTCCATGAGATTTATACCCAAACAGTAAATGGGTTTCTACTACTTCTTTTTTTCATTCAAGCACACAACTTTTAGATTACTTTAAAATTAACTTCACTTTCAATAGGTCTTCATACCTAGTAAGCTAAGACCATAAAGACCCCCAAATCTCATACTTACTGGATGAAGTGTACTATTGAGAGGTTTTCTGTCTGCCACACATTCCCTCTTTAGGAACCAGACTTTGTGGGTCAATGTAGCTGTCTACAATTTCTCATTGCCATGGCAGTATAGTTTTCATACATTTCTTTCAAATTAGGATGAAAAGTTTGATACAGAGCATAAGACATTGAGTCTGCATGGAGTCTCAGGGATAGCAGAAGGACTCTGAGTGCCTGGGGAAGAAGTCCCAAGAAGATTGGGGAGCAATGACAAGGGAGGTCAGAGGGAATAAGAAAATTTTAGTACCACTTGCTTTTTTACTGCCCACATTTGAAATACTGAGGTTAATTTAAAAGAATAAAATAAAATTGTCAAGGAACAAAACAGTCAAGTTTGTTGAAATTGTCTGAATAGTCACTTTTATTTGTTTTCAGACTCGTGCTAGGCTATTTTAATTATTTGTAGAACATGAAAAAACTAAGAAATTGGGAACCTGAAAACTATTATTTTGTTTGACCACAAGATGGAGCCATTCTATAAAGAATTTTATAAACTTGCAGGTCAAAATGGACTCATAAATTCTCTCTGCTATTTATTTTCAAACATTTTATGGACTCTGGGTAGTTTGAGTGCCATCTGATTTTTAACAATGTAAAGGAGGAAATGTGCTTTAACTTCACATATGCAGAAAAATAATATATTATTAGGCAATTGGTGCATAGCTAAAAACCATATACATGGAAAATTCATGGTTTCTGTCCTTATAAGGACACATACTTGTAAGGTAGAATAATAGTTACATGTTTATACTGTAGAATTGTAATCAATTTGATTACCTTGAACCAATAGTAATTTCAAAAAGCCAGTGGCATTTGGGTTGCTACTCTTTGACATTCTTATTTGGGCTTCTCAGGCAGCAGATAATCTGGAGATATTTTTAAACCAGAAGCTGCACCTATTTTTTTTTATCTGTAATACACCATCTAAAAGTACCACTGTCATTATATTCATTAATAATACTCCTCAATAATTTCAAGTTTTCCAAGTTCTTTATTTACTGCTCATTATACGCTATACTTAACCCAGAACAAGAGACAAAACATGGATGTTAAATACCATATTCAATTATGTAAGGTCACATAACCAGTAAATAGCAGAGACTGAGTGAGGCCACAGATTTGCTGCCTAACTCACAACTTAGGTATTCTACAGAATATCTCAGTTGGTTCTCTCAACTTTGACCATTCAACACACATTAACAAATTAGGAAACTGAAGAAATGAGTGCTGTTCTGATGGGTCAGTTTTAGGAGTGGGCAGTGAGAATTGTGTATAAAGTGCATAATACCTGTTGATTAAAAACCAGAGCAAATTTCATTAGTTTTCAAATTTAGCTGCACGTTAGAATTGCCTAGGTAGCTTTTAAAATCTATGCTGCCCCCACTCCCCCGCCAGAACAATTACAGCAGAATCTCTGAGGTGGAAGGTAGGCACTGGTTTAAAGTTCCTAGATGACCGCTGCAATGTGCAGTAACATTAGAGGTAGGGATCGCAACCAGAGCTTTTCCAGCTGTAAAGTATATACAGATTACTCTAGCTGAAACATCTGTGTTCTAAATGAGGCCAGTGCTTGAAAAACTTCTGCATCACCTGAGAACCTATTGGAATGTAAATTTCCATATCTACTAAATCAGAGACTGGTGGTGGTGGAGCCCAGCAATCTGTGATGATTTTGACATTTATTAATGTCTGAGAAACATGGGTTTAGTTGGAGCCCAATCACCTTCTGTCCTGTTGCCCCTGGTAGATAGAGATTCCATCTTCCAAAAAGACTGAACTTCTGGCCACCCTGGTGGCGCAATGGGTTAAGCGCAGCACTATGAAGCTATCCAGAGCCACTTCAGCATGAGTTCGATCCCCAGCTAGGGAGATTCCCACATAGTGCTGCAGACCTCTTCTGCCTCGCCCACTGCTCCCCTCAGCAGTGTACTTCAGTCTATCTGCCTGTTCTGCTCCCCACTCTGTCTCTGGTGAATCCTCTCACCACTGCACATCTCTGGCCTACATCCCAGCTTGTACGCATAAATAAATAAATCTTAAAAAAAAAGACTGAACTTCCTCACAATCTCATAGTTTTATTCTGGATACTGATGCATTTTGGGAGGCTTTTCATTAGAAATGCTAAATAAATAGGCACATCGTGTTTGATACAAGTCTTTTTCTTTCAATGACTGTAAATATTTAGAGGGAAGGGGTCAAAAAGAAGAGACTGCAAGAAGGCAACAAACAAATAGAGAGTTTTCAATAGTTTGTTGGTCCACTGAGCTCTTCTACTTTTAGGATTCTCAATCCATCTATTTACACTTTTCACATATAATTGATGTGGTCTCGGTGTGAGTCCCACTACCATACTTTAAAAAGCTCAGAACAAGACCCAAGTGCAGGCTCACATAGAAAAGTTAATAAAAGGTTTATTTACAAGGAAAATGGAAAGAGAGGCAGGGGCAGCACAGATAGAGAGAAGGAGAGGGGGAGAGAAAGAGATTAATTGGTCAATATTTCCTACCTGTAATGCTGTCTGAGCTGCGACCCTGGGTGCAGGGTGAAGACAGGCAAAAGGAAGCTCCCTCTTGGCCACATGTGTTCAGTTTTATACCAAGCATGGTTGCTTAACTGCATCCTAAATTCCCAGCAATCCCCTCTTCAAGAGGTCAGGAGTCATGGCATTCACTGCATGATGGGAGTTGTAGTTCTTGGCGCCCGGGATCTCTTTGACTTGATGGTGGGGGTGGAGTCCATAAAGCATCAGTGGGTGGAGATCATTCAGGACATACTATTCCCCCAATGCTGGTCTTAAAATTTGAATCCTCTGAAAGATAATCTGGGGTATTCAGAAAGTAATCAATGTCGTACCCACCTTAACATTAACCAGAACTTATTATTTTTGTTTGTTGCTGTGTGGTCTTTTGTTTTTGTTTTGTTTTGGTTTGTGACTATCATTTCCTGAAACAAAATATGTGGTCTTTGAGACAGAGATCGGGATTTTAACTTTGGTTTCACTTCTTTGAGCATATGCTGGGGTAAGTTACCTCATTTATTTCCTCATCTCTGACCTAGAACTAATGAATCAATTTTTCTGGGCTGCTCTGGTATAGGAGAAACTGGATATACAATGCTCCCACTGCCCTGGGTGAAGTCGGTTTTAGAGAAGTTGGGTTCGGAGAGTGGGGTCCTTGTCTTAACTCTGGGAAAATTTCACCACAGCTCCCTGTAGGGGCAGGAAGAGCACAGGAGCAAGTTCCCTACAGAGCTGTGCAGATGGGCCAAAAGGAGGAGTCCTGGAGCCCTTGGTGGCTTCTTAGGCTTTTAATTATCTTTTATGAGGCAACCAGCTACAGGGCAGAGAATGGGACTGGGGGGCCGGGAGGCTGGCAGGCCTACAAGCCCCTGGAAATCTTCACTTTCTCAAGCTCTCAGCCTTCTCTCATGGCCTCTCTACAGCATCCTGCTCGACCGGCCACCGCCGCCGCTGCCGCCGCCGCTGCTGCTGCTGCTGCTTATAAGCCCAGTCTCTGGCTCAGGTGCGCCCACTCATGCAGGCCACACCCTACTCCAGGTGCCCACAGTCAGGCATGCATGTAGGCCTACAGGGGTCTATCATTGATGGGAGGGTGGAAAAACCTGAAGACTCTTTTGTTTACCCTACACTCCCCTTTCAGTGGCACTGGCCAGTTTCCCAGGCAAGTTTCTCCATGAGACAGAGGCATTAGTTATATCCAAAAGGGCAGGTTTATTATAAAAGGGAGAGAAAGGTAAAGGATGCTTGCGCAGACACAAGCAGACAGAAAGAGCTGCCCCGGAAAGGGAGGTTTGCTAAGAGAAAGGCCTGCATGGTCATAGGTGGGCAGCCTTAGGAGGAGAGCTGCCTCTGCTGCTTTGCAAAGGGAGAATCAGTGAAGAGAAACACCGGCATGCCCACAGGTCACAGGTCACAGGCAGGCTGGAGGGCTGCTGCTCTGCAAAGGGGGAAAATTGACAGCGAGGAGCTACTGCTGGAGCACAGGCAGGCAGAGGGACTGCTGCTCCTGCTCCACAAAAAGAAAAGGTTGGCAAAGAGAAACACCTGCATAGGTGCAGGTGGGCAGAAGGGCTTTTGCCCCTTGCCAGTGCAGAAATTGCACTGATACAGTCTTCTTCTCTTTGGGAGGGTCTCATTCCTTTATGGAGTTATTAACTTTTGTTAACATAATTATTTCGAGGGTGTGACTAGGTTGATTTGTAAGGACCAGTGAATTTCTACAATGGCTCTCAATTTCCTATCCCAACCTCTGGTCTGCGCCTCATGATACTTTCTATAGCGGACTGATACTTGCTATAGCAGTTGGCACCTAAGATTTTTTTTTTCCTATAACTGGTTTAACAACTATGTTAATCACTCTACTCCCACCTCCAGCTCCTGGCATTGCATGAACCAAGTTTCTGGTCTTGTGGTGCCTCCTTTCTAACTTTTCTACTTTTAACCTCCATCCCTGGGCACAGGGTAAAGTCAGTGGTGTGCGGGAGCCAATCGGACCAGCCAGAAAGGGCTGATAGTTCCCATCTCTCATCTACACTTTGTGACTTCAGGTTGCTTGCTTGAAGTGTGCTATGGTGGGAGTATCTTTACCATGGAAACTGGCAAAAGCTAAGTACAAATATGTACAAATAGTTTTTTCATCCAGGAAAGCCATTACTAAATATTTATTTGCATCCCACTGGTAGTCATTTCTTTTGTGTCTACTTATCGCCTGATCAGTTTATTTAGGAGGTAATTTGTTTTTTTCCTATGAAGCAAACAAAAATAGTGAAATTTAGTCCAAATAATGTGATATGAATGCAAGGATTCCATGAAAGCCCATCCCTGTGATCTCTCTCCCATCATATATTCCTAGAATTTGTTTAATTCACAGACCCGGAGACAGTTTACCACAAAACTGAACAGGCGCTGAGCTTTTTATATTTGTTCATCTGTAACCGGACTGAGTCCAAAGTCCGGTAAAGGGGGTGCCCCCTGCAGGGGGTTTGCTGATGAGAAGGAATAGCCCCAGGGAAAAATGCTAAGTTTGCAGTTTGGGGTGGAGAATCTGATGAGAAATAAAAGGGACTGAAGGTGAAGGGGAAGTCAGTCGCCATGATGTAGGAAGAGAAGAAGCAGTCACCATGATGGAGGAATAGAGGAATCAGTCGCCATGATGTAGGAAAAGAAGCATGGCAGTCGCCATGCTGAAGGAATAGAAGAAGCAGTTGATGTCATTTTTCCAACAGATTTGAGAGTGGAGCGGAGTCCTTGGGTTCACTCTGGGAAAGGTTTTACCAGAGCTCCCTTCAGCGGCATGCAGCAAGTTTCTCCACGAGGCAAAGACTCAGTTGTAAAGAACAGGTTTATTAGGAAAAGTATAGGACACTTGCACAGACACAAGCGGGAAGAAAGGGCCACCCCTTTGTGGGGGCAGATCGGATTTCTATCCTCTTATTTCTGTCGGAAGGGGCTCATCTTAGAGGAAGATTCCTGTTTGCTGGCTAACTAGAATTAGAAAAGAGACCTGAGATTCTACAATGGGCTCAATCTCCATATCTTTGCCATCTAGCTCTTTCCTATGTTTTGTAACTCAGGTGTTGGTGCCAAGGGATTGTGCTCATGGTTATGTTAATTCCTTCTACCTCCACTTCCTCGTCCGGTTTTACACTTGAGTTAGAAAATGGAGTTATATCTCCTCCATCACAGTTGCCAGGATGCAGGAATGGAAGAGGCAGTTGCCATGCTAAAGGAATAAAGGAAGCAGTCACCGTGATGTAGGAATAGAAGAACCAGTGGCAGAAAATGTAGCCGCGAAGATTGAAAGTTTGGAAATTAGACACCAGAAGGTTTTGAGCCCCCAGGATATAGATTGAGCATTTTTGGAATCTTTAGTGACTTTGGGACCAGAGACTTGGAGGCTTTGCAAGTAGCTGCACAACAGAAACTGCTCCCAGTTTTGTCTTTACTGCAGCCGAAGGAAGAAGGCAGAGGCCCGAAGCGGGCGCCTTCCTAAAATGCGTGAGTGCAGTCTGTTGGGGCGTCTGGCCGCTGTAGTTGCTGTTTGCAGTGTTGTTGGCCTGGTGCTGTGCTGGGGCACCATGGCAGTTTCAGGAGCATCTCCAGTTGTGTTCTGTGTTGTCCTCGTAAGTTTAAACCTGGCCTACACTCTGGTTGTTGCACATCTGCAGAAGAAGGAAGACACCATTTTGGAAATGTGGCTTATTGTTTAGAAGAAGAGCTCCACGTCAACTGTGGTGGGAAGACGCCACCTTTGTTACTTTTCTGGGACTTTGCTTTAAGTAAGATAAACAGCCATATGTTGACTTTAGTAATTCTTTGCTTTTTCCTGTTTGTTAAATAAATCCCCTTGTTATTGTTCTCTAAGCCTAAGTAGTCTTACAATTGTGTGCGCAGGTGCAGAACCAAGATAGTGACTGGTAAGCAACTGGGGCACTGCCTTTAGCCAAATTTTGAAGCCTCATTTGCCCGGTATCACATCAAGGCTTTTCTTTTTCAAAAAACCTGTATGTACCTTATGGGATCATATTTATCAATTGACAGGAGACGAATAATAAAATAGAAAAAAACACATAGTTTTAGATAATAAATGGTGAAATGAAAACAAAACAGCTTAAAGTGGTGGAGAGTGACTAGCGCAGGAGGGTTGCTTTAAGTGGCTAACTAGGAAAAGCCTCTGAATGGGGAACACATTTGAAGTGAATTCTAAGAGGACACAGGGTGTTTGAATTAAGAGAAGGATTCTAGGTGGAGAAGCACATGAGAAAGACCCCAAGGCAAGAGTGGACTTATTAAGTAGAAGAACAATAAAAAAAAGAAATAAAATCAGCGGAGCTAAAGTGCTGTGAATTTTAAAAGAGGGTGGTGTGATTTGGGACTGTAAGTACAGTTAAGTAGGAGCCAGGTCAGACATTGCTCTTTAGGAAGCTTAGAAAGAAGTCTTGTAACCAGGCTGAATCCAAAGTCTGGTAAAGGTGGTGCCCCCTGGAGGGGGTTTGCTGATGAGAATGAATAGCCCCAGGGAAAAATGCTAAGTTCTGCAGTTTGGGGTGGAGAGTCTGATGAGAAAATAAAAGGGACTAAGGGAGAAGGGGAAGTTAGTCGTCATGATGTAGGAAAAGAAGATGCAGTTGCCATGATGGAGGAATAGAGGAATCAGTCACCATGATGTAGGAAAAGAAGAAACGTTTTTGAATCTTCAGCGACTTTGGAGCCAGTGACTTTGGAGTCTTTGCAAGTAGCCGAGTGACAGAAACTGCTCCCAGTTTTGTCTTTACTGCAGCCGAAGGAAGAAGACAGAGGCCCGAAGCAGGCACCTTCCTAAAATGCGTGAGTGCAGTCTGTTGGGCTGTCTGGCCGCTGTAGTTGCTATTTGCAGTGTTGTTGGCCTGATGCTGTGCTGGGGCACCTTGGCAGTTTCAGGAGCATCTCCAGTTGTGTTCTGTGTTGTCCTCGTAAGTTGGAACCTGGCCTACACTCTGGCTGTTGCACATCTGCAAGAAGGAAGATGCCATTTTGGAAAACATGGCCTATTTGGAAGACGAGCTCCACATCAGCAGTGGCAGGAAGACACCACCTTTGTTACTTTTCTGGGACTTAAAGGACTGGACATTGCTTTACGTAAGATAAACAGCAATATGTTGACTTTAGTAATTTTTTGCTTTTTCCTGTTTATAAAATAAATCCCATTGTTATTGTTCCCTAAGCCTGAGTAGTCTTGCAATTGTGTGCACGGGTGCAGAACCAAGATAGTGACCGATAAGCAATTTGGGCACTGCCTTTGTCTAATTTTGAGGCCCCATTTGCTGGGTATCAGTCTGTATTTCATGTTAATGCCATAGGAAGTTCTGAAGAATCTTAAGAGGAATTGAGGATAACTTGATTGAAATTAAGAGTTAAAACGATCATTTTATTTGCTCTGTGGAAAGTAGATTTGTAGGGAACAAAAGTGGAAACAAATTATCATTTAAGTGGGTAACAGTTCAGGTAATAGATGATAGTACCAGTGTGAAGGTGGTACAGACAAATTATTTGACTTAGTATATATTTTATATGTTAAACTAGTAGCACTTGGCATATTATGTCTATGTAAGGGGAAGTAAAAGGATACTGTAAAATACATGTTTTTTTAGTTTCAGGGGCTTTGTGCAGATCAAAGGGCTTTGTTTTTCTGTACAAGCACTGGTTTCTTTAGTAGAAACTAATCATGCCCCTTGGAAGAGCCATTAGTTGTTAATTTCAAGAACAAAATTTAAACATGCATGCCTACAAGCTTACTTCTCCCCTACCATCCTTTTTCAGATTTCTGATGTAGCTATGCTTAGTGTCACAAAGCTAAAATAGATTCTCCTGTCCTCCCTGGCTCCCTCTCCGTTCCCTTTCTGCCATAATTTGACTCTTAAGTGGCATTCTGGCTTATGCTTGTAGGAGGCAGCCACATTTGTCTCTAAAATAAATGGGTTATGTGTGATTATTTAGAAAAACTTCTTTTCATTGCAAGTGTCAGGGACAAATTAGGTGATTGTAAGCCAGTTATCAATCTTTGTTCTGATTTAGGATTGAAATGATATGGTAAGTCTAAAATGAGTATATGAGAGAAATTATGCCCCAAAATTAAGGATGGAGGAATTCTCATTTCTATTTCTTCCCAATCCTTTCTAATCAGAACTATTTCTATTGAGGAAATCAGCTAGAACCAAAATATCAAGTTGTGCTGAGTTACTTAGGAAGAGTACAAAGAATTCTATTTTCAGTATTTTCTTAAAGGGACTCAGAATAAGATTTTGATATTTAGAAGTTTGTAGTTGGAAATTTCATAGGATTTTTAAAGAAAAAGTATTTTATGTGACGTTTTCATACCTGTTTCTCATCCACAGAACTTCATTACAAAGGTAGTTCTTAATTTCCAACATTGAGAACATTAAAAAAATGATAATATACTAGCTTCAACCAGAAGCACAAATTTTTAACTATAAATTTTAATCTTTGTCTCATTAAATCTTTGGACTAAGATATGAAAGACTAATGACTATTTTGAATCTTTTCCCCCCAAAATCACTAAAGGAATAATAAATCAAATATTTGGAAATAAAAGTTAGTTTCTGTTTTTTTTCTCTCGGCAACACATCTTATAAATGATTGGAATAAATGAGAAGTGGCAGTATTTCTAGAGTTAATGGAATTTGCAGCAGTGTATGACCAGCCTCAAGTCACAATTTTAAGTTATGGCTAAAAATTATGCTTTTTTTAAAAAAAATTATTAATTTATGCATAGAAGAACTGGGGCGTAGGCCAGAGGCAGTGAGAGGATTCACCAGAGATAAAGTGGGGGAGCAGATCCGTAGATTCACTGAAATACACTGCTAAATATAGATGAGAGGTCTGCTGTGCCATGTGTGGGTTAGCTCTCTGGCTAGGCATGGAACTCAGGCCATACATAGAGGTAACAGCACTGAAACTTAATCCCTAGGCCACAAGGGAGGCTCCAAATTATGAAGCTTTTAAGAATGGAGCACTCTCACACTGAGTATCATAAAATAAAATAAAATATTACTATAGGTACTAGAATACATAATAGAATGTAATCTAATACAAATTACATATATGTGATTTATAACGTATTATTTAAAAAGCTCCATTTTGACATATTTTGCTGTATTAATCATATCATTAAATGTTTATTACATTCCATGGGTACATTTCTACAAGGTCAAATAAAATGAGGAAATTTGTTTAACAATTATGAAGAATGCATTTTTGTAGTCCTACAAGATGAAGAGGTAGCAATGGGCGCCTACATTTTTAGTGGCAAATTGGCTTCCACATTACTACTATTAATATAAATTCTAGATTTTTTGTTATCAGGCATTGTTCAGGTTGTCTTATATGAATTTTCTTATTCTATCTTTATAATCATATTTTGAGATGACAGTACAATTATCCTTACTTTATAGATGGGAAAACTGAGGTCAAATTATGTATTTAGGAAACTTAGAGTCATGGCCTTAAATGGTATCTGAATACAGTCCTGGTTCTAGAACCCAAGTCCTTAGCCATTTAGTATGTTATACTATCTCTTAATGCTCTGTGTATTTTCTCATTCTGTCCTATGACCATATTGCGAGTTCATATTATTATTCTTTTTTTAGATAAGAAAACTAAGGCAGATATAGGTCAAATGAAATATCCAGGAAACAGTTGTGGCTTAACTAGGGTCTAGGCACACAATTCTGGTTCGAGAACCCAAGTCCTTTATCATTTATGGATACTATAATACCTTTTAAAGCTATTACACAGCAAAGTTGCATGTTAACATTGTGTGACTAAATGTTTGTGTATTTTCACTTTCTATCTGAATTTTCCTATACACACTCTGCCACAGATATCAATGAATTGCTTTGGAACTTATATTCTTTATCCCCATCTTTCTTTTTCTAGAAGACTTCTTAAGAAGGACACCTGCAACTGCTCATCCTTAAGTAATGAAAAAAAAACTATCAGTAGCTACAACTGATTTAGGAATGCACTCAATTTATCTCTTTAAAGGTTATTGTCACAGAAACAGAAAATACATGGAAACATGTTTTTATTTTTTGACTTTTATTTTTAGATTCTGTTACAATGTGTTAGTCTAAAGTATAACTACAATATAATTTAGGACAAACTCAAACATTTTGAGCATTCATAGCTGTATGAAATTTGTAAAGAACTCTATGTAAACAGCATTATTATAATAGTGGTGACTCGTTTATTTATATGAAGCAAAACTTGATTATTTCCCTTAAGAACACAATAAATCAAATGTTTAAAAAACTGGTGGCCTCTATACATAGGTCCTAAATCCAGGTCAGTTACTTGGCCACTCTATTAATAATTTAGATGGTCCTTCTTTTATTACTTACATTAACATTTCTCCAAAATTGCTATTTAGAATTGCATTATTTACATATGCCTTTTATCTTAACTTCTTTTAAGAAAGCTATCAAAATTTTATAAAATCATGCTGAACATTTTGGGTTGAGGTTTTCAACAATCAGCCTTTAGAAACAGCCACAAATCACATGTCTTCTGTAACTATGTAACAGTCAAAATGGTAAAATAAGATTCTCCCACTTTTATCCAAAACTATATATGGATTTGTGTTCAAATCTGTTCACTTCCTTGTTACTGTAAGTTTTACAGCGTAACTGCCATCTAAATCATTAGGTGAAATGATTCCGTGATTAATGGAAACTTTACTACAACAGTGCCTTCTGGAGGTGGACAGCTCATGATTAGTACCAAACAGTAACCTACATGAAAGAGGTCTACTTTTACTTCAAGCTTACCTTGTACTAAATTGGCTTTTTAATTTTAAATATTGTTGTTATTTGATAAAAAGCTACAAGTAGACATCCTGGGAAAACATATATATATATATATAAACTAACTTAGGAGAAAGAACAACTGTATAATATTTTAGATGCTAAGAAGAGATAAATGGTGTTGATGAAACAGCTGTCTTTTTTAAATTTTACATAAAAATCAGGCAATATAAAAACATTGATAGTAAATCACACATAAACCTGTCTGCCCACTATGTGTAGTTCATATAACATAAACAAAATTGCAGTTATATTTATATGGGCTTAAAATAATGATAGACTGAATTCGAATTGAAGGCAGTAATTTCTTAATTTGATATTTTAAAAGATGTAATATATTTTGTATGGTTTCCTAATTAAATTGCCAAAACTTATTTTTAACAGGCTTAGTAGGTATATGATGCATACTCTACACAGTCTACGAAAACACTTCATGGTATATTTCATATTAAATAAAGTGGCTCAAATCAAAGATTGATGTTTGAATGTAGGGGTAAAGATTCTTTGGCCCTAGATTTCATTTCATGTGTATCTTATAACCAATATCTAGAAATGATAGTCTTCCTCATGGATTTATAAAATACATCACAGTTTAAAAAACATTCTAGATAGGAAATTCTATGGAAGTGTCTTTTTTGTCTGTTTCTTAATCTCTCCCTCTTTCAGTCTCTCATTCTCATAACTCTTATTAGGTATGTATAAATCTCCTTAATTTTTAACTAGCCCAAACAAAAATGTGTTTTAAGTACTTATTGTTGAAAATATATATTTTAATTTAAAAAGTGACTGAAATGTTGTATATAGTTGCTTTGAAAACTCCCACAAAATTGTATAAATAAAACTACTTTCTAGTTCTGTAACTCAATTTTTGCCTGCACATGAATAATTTGATAGAATATCTCATTCCTGGATAAACTCATGAAATAATGGATCATGGCTGTTTCTTCTCAAGTCACTGCTAACAAGAATTTCTTAACGCTAGTTATATAATCCTTGGTAGGACGATAACAGCTAATGTAAAATGAGTATGTGCTTGGTAAATTATAAGTTTTCAGGCAACTTTAATGAGTGATTCACAATATGCCTCATAGTGACAGAATTTTAAGGAGAAAATGACAATCTCCTCAGAGGAAAGAATAGCGATGTAAAAGGATTACTTGTACAAATAGGGAAGTAAATTAGTGGCAATAAAGTTGAAATGAATCATTGACTGTTCATTCAAACTAAACATAAATCTGTGTTGAAAGTCTGCCATGTGTTATGAACTGAAAACTTGCCACACACATTCAGGATGGTACAGAGGTGGTGCAGTAAATACTGTGCCTATGTTGTCATCTGCTCAAATTTGTAGCATGGTGTCAAATCAATCTCTGTGTATCAGGAGGCACTTTATTGAAGGGAAACACCAACTTATGGCTAAGTAAACAATGCATGAGAGAGCAGAAAAGTGACAGAATAGACTGAGTTGGGTCATGGTCAGTATTTTGGGGCTGCATAGTCCAGAGTTACGTTGTACAATGAGTAAAACTTTCTTCAGTTGCATATTTTCTTTTTTTTTTTAATTTTGAAGAATGTGGTATATATTTAGAATAATTTGTCATGTTTTTTAATGAACATTATATATAGATATATAAATAAAAGGCAGGCTATAAAGCACAATACTCTAAAGGTAAGGGTTATCCTGGTTGGTACATAAGATGGATGGACAGTATTTGTTGAATTGCCTGCAAATGTTTTTAATCCCATGGCATTTTATGAGGCACATATAAATTGGTTCGGCTGCAATAGATAGATAATAAATTTAAGCACCTCAAATACAGAATGACCTCCATACATGGGTAAGAATCTTGCTCTTAAAGTACCTTAACTAAGCATTAATTACTAATGTCCAGTCCTTTTATCAGGGCATTTGATTGCAAAACCATGGTAAAATACTATTGTAGATATCCAGATAACAGATATTTGTGTGAGTGTATTTATATGGGAAACATGAATAGTCATAATCCTGTGAAAAGATGACAAGGCAGATGTGAACATTTTCCTCATGATCTCTTAATTTATTAAAAGCAAATGAAATTAAATCACTTTTGTTTTTTGTAATCTGTCCCTACAGTGTGACTCTTACAATTTTTACAGAATCATTTACTGCCGCAAAAATAGCCATCTGTAAATGCTGCCGACCTCTCTTAGGGAATCAGAGCTAGTGAATGCATTGATTTTGAGAATATTTTGATTAAAAGAGTTTTGGCATAGACCCCTTTAAAAGAGTCTTATTAACACAATTATATCACCTTCACAGGCTGTAAACAATGTATCAGAAGTGAAGCTCTATTTGCTTTCCTTGCCATCTTTCCCTTTATCTTCCTTTTCTGTTTTGTCTGTTTCGTATTTCTCTTTGTCTGGCTTTGTTACACTATCATAGGAAGGTGGAGAGATGGTGGATGGGGTGGCATCTGTTTTTTCTGGAGTTGAATTCTCATTAACATTATCAAAAACCATATCTTCTTTATTGGGCAAATCGTCATCTCTGTCTCCATCTTTTATGTATATACTTGATATGTTTTTGACATTTTGCCTTAAGCGGTAACGTCTGTATGCACGCTGAATAACAGTAGCAGATACATCCTCTTGTTTCCGTTTTAATGTTGTTGTGATGGGTTCATAGGACACTTTAGAAGGATTTGCAGACATGAACCTTTCTTCCATCTGTGAACGAAGAGAGTCCATTTCTCCACCTTCACCCAAAACCCGCTTTGTGAAGGCAAATAAGATGTCCAGACAATGGATCCGGTCCCCACTGACCATGGGCAGGTCCATGGCAATGAGCTGGACTTTGTTTGGTTTTGCTATGAGAAGAGGAGGATCCAGGGCAGCTGCAAAATCGGAGAGTTTGCTATATTCAATAAACTGGGTGGCATCAGGATCAAACTTCTCCCAAACTTCATAGAACATCTCAAAGTCATCCTCACTCAGGGGTTCAGTACTTTCTTCAGTAGCCACACTGAAGTTCTCCAGGATGACAGCGATGTACATGTTCACCACGACCAGAAAGGATATGATGATGTAGCTGACAAAATAGAATATCCCCACAGATGGGTTCCCACAGTCACCTTCAACTGAGCTTCCAGGATGAGCTTTTTTGGGGTCACAGTCGGGAGGGCCACTATTAAGAATAGGTGCTAGCAATCCGTCCCAGCCGGCAGAGGTGGTGATCTGGAACAGGCAGATCATGCTGTTGCCAAAGGTTTCAAAGTTGAACATGTCATTAATTCCGGCTTCCTTTTTAACATAGGCAAAGTTGGACATTCCAAAGATGGCGTAGATGAACATGACGAGGAAGAGCAGGAGACCGATGTTAAACAGCGCCGGCAGGGACATCATCAGAGCAAAGAGCAGCGTGCGAATCCCCTTGGCCCCTTTGATGAGACGCAGGATTCTGCCAATCCTGGCGAGACGGATCACGCGGAACAAGGTGGGGGAAACAAAATACTTTTCTATCATATCAGCTAGAAACATACCTGGTGAGGAGGAAAGGAATTAAAATGAAATGTTCATGCTAAAGAAAATCATGACTCTTAATAGTTTTATCTGCCATCTTATCTCATGATTTGGAACTGTCATTTTATATCAAAAGCAATTTCATCATAAAAATTTGTGTGATCCCAAAGGAAAATTATTAGAATTACTTACTGTAACATTTTTCCTTTTTAATTAAGTTTATGGACCTTTATTCCCCCCTCCATAATGATTTTTTTAAATTACAAGGATAATACCTACTCGGGAAGAAAGTTTAAGTAACGGTAAAATGCTGAAAAGGAAATATAAATCACCTGAAATATCACCAACCATAACTATTGTTAATATTTTGTTGTGGATCACGATGTTGTATCTCTCTCTCTCTCTCTCTCTCTCTCTCACACACACACACACACACACACACACACACACACACCCCCGATGTAATTACATCATACAAGCATTTTTTTCAATAATCTGTTTTAGACAGTCATAGGTCAAGGCGATATCACTAGAAAAGTAACAAGGTTATTTCTTATAACTGAATAATATTTCAAATACTAAGGAAATGTATGTTTCTGATATTTTGGATCTGAAGTGACTATCCAAGTACATACATTTTTATACTGATCGCAGGAATATCTTTTTATACTATACTAAGAAGTTATCAGTTCAGATAGCCAAAATTTCATTATATTTTATAACATTGCCAAATATTACCAAACCTATCTTGAGAAAGTTTGTACAGTACAAGTGGTATGAAAGTGCCCACATTCCACATGCTCAGCAGGTCTGTCATTCTTTATAATTTTCACCTGAAAATATTTGTGATGTTTAAAAATAATCATTCATTTATTTTCATTATTTTTAGAAAAAATAACCACTTTTCTTCTTTACTGGAAATTATGTATGCTTATTGGCTATTTTCAACTTTCTCTTATTTTTGATATAGTGATGTCCTTTGTTATTTTTTCTCCTGGGAGATAAATTATTTTCTGTCATTTATAAGGACAATCTTTCTATAGGACAACTAACCCTTTATTAGCCTTAAATGTTACATAAAAATTTTCCATGTTTTTAAAACTTCCTTTTTCTAGTGCAGTGAGTTTTCCTCCATAGGATATTATATTTTTGTGCAATCACCTATTTTTTCTTCAAAAACTCATGTGTAGTCATGAAACAAGGATTATTCAAGTTTATGGTTACAAATCTATTTCTATTAAAATACTTTTTTTCACTTTAGTCAATCTTTGATTCATATAATCATTTTTACTGAGTAAATTAATTTAATCTGGTTTAATTTTGGATTTTCTACTTGAATCATTGAGCTTCTAAACACTTTTTACTTCCTCAGAGTTATGTCTTAATATCTAGCAATTATTTTTCTTACATGTGGGTTTAGAATCATTTAGACTTATTTTACATATTTACTTCTCTACCACACAAAACATATTGCTATCTTCATTGAGATAAATTGAAAAAAAAAATGGTCTGTAAAAAAAGTGGTCATGATTACAGAGTCTTACCCAAAAAAATGAAAAACCTTTCATTTAACTCTTATTTTGTTTTACTTTTTCTCATAGAAGTCCTACATATTTCTTATTAAAGTTGTAACTAGATAATTTCTTTTATTGCAACAGTGATCAAGATTTTTAAAGTATATTTTCTAACTTTTTGTCTACATATAAAAGATTTAATGTTCACACATGTCATTTAAAATTTGTACCACTGAGCACTAACTGAATCCATTTTTTAGTTAATTCGCATGCATTTTTAATGACTGACACAATGTAATCCAAAAATGAAAATAATTTGCTCTATTTTACATGATTCTGTGTTTTTTAACGTATACATTGGTCAATATTTTCAAAAAGAAGTGATTTAAGAACACTCTCTTTCTTAGTGGGAATACTTCCACTGTTATGCTTGTGGTTAGTGTTCGATTCTAACCTAAATTTTAAGTGAGAATATGCTTTTCCAATTTATATAGCAACAATATTGTGGTTTTAGGTCATGTGCACCTTAAATTTGTTGCCTGCCTATTTCATCATTTGTAAGTTGAGTATGTATTAAATGATCTTTACAACTCTAATTCTAAAAATAATTCTAAAAATAAATGCAATACTGGGAAAGGCATGTGTAGATGATAAAAAACAAAAAGACAGAAAAATGCCTATAGCGATCAAAGAGGAAGACGTATAAAAGCATGTACTGTAATTCACAGATATGGCAGAATATTTTAACAATGATTGAATTATATATATTCACCCCATAGGAAATGAAGTTGACATTTCTTGAATCTTTCACTTCGAATTCAGGAAGAATTTGCACAGAATTGCTGATAGTTTGACTATTAATGTTATCATTAATCAGGGGCAATTCTCATGTGTGCTAAAACTGGAAGTGATTTCATATCCTGCATTGTTTTCTAAGACATGTGTACAAAAAGACACAGTTGCTACCTTTGTGAAGGTTAATCTTGGAAATCAAGTATAAACGAATATAATATGCTTCCAGCAAATGAAAAACATTTGAAGACTATGGTATGACAACCCTGTGATTCTTATGTAGTTTTGTTTAAGTTTGCTCTTAAAGTTCCTTCATTCTTTCATGCAACTGACTTACTCAAAAGTAAATTTACATTAAACAATTCAGAAAATCCTCTGAGCATCTGTGGAGTTTGATACAAATGTGATAAATAAATGGTCTTACCAACAATGGAGAGAATCACAACCACAAAATCAAAAATGTTCCATCCCACAGTGAAGTAGTAGTGTCTGAGGGAGATCAATTTCAGCACACATTCTCCAGTGAAAAGGATAATAAAAACCACATTTATCCAATATAAAACATTAATCATGTAGTCACTTTGCCCTTCTTTTTCTACCATCATGGTTACCATGTTGAGGCAGATAAGCACCATGATAGTGATATCAAAAACTTGGTTAGTTACTAGGTCAAATATACATCCTTGGAATTTGTTCTGAAAAGACACAAAAGAAAAAGTGGAATATAGATGAACATTTCATAAGTTGTATGCACAAATCATTGCATTAATTAAAAAATCATCTTTATAATTTTCATAAATTATCCCTGGTCATAGGATCTTACTTTTATAAGAAATAGAATAATGGGTTAAATGTAAATCAATGAAAATTTTTGTTGTTGCTGACTTTCAGTATCTAGGACCAGTTTTCAGTTAATCTTGTATACTAACATTTGCTTTTAAGCTTATGTACCCTAGTATTATATTTGAAATGTCATGATCAAAGACAAGATAATTTTAGTATGAAAATCTCAGTTTAATAATTTAGGGTAGGTCTCTAAATTTCTGCTTTGTCATTGTTTTAACTAATGTGTTACACAGTTTTAAACTGATCTATCAGAGTTGTATTTTCCTAACTTTCATATGTATAGCATATGTTTCAATACATATCTTTATTACATATCAATTTCATTGCTAGTATTGTGCCTTCTAGAAAGAAAGAAGTTTTTCAAAATCCCCTTAATAGTTACACGATCAAGTTTTAAAGCATTGTATCAAGATCAAAGAGGGCACTCAAAAAACTTTATTCCAAGGCTTTCAAATCCATCAATTATGATTTAGCAGTTTTGGGTGAGAATATAAGAGTCTATTTAAAAAGTGTTAAGTGATCCTTATGAAGCTATGTAGGATGCTCTCTGTCTTTAGCCATGACACTTCAGTAATGGATGCTGAGTATAAGGTGAAATGTATTTAAATGTTTTACTTGATGGAGAAATAAAAATGATTCTTTGACTAAGACTCAGTATCCTCAGCTGAGTTTATTCTGGTCTTTGACTCTACAGTAGGATAAAGTTTAGATTGATAAATGATCCAACTGATTCTCTTGCTATCTGTTGGAATATTAAAGATCTAAATGTTAATGTCACCATACTGATAGCAATCACTACATCATAAATTCCCCATTTAGATAAATTTCAATCAAAAATACAATTCATTTTGATTCTCTTAGGACAGAGTAAAACCATTTTACTAGTAGTAGTTATAACTGATGTACAAGTAAAAGCATATATAATCTCTTAATTTTTATAGAAATATTAAAAGCTGTGATCATGTTCAAAATACATACTCAATTTTATAAGAAATTAATATATCAAAAATACATGCATTTTTGTTTAAGAAACTGCTATACACATTGTTATTGCTACAAATTTTCAATTCTTTTTTTTTTTTTTTTTTTACCCCTGGTCGAGGGATTGGTTTCTGTGGTTTCTTGGATCCCAACTTTTTCATTGCATTGTAATATTTTTTTTGTTCTTCTGTCATAAAGATGTCTTGACCTCCAAGGTAAAGAAATAAAAATAAATCTAGTTAAAATAAGAATCATTGTCTAGATGTTTCCTCAGATCACTGAGATAGTGTCTGATGTCTTCTAAGAAAAGAGACACAGAGATATAATCTGACCATAGATGTAGAGACTGAAGTTATGTTGCCACAACCCAAGGAACACTTGAGCTATCAGAATTGGAAGATGCAAGGAAGGCCTCTCCCCTATAGATAATGGCCCTGCCAAGAGTTTAGCTTCAGATTCTAAACTCCAGAACGGTGAGGAAAGAAATTCCTGTTGTTTGAGATTATCCAGTTTGTGAAACTTGGTTACAGCTGTTCTAAAAAACTAATAGAGTTGATGTGAAGGTTAATGAAACAGAACTTTCAGGGTAGTGGCATACATGCAACATTCAACAAATATTAATTTTCATTACTTATATATAAGTTTTTCTACTAAAAACTCTTCAGTCTCAGGAACCATTTGAAATTCCTTGACATAAATTCTTGTATCTTAATTTGTTCTCCTTCAAGTGTTAGCCCAATACACACCACACAGAATAGTAGCTTAGAACATAATATAGTGAATACTTATGAAATGTGTTTTGAATAGTGAATTTTTTAGTTATTCAAATTTTATAGAGAATATTAGAAAAAAATTGAATACTGTATATTACTTAGGAAGATATGGCTTAGGAAATATTTTCTGTGCAGAGATGATAAAATTAAGCATACCTATGAATGTATACTGGCCACTTATTTGAGAAACAAATGCAGCTAATTACTAGTTAATATGAAATTAAGTTTCACATTACATTTTTGGGAAAATAACTATTCTATCTTTCCAGTACAATAAAAAAACTTAAAATACTTATCTTCTTTTTCTGTTGATTGAAATTATCTATGATAACACCAATGAACAAATTCAAAGTGAAGAATGAACCAAAGATGATAAAGATGACAAAATAAAGATACATGTAGAGGTTGTACTCATACATGGGCTGTTTGTCTACCTATAAAATTAACAAAAGTTAGTGGTACATTGACAGTAACATTCAGCTTTTTCTTTTTCATGCTGTTTTACAAGATAATGCAAACAGTGCCACTCTAGATAAACTTGGCTTTTCATATGTTATAGCATTGTGGAGGCTCGACATAATCATTCTTAAAAATTTATTCATTTTAAGTATGTATTACATCCTCATTATGTACATAAATCTTCAAGTGACTGCAAAGTATTAACCATTAGTAGTACTTGTTCTCACATAGTTAGAACAATTTAGTAATGAAATGACTGAAAGTATGCGTTTTATTTCCAGAGAAAAACAGTGAAAGAGATAATGCTATATTTATATACATTTTGCTGATTTTTTTGCTTGGTATAGAAAGAAATGTCTCACTTGATTTTGGGGCAACATGAACTAGCTGGTAGTGTTCATATTTTCTTAATGTGAAATTCCTTGACATAAATTCTTCTAAAGCATTTTAAAATACAATAATAAAAATGATGAATAAAATGTTATTTCACTTTTATTCTGCTAAGCTAACATATACTGATCCCTTATTCGTAACTAAATGTTACACTTGGATTTTCCTGTTGGATCTTCAGAACAACTTCATGAGTTAGGCATGAATTGTTTTCTATTTACAGGTCAATAAATAGACTCAGAAAGAGAAAGTAAATTTACTTAAAGTCAGTTGCAAAACATTTATGATTATGGTAGATCCAGAATTTTATTAAATCTCTAAAATGCTGTACTTATAATACCACGCCATTATGCAGAAGTTCTTCATCATATGTGTACATACAAAGTGCTCCTTGAGCTCTGGTTTGAAAACCTCTGACCAAAACAAAGAAGCTTGAAAAAGTAGCAGACTTTAGTGTTAGGTTGACCAGTACTTACATTAACAGAGTCAACAGCTGCATACATAATATCCATCCATCCCTTAAATGTAGCCTGTAAATATAACATTTGTAGATTTTGAATATGGCGTGCATTCCCCAAAAACAATCATAAATGAGTTTAGTTTATTTAATGCTAAAACGATTAATATTAAATTACTAACTCTGACTATATTTCAAAAATACCAATATAAGGATGCTATGTCAAAAACAAAAAGGAGGGCCTCCCCGGTGGCGCAGTGGTTAGGCGCTGCGCTATGGAACTGTCGGCAGCGGCGACGCGAGTTCGACGCCCGGCCAGGGAGAATCCCACATGGCGTGGCAGACCTCTCCTGCCTTGCCCGCTGCTCCCCTCAGCAGTGTATTTCTGCTCTGCCTGTTCTGCTACCTGCTCTGTCTCTGGTGAACCCTCTCACCGCCCCGCGCCTCTAGCCTGTACCCCAGCTTGTATATATAAATAAAAAATAAATCTTTAAAAAAAAAAAAAAAAAAAAGGACATCTTCCAAAATCACATTAGAAACTTAAGTCTTTGTTCATAATTCCCAGGTTGTTAGAGTTGCCTGCAAATTTGCAGATGAACTTGTATTTTTCCAGCAGAGGAGGAAGGAAAATCTTTGAAAAAGGCTGAAAACAATTTTGTCCATTCCATAAGGATTCTCTGTGCTAGTGGGAAGTGCTCATTACTGTGGAGTATAAAAATGGCAGTCCAAAAATGACTACTCATTTTTGGAGTAATATTCAGATGGTGCAATGATTGTAGGTGGGGGTGGTGATGGTGGTAGAATAACATCAAGAGGTCAATCATGGATTACTATCACAAAGGCAACAGAACCTAAGTTTCTTAACTCAATTTTGTAGTATATATTTTAAGAAAGACCAAGTCTGCTTTTAAAATCACTAAGTATTTTTTTTTGAAGATTTATTTTTTTTATTTGTGTATACAAGCTGGGGTGCAGGCCAGAGGTGTGGGGCAGTGAGAGAATTCACCAGAGACAGAGTGGGAAGCAGAACAGGCAGATCGACCGAAACACACTGCTGAGGGGAGCAGCGGGTGAGGCAGGAGAGGTCTGCCACACCATGTGGGATTTTCCCTAGGCTGGGCATCGAACTTGTGCTGCAGCCACTGACAGCTCCACACAGCACTGCGCTTAACCCGTTGCTCCATCACGGAGGCCCAAAATCAAGTATTTTGTCTTTAATTTCCAGTTGATAGATTATTTAAAGAATGATTTATATCCATTATCTAGTTTGCACTAAAATATCAAGTTTTCATGAAAAGGCTCACTTACAACTTGCAGCAGAGACAGGTAACCGAGTCCAACATTATCAAAGTTCACTTTCAGGTTTTTCCATCGTACATCTTGACTAACATTCATGAGTGCCAAACACTCGGAACGATTGGAAACTAAACTTGAAAGAAAGCGTGACCCATCTGTGGTGTTAACACACTCATAGAACTTGCCGGCAAACAAATTTACTCCCATGATGCTAAATATTAGCCAGAATATAAGACACACAAGCAGCACATTCATGATGGAAGGAATTGCACCTATGAGAGCATTTACAACCACCTGGTATTCAAAAGAAAGAAAAGAATGATAATGATTAATACAATGTTAAATAGGTCACATTAATGAAACATACTAGAGAAGTAAAGAAGTTAGAAAAGTCACCCTAAGTGTTTAAGATATCAAATTAACCAATGTGTATTTATTGAATACTTACTCTATGCTCAGCATTATGCCAAGCAGTATAAAATGTCACAGGAGCCCTGAAATCAATGACTTTAGAAAAATATGTGATGAACACACGTTGAAATCATTAGCAGAAATATTGAACAAAATAGCTAAGGTGAGTCTACATAAAAAGAAAAAATAAACCAACAACTTGATACATGTAAGATGAACTCATAAAATCTGCAAGATCTAGAAATGTATAAATACGTTAAAAAATGAATAAAATGTACATTTTAAAAGTTCATAGTGTTAGAATTCCTTTGCTAGGACCTCTGTTTCCTCATCTGGAGAATGAGTAATATTTTCAAATTTACTATTCTGATTATAAAATACATTTATTTGTAAGTCCTTTGTTAAAAATAGATAGTGCTGACCTCAGATAAAACAAAAATTAAATGTCTTTAATACTTCTTCTCTTTCTGCTTTTCAGCATTTCCACTGCTATTTGATCACCAATGTCTCTTGCCAGTCCAATTCTGGCACCCACTGTAGAATTTATAGCTTTTCAGAATTTCTTAATTTCCCTATCCTTCCAAACCTACTTATCTTCTTATATTTTAGCTCTAGTTCCCATTTAGTGCAAACACATTAACAAGGAGTTTAAGTGAAGATTATTATGTAAAGATTAAGTAATGATTATTATGTTCCCCTCCTTTTTGCAATTTAGCAAGCAGACCCTTCAGTCAGTTCCAGTGGGGAAACATTACGGATTTCTGACTATCTTGGGGATTGCTTGTAACAGAGAGGCTTGCAAACATTTTAAAAGTGTTTTTAGGCTTTGATAGTTATACAGTTTATTGCAACTATTCAATCCTGTCATTGTAGCAATAGATCATATATAAACAAATGGACATGGCTACATCCAATAAAACTTCCTACAAAACAGGCAGCCAGCCTATGGGCTTTGGTTTGTTGATACTGGTCTACAGCAGTAGTTATTACCCAGAGGTCCATGGAGTGATTCTATGGGGGGGCATGAATCATATGAAAAATGCTATGGCATGCTTTCTTTATGGAGAGATGATTGATACTTTCATGAGATCCTGACTATGCACATGACTAAAAAATGGTTAAGAACAGCAAGTTCAAAGTGGTTAGCTATTTTTTTTTTAAAATCGTGATGCTAACTTTCTTTTTTCTTTTTTAAAAGATTTTAATTTTTATTTATACATACAAGCTGGGGTACAGGCCAGAGGCGTGGGGTGGCGAGAGGGTTCACCAGAGACGGAGCGGGTAGCAGAACAGGCAGATCAGAAATACACTGCTGAGGGGAGCAGCAGGCAAGGCAGGAGAGGTCTGCCTTGCCATGTGGGATTCTCCCCGGCCGGGCGTCGAACTCGCGTCGCCGCTGCCGACAGCTCCACAGCACAGCGCTTAACCGCTGTGCCACCGGGGAGGTCCAGTTAGCTATTTTTTATACCTACTTTTTCAACCTCATTTCCTCTGTCCTCCTCACTATGCTTATCACCCAGGCACACTTATCTGTTAGCTCCTTGCATACTCAGGTCTGTGCTTCCCTGACTCAAATGCCTACCTGCTTGTGAATTGGGACTCACACTTTCAGTAGTAGTTCCAAAGTCAACAATTTATGAAGCCTTCCCAGTTTCCTCAGGCAGAAATCCCCACTTCTAGATTCCAGAAGCACCATGTACTTAATATTTTATAGCAGATGTCATAGAAAAACTACTGTTCTCCTGTCTGCCTCGCCATGATAATCATTCTTATGTGCTGTTGGGAGAATTATGGTCTATTCAACATCAATTAAACTCTTTTCTATAGGATATATTTGCTGAAAATATGCGAGTAATGTGTCTCTGCGGAAGACAGGTGCATCTTGTTCTGATGAGATGCTATTTGGGAAAGCTGTCAAGTTCAAGAGTCTCAAGACTCAAAGGAAACTTACAAAATGCCTCAAATATAATGTATTCTTCAAAATGCCACTGCACATGGATTGTGTAGTGGAGGATGAGTGGAGCAACTGCACAAGTGGAAGAGCAAAGGTGTAAGCCCCAAAATTAAAAATTAAAAAAAAAGCCACAGCAGGATGAAGAAAGATCTCCTATTTCACACATTTAATAAATGTAAATGTACATATTCATTGCATCAAGTATTTTAAAATATTCTCCTGTATCCAACTTACCATATAACAGAAAATGAACAAAAAGCAAGTAGAGTGAAATAATGGGCCGGCCTAATAATCATTGAAGGAAGTAGTTTTCTAGTGAAAAAATAAGCTTTTGTTCATGAAAATGTAATATAGTGTATATTCAAATCCAGGGATCAGCTAATAGATTCTAAATATATTAAAACATGCTAATGCTTAAAAATGACATTAATGTCAATGAATTCCAGTATCATCCATGTGTAAATTGAAACATAAGTTTTCAATTCTTATATACTCAGAAGCCATTATACACTAGATACATTAATCAGCAGAGATCCTTAGAGAATCAAGTAGTACATTAATCAGTAGAGAAGTCATAATTAGGTTAGCAATAATAATAATGATATGCTAGACTAGAAGATATCTAAAGCTCACCTGAGGCTTCAGAATTCTGAACCCCAGTCCAGAAATTATGATTTAGTACGTCTGGGTGGGATCTGGGAATTTTTGTTTCTAATAATGTCAGAGATGATGCTATTAGCTGCTCAGTAAACCATACTTAGAGAATCAATGAGCTAGACTGAGCTGTATATTAAACTGTACAGAGACTACAGGCCTAGAGGCAGTCGGGTAAATTAGCAAGAAAAATAATTGTATTTTTCTTAATAATTGTAAGAGTTTAATTGTAAGAGTAATAATTCTAAGAGTTTTATGTGTCTGAACACAGAGAGAGGATGCTCAGTTATGCCTGGTGGTGGACAAAGCACATTTTAATTGAAGTTTAAAGGAAGGGTAGGTATTTGTCTGCTCTTTTGATGCAGTAGTGTTGATCCAGGGCAGGGAGAAGCATTGCCGGCCAAAAAAAAACAACAGAGACATGAGAAAGCAGGTATAAGTATGGAGAAGAAGAAATTCAAGGAAAATAGCAACAAATGAGGTTATGAACTAACTAGGGAAAATAAGGTCATTGTCCTCAATGTGTTTTTATGAAGAAGTTGCTAATTTAATATAGCCCGTAAGCTAGGCTGCTGGTAGTCATAATCTCGCTTCTCTTGAAAATGAATCTCTTCTCAGGCACCATGTAGCCTAGTGCAAATTTAGTGAACTCTCAGAGCTTTTCTCAATTATAATTGAGATAATTCCACTTTGAAACACATTTTGAAAATGAAATTAAAAGTGATGGCTGATGCTATTTTACTTCCCTGATTTTTCTTATGCTCCCTATCCAGGGTAGATCCTTAAAAAATATGTGCATACCTGATTCAGACAAGTTCTTGATGACATGTATGTGAGAGATCATGTCAAGACTTACAGTGTTCTCTTCACCTGAATTTCATACAACAGGGAGGATTTTCATTTAACAAGGGAAAAGATACTTTATTTAGATCTTTGCCTAAAAATATTATATGAAGGAAGTGTTACTGTTTTTGTTTTACTCTTTGTTAAGCAATATGCATTGAAATGCTGCATATATATGTTGTAGATGCACAAATGCACACATTTATGTATATAAGTAATCCATATATATCCATATATGGTATGTATATGCATATGCTTATTAATATAAAGTTCATAATTTATACATATCCTTTTTTTATTTTATACTCTACTAAAAAGATATTAGGAGGTTTAGAATTTTCTTACCCTCATTCCTTCAAATCTCGATAAAGCTCTCAGAGGTCTTAAAGCTCTCAGTGTCCGAAGGGATTTGATAGGGCCAAGTTCGGAGTAACCGAGTGTACTTGCCACTAGAGTAACCAAAGAAACCTATAAAAAATAAATTTTTCATTATTCTTTAAATAAAGCACAAAGAGGAAAAGTCAATTTCAGAAGTCATTAAGAGAAGCTCAATAAGAACAATATGATTTTATATATTGAGTTATTTAGTCATTGCCTAAAAAATTGAGTAAGATGGATGCTTTTGTAAGGAAATAGATTTAAAGGAAGGTTAACCAAAGTAAGAATAATAAAAAAAAGGTTATTTCTTATCCCTGAATATAAATTACATGTGTTTCAGACTTTTTCAGTCAACGCTTATGTACTTGCTTATTAATTCTGAACATTGAATTAGAGCAACTATCAAAAGTTCACCTGAAAGAAAACCAGGGCATAACTAAGCATGTGATTATTTAGCTAAGTGGCATTCACTCAACCAAATCTAAGCCCTAGGATAAACTTTATTTAAAGCATTCTGAAGACTCACACTTTTCTAAATGGGACTGATTCCTCATAAGATAGTTCTGCCTTGTAAGAAACCGCCTTATAATTTCTTATATCAGTACCAAAGAACTACCTCCTAATATTTAATGGAGAAAAATCTCAAGTATATTGAAAGCGTGAGAGTAGGTGATCACCTTGGCTTCACAATTAATAGAGATATACAGAACTTCATGTTAGACTCGCCACAATGACCGTAGCCAGCATTCAACAGAAAGGTGTGTTCCTATGATAGATTTTCTCAGGAAAAAAAAATTGAAATAAAATCAATACCCATTTTGATAATGGAGAACTGAGTTTTTCAATGATCTTAGATCTGAATCTGTAAATGCATTCAGTCTCTGAATAAGTTTCATTTAAAATATTTACCCATCTTATACTGTGTGTAGCAGAAGGCAATATCTAAGAACATCTGGAGTGCAGTTCTTTATTATAAACTAAATGACTAAAAATTTCAAGTTTTCTAGGGAAGAACAAAAAGACCTGAGAGTCAACTAACTTCTTTATTTTGATCATTGAAAAAGTAGGAAAAATCATTGCTTACAGATTCACTTGTTGCTGCTATCAAAGACAAGTTAACTTATTTCTTAGTCAGGATGTGCTGTTTGGTCTTATGCAGTTACTTCCCAATAGCTCACTAATGGTAACAATACTGTTTATTTTTAGTCCTCATGCCACATATTCTGCACAACTATCTCTCATATCATTTCTTAAATTTACCCATTCAGGTCCATTGTTTTCCATTTTGAAAAAAAATGGTGCATTTAAAATATCAGAATAAAAGTGTTCCTTTCAATCAGGAAAAATGTAAATGTTCATTACAATTTGAATTATCCCTAAGAAAATGACAGATCTGGTCTCCAAACCACTGTAAAATGTCACAGTATTGAATATTTGTATATTATTGAGAAAAATACAGTATAGTCTGTAACTGAGTAGAAATTCTATGTGTGTACATCTATTTCCTATCTACGCATCCATATGTATATACATCATATATACTCACACTGATGAATATTCCTCAATTAAATAAGTTTCAAATAACCTAGACACCAGCAGAAGTCAAGTAAGTCCACCCTTTGAAATCTGACTAGTAGTCCTAAAACTGGAATATGAAGAAGCAGCAACCAGAGAGCTTGTTACAACTGTTTACTGGATCCCAATTTTGGGGTTTCTGATTCAGCAGGTCTTTGGTGTGCCTATGCTGTTGTTTCAGGGATCATAATGCGAGAACAACTGCTCTAGATAAGTTTCTCAATTTTTGAGAAATAAAAAATTTCAGTCCCTCCCTTAATTGTATCCAGCAAGAATACTTTGTGTAGCTTTGCTTCACATTACTTACCAAATACATATGTTTTATATACCATGCTTTTATATTTACATATGTCAATATTTACTTATCTTTGTTTAATATACTAAGTAATATTACAAACAGATGTTATATACCTCTCTGAGTTCGGCAGACCCCTAAATATTGGAGTCACTAATTCAGATTTTCAAATACAAAAATTATTTCTGTTATTAAACAGTCATATCTCTTTCTTAATATATTTAATTCTACTTGTAACCTTTATTTCTTAACTGAGTGATGAAAATTACTATGTGATAAGAGGTTTTTGAATATCTTAAATATTTTCTAGCTTTAGACCCAATCATATTTAAAGATTAGGATGAAAGAAATGAAATAACCTACATTCCTTTTAATATATCTTCTTTTGGCTAGGCTTTCTTTAAAACTATTACATTATGAAAACATCCATCTTACCATTTATTTTCTCTGACGGTTACAAGGAAATATATATATAAAAGATGAATAAAAAAACAAATAATATGAAATCCTTCATTTAAGGTATCAAAAACTAGTGTTCTCATAGAGAAAGTTCTAGAGAACATATGAAGTGTAACATATTATACCATGGAAAACTTTTTTTTTTGCAGATCTACGTAGAAAACAAAAATATTATTGCTTTTAATATTTAATATATTGATCTGTCTAAAAAAAACTTCCTAGCATTGTGACTGAGAAAAATATTTATAAATATCATGTTTTCCCTTTTCTCTAACATAGTTATTTAGTGCTAGCACTACCACTTTTACATAAATCTAAACTCATATATATCAGACAACTTTATACTCCCCATCCTCTTTTTTCTAATTCTCTTAAGTCAATATATTATCTCTTTCATTTGTCTTTGACTTTTTCTTTTGCTACCCCAAACTTCCTAGTTTTTATTTTATTCCTACTGCCAAAAAGGAATACTTAACATGATATTCAAATCATATATATATATACATACACGTGTGTATGTATAAATACACACACATATATACATACACACACACATATATAAAAAACAATCACATCTTCTCTGATTGCAGAAAATATTTGCAAATAAAAATATTAGAATTGGACACACAGAAGAGAAATTACATTTGTCGAAGGATTTCTTTTAATATTCCCCACACATTTCCACTGGCTGTATTTAATGTTTCTAAAAACATAAATCTACAGCTTAAAATTAAAAAAAGTTAACCAAAATAAAAATATGATGATATATAATATCAGTGAAGATTTTTTAGAACACTTAGTAGTAAGAATGAACCCTCTTTTATATTTTCTCAAAAGTACATACATCAACAATTAAGAAATCCAGCCAACACCAGGCATTGGTGAAGTACGTTTTATAACCGTATGCTATCCATTTTAGAAGCATTTCCAGAATGAAGACGTAAGTAAATATCTTGTCAGCATACTCCAGGACGATCTTAATGGTCTTTTTCTTTTCAATATATATATCTTCAAAAGCCTATGGAGAAAACATTCAAATTTTAATTCATGTAAAACTTAAAACCTAAAATTCATGATAAATATGGGAAATAAAATTTTGATGGAGAACCACTGAGATAGAACATGAATATGGGCCAGCTAACTTCTGACTTCTAGCTAGCTTGTAACACTTAGTTCCAGTCTTCTCACCAGTACAAGCCACAGGTCATCAGAAGTCAAGAGAGAGTGTAAAAGGATGAAGTTATTTGTAATCCTCTAAAAGAAACATAATTCTGACATTTGCAGGGTTTTCCATTTCATCTTACTCCCCTTTTACCCCGCTTCAAAATGGCTAAGTTCTAATAATTTATGGCATTATCCCAAAGCTAGCTCCTTTTATAAATCTTTCTCACCCTGCACTCTTCTTCACACTAGTATGATTTGGAGCCTCTTCAAGTCAGCACGAGATGCTTGTGCAGTTCCAGGGCCCAGCGCCATGTCAAGAACACAGCAAGAGGCTAGAAAAGTTCTGCTAAATGAATGAGTGCAGTCACATAACGGAGCTGTAGAAAGTAGAGGATGGGTTCTTCCTCTGCATTTTATACCAAATTTCATCATTCTTTCAAAACTTCAGTTCTCCAAATCACTATATGGTCACTCTATAAATGTGGCACCTCTTACACTTTCCAAGAACTTTTAGTAAATAACAATGATAGTGTGGTCATAATCATAAATGCCTTGGAAAACAATATGAACGGTCTTTTCAAAGTTTTGATATTTTTTTACTGAGGCAACATTGGGTCTACAACACTATACAATTCAGAGATGTAGGTTCACACATCTTCAGGTGTGTTTCTGTACCACCCCCACCATTAAGGTACCCAGAGTCCTCCATCAGAGTCCACTGTGCTCCTTCCCACCTCTGCTTTCTACCTTTCCCCTCCCCACTGGTAGTCTCAGTTTTACAGTCAGATTTCTAGGTTTAGTTTTATCTGACCCTTTATTTTTTTTCTTTACACCCCTCCTCCCCATGATATCTTCCTTTTAGACATATTGCACGGGGATGATTCTAAGTTTTAATTTTTTTTGTAATTACTTTATGAAAGGTTCATTCACACATGTGACTTAGTTAGGATAAACTGCATTTTTTTTATTACAAATAACTGTAGATGTTGTCAAAATTCCTCCTACTTGCATTCCACCAAATTAGTTAGTAGTATTTTTCTTATTACACCTACTGTTTGTGAGAGAAGAGACTTGGTTAGGAGACACACTCCACTGAGGGCACTAAGCATCTACGCATGTCTTTTGGGTGTATCAAGAAGACAACGTCCTGACCACTCTTCACTTTGGCCATTTCTCAGGGTTGCTTTTGCAATCAGCAACCTTGAGGGATAAAGCAGTGTCTCCCTCTAGGACAAAGAACAAGGTTTCTCTCTTTTCTACAGAAGGACGCATTCCCAATGCTCAGTGTTCCTCAGCTGTGATGTTAAACCAACTGTGTGTGAAGTACTAATTCAGGCCCATACTATGCCCCGGTGGAAAATGGGGATAAGAGGAACCAAAAAGATATGTTGAAGTTCACATACCTTCCTATGCCATGGTAATAAAGTCCTTTGTCTTGGACTTGGAATTTTCATATCTTCTGCCAGTAGCCATCGAATGCTAACAGTTTAACTTATAGTAAGGGTAAAACTAAATCCCAGAACCACAGAGACTAACTGTGAGGCAATTTAAAAAGTTCTGGAATATTTTGTTTTTAGTACAATGGAATTTTCAGTGCAATATCTAGCTGAAGCTGGACTTCTAGTGGCTTAACTCTGTTAGTTTCAGCAGGAAAGCAAAACAAGAAAGGAAAGGTTCGGGGAGCTTGTAACTCTCCCAGATTCCCTCAGGCCTCATCGAAGGTGGCTGGTGTGTATAGAATGAGAAACTTGTCCCATCCTCATCCTACAACTACAATGTTTTCCCAGATAACACACATGGTATGTCATAAGCTGACATTGCCTATCTTAGTCACTGTATCTCAGCATCACCATTCCCTTGAATTTGCTCTTCCTCTCATGACACTTTCTAAAGTTTGGCAACTTTTCAATTCTAGAAAATCTCATGTTCTTTTATGCTTCCTTACCATATTAAACATACCATTTTTTACAGTCCAACTTGTCTGGGTGGAAAAGTGCTATTAACCCTTTTAGATATTGCAAAACATCATCTACCTTTCTGAAATCCCAAGCAGAAAATTATTCTCCTTGCTCCAGAGGTTTGTCAATGTATACAGTTCACTTACAAACACATCCCAGTCTGTAATCACTTGTGCCTCTCTCTTCCCCATTGTTCTCTGAGCAACTTGAGTAAAGTAGCTGGATCTTATCTATCTGTGCACTTTGGGTAGCAAGAATAATACCTGGTATGTAATGCTCAGTAAATATTTATTGAGCTAAACTAAATTTTCTCCTTGGTACTAATCACAGGGATTAAATTTTATTTTTTTAAAGATTTATTTATTTATGCATACAAGCTGGGCGCTGGGTGCAGGCCAGAGGCGTGGGGCGGCGAGAGGGTTCACCAGAGACAGAGTGGGGAGCAGAACAGGCAGATCGACTGAAATACACTGCTGAGAGGAGCAGAGGGCGAGGCAGGAGAGGTCTGCTGTGCCATGTGGGAATCTCCCTGGCTGGGTGTCGAACTCGCTTCGCCACTGCTGACAGCTCCACAGCGCAGCGCTTAACCGCTGCACCACCAGGGAGGCCCAGGGATTAAATTTTAGGTAAAATAATCTGCCATGATATTTTTATCTTGCAACGCCTTTATTTAAAAATGCTGACTTAATCAATTTATTGCTTTAGATGTTAGATCACTTACCAGCGCACCACTGCTGAGCAGGATCATGAGAACAATGAAGCTTTCAAACCAACTGTGCTCAACTATTTTGAAGCAGGTTTTCCTGATGTTCCACCAAATCTTTCCTTTCCCTGATTCTATGTTAACTTGGCAGCATGGAAACCTCCGTACACAACCTGCCAAGGAAGGCGTGCATGTAAGATCTTCATATTTAGAGTAAAATGCATAAAATACATTTTTTTATATATAGCATTTATTATTATTCATATCTTTTACATTATTGTGTATTCCCCATAGATTACCCACCACCGATTCACCCGTGAACCAACACCATAGTCCCTTGTGATCTTTTCTCCCCCATTTTGAGCCTTTTCCCTTCCCCTCCCTTGCTGAATGTCTCTTTCTTATTTGATTCTCCTATATTCCTGTTATAAGTGAAACCATTCAATATTTTTCTCTTTCTTTCTGGCTTATTTCGCTGAGCATGATCCCTTCTAGCTCCATCCATGTTGCTGCGAATTACGTATGTTCATCTTTTTTGAATGCTGAATAGTATTCTGTTGTGTACATGTACCATATCTTCTAAATCCAATCATCTATTTTTGGGCATCTGGGTTGTTTCCATATCTTAGCTATTGTGAACAATGCTGCAATAAACATACAGGTGCATGCGTCTTTTTGGTTTAATGTTTTTGTGTCCTTTGGCTAGATTCCCAGAAGTGGTATTACTGGGTCATATGGAAGCTCCACTTTTAGCAATTTGAGGAACCGCCATACAGCTTTCCATAGTGGTTGGACCAGTTTGCATTCTCACCAGCAGTGTAGGAGGGTTCCTTTTTCTCCACACCCTCACCAACATTTGTTGTTCCCTATTTTCTTAATACGTGCCATTCTTGCTGGTGTAAGGTGGTATCTCATTGTGGTTTTTCTTTGCATTTCCCTGATTCTGAGGGATGTTGAACATTTTTTCATGTGCCTGTTGGCCATTTGCTATTCTTTGGAGAAGTGTCTTTTAAGTTCTTCTGCCCATTTTTTGACTGGATTTTTTGCTTTGTTTTTGTTGAGTCATGTGAGTTCTTTGTAGATTTTTGTGATCAGTCCCTTGTTTGTTGCATGGAGTGCAAAAATTTTTTCCCAGTCAGTAGGCTGTTTCTTTGTCTTGGTTAATGTCTCTTTTTCTGTACAGAAGCTTTTTAGTTTGATGTAATCCTAGCTGTTTATCTTTTCCTTCACTATCTTTGCTTTGGGGGATGTGTCTTTAAAAATGTTACTAAGATGTATGTCATGTATTGTTTTGTCTATGTTTACTTCTATATATTTTATGGTTTCAGGTCTTATGTCCAAGTCTCTTATCCATTTTGAATTGGTTTTTGTGCATGGTGTGAGGTGTTAGTCTAGCTTCATTTTTCAGCATGTAGTCGTCCAGTTTTCCCAGCACCATTTGTTGAACAAACTGTCCTTGTTCCATTGCATATTCTTTGCACCTTTATCAAATATTAATTGTCCATATATAGATGGATTGATTTCTGGGTTTTCTATTCAATTCCATTGATCAGTGTGTCTATATTTTGTTCCAGTACCATGCAGTTTTAATTATTATGGCTTTGTAGTATAGTTTGAAGTCTGGGAGGGTGATACCTCCATTCTCCTTTTTGCTCAGGAGAGCTTTGGCTATTTGAAGTTTTTTTGTGATTCCATATGAACTTCATCAGTATTCATTCAATCTCTTTGAAGAATGTCATTGAGATTTTTATTGCAATAGCATTGAATCTGTAAATTGCTTTAGGTAGTATGGCCATTTTGATAATGTTAATTCTTCCTATCCATGAACAGGGGATGTTTTTTCAATTCTTTGTGTCTCTATTTCTTTTAATAATGTTTTATAGTTTTTTTGGTATAGATCCTTTGCTTCTTTTGTTAGGTTTATTCCCAGGTATTTGATTTTTTTTGTTTCAATTGTAAAAGGGGTGGTTTTCCTGATTTCCTCTTCTTCGGATTGATTGTTTACATATAGGACGTTACTGATTTTTGTGTGCTGGTTTTGTATCCTGCTACTTTACTAAATTAATTGATTATTTTGATTAGTTTTTCTGTGGAGTTTTTAGGGTTCTCTATGTATATCATCATGTCATCTGAAAATAGTGACAGCTTTACTTCTTCTTTCCCCATTTGGATTCCTTGTATGCCTTTCTCTTGTCTTATTGCTCTGGCTAGGACTTCCAATATTATATTGAAAAGCAGTGGTGACAATGGACATGCTTGTCTTGTTCCAGATTTCAGGGGAAAGGCTTTCAGCTTTTCACCATTGAGAATGATATTGGCTGTGGGTTTGTCATATATGGTCTTTATCATGTTGAGGTATGTGCCTTCTATCCCTAGAGTTTTGAGGACTTTCATCATAAATGGGTGTTGGACTTTGTTGAATGCTTTCTCAGCATCTATTGATATGATCATATGGTCTTTATTTTTCTTTTTGTTGATGTGTTGGATTACATTAATTGATTTTCTGATACATAAAATACATTTAATGCAAAGTTTCCCTAGGGAGTTCCTCAGCCAAATAGTTTCTAACACCTATACCTACAGCTTCACATAAATTCACATTGCATGCCACCTTCTCTCATCTAGCTCTCCATGGTGTTTTCTTAATATTCATCAGTTATTTCTAACTAGAATGTATTTGTGTCTTCTGTACTTCCCCAGTTTCTCACCGGTCTCCACAGTGATTAAACCACTTACTTTTTCATTATTGCAGTTCTAATATGGTGCTGATATAGGATGAACACTCAACAATTATTTGATATACTAATGATGACTAAAACCTGAAGACAAAATATGTTTTAAGGTCTTGTTTGCTAATGAATGACTTTTCTTAGATGTGGAGATACATTTTTCTCATTACTGCTATAATATAAAGTCCTTTGGAAAACATCATTCCAGGTAATTAAGAAAATTAGTGGAAGACCTTAAAAATCAAGCTCAAAAGAAACAGGCCTTAATTAGGAGACAAAACTATTACAAGTAGTTTAAAAATAAATCCAAATACTAAATACACTGGAATCTTAGGTGTAAAGCATACTATTGAGAAAAGCTGAGGAACATTTTAGTTAATATGTCTTGGGTTTATTCATTTCTCCATTAAGTATTCATTGAATATCTTCTATGTACTCAACTGTTTACATAGCTTCTTCTCCTTCATAAATTTATTTTTGGTTTTGGTTAGATAGATGACATTGAATCAAATGATCAAACTGGACAACTAAATGCCAGATATGCAGGGGTTATTTTTGGTAGCATGAAAGAAGTATACCTAAATTTGTTTGTTGAGGAGAGGTCAGAGGAGACTTCATGGAAGAGGTGGAGCCTAAATTGAATCAAAGTACTTGCCAAGAAGAGTTTGGGTAGATTACAGGCCAAGAGGAAGCAAAATGTGTTGTGCAAAAGAATTACAAACAGTTCAGAATTGTGAAGAAAGCAAACTGTACACCAGATGCAGAGGTATGAAATTAAGTTCCAGAAATAGATTAGATTATGGAAAGCATGTTCCCAGGCCTTAAGGAGTTATAAGTAGAAAGTACAGGGTTATAAGCAGAAAATACAGGCAGAGTGCAGTTTAAATAGAAATCTACAAAAGTTGTACAGAAGACAAATTGGAAGAAGAAGAAAAAGAGAGGTAGGAATTTTAAGAAAGACAGAGAGTCAGGAAACCATTTTGGGTTCTGGCTCAGAATCCTTAAGAAGAGGGATGGTTCCAGGCACAGAGACATTAAGGTAGTGAGTCAGACCACCAAAAACTAACCAATCACAAAGATGCTTTAGAATAATTAGGGAGAAAAAGGTATCTATTCCCTGAGACACAACTCTTCTTCAGCTTCTTTGGCCCTCCCTGGCCTGGTTCCACTGGCTTGGGAGTCCCACTTTATTTCTGTTCCTTTTCTCTCTAATAAACTTTTTTTTCTATCTCTAAACAAACAAACAAAAACAAAAAAAAAAAAAAGAAGAGGGATGGAGTAGGGCCACTCTATTTAGGAACTAGACATATTAGGCAGGATTTGGTGACTGATTGGGTATAGGATAGAAGAGAGAAGCCTAGAACCACTGGGCAGATGTCACCAATGAAATGAAGATCATAAGAGACGGAGATAGTAGTTTTGAGATGCTTGTGATATTTAGAGGCATAAATCCAAAGATCAGGGGAGAAGTTTAGGCTAGCAATGAATATACAGGGATCACTAACATGCACGTGTCAGCTGAGACCAGGACAGATTTTGAGGTCACACAAAGAACATATTTAGAGCGAGGAAAAAAAACAACCAAGTCTGCAACATTTTGGAACAGAATCTTGTAGGGCAGAATTCAATGATATGCTGGAGTAAGCTCAAAATGGCTCACTATTTAACTGTCAAAAACTTTTACCAGTCTGTTATTAAATACAACCATTATAAACAATTATATAAATTTAAAATTAGGTAACTTTTAAAAAGATAATAAACATTAAAAATCTATTACTTTTGTCGTTTGACCATACTATACTATTATCTATCAACTTGCATATATTTACTATATTATCTGAATGGTAGAAATTTGCTATATTGGTGGGCTGCTATGTATCTCTTCCCAACTCCACATTCAGTAAAGTTACCTCAGAAGTTTGAAATCAGTTATGTTGAGAATCTTCACACTACAGATCAGGGCTTGCTGATTTTCTACAGTAGATTTAATAAAACAGTAAAAGTATGTCATTTTTGTAGCCATCACACTGTGACTGGCACCAAAAAATATAGGCAGCATTCTTTTATTATTCAAATATGTTACCCAATTCAGTGAAGATTTGCTTACTGATGAATGAGTGAAGTTCTGAAATAGAGCTTCTTTGTTTCATTTTCATTTTATTGATTATTGTAAATGAAAATATCAAACCATTTTCAGATTTAAACTATAATTATTTAACAATTGCAACCTTTGGTTATCTCCAAATACAATCTTTTGGCAACATTCAATACATATATTCTGTGAGACGCAATGAGTTATATGGAACATACAATAAAGAATGTTTTATTGGGCCTCCCTGGTGGCGCAGCGGTTGAAGCACTGTGCTGTGGAGCTGTCAGCATCAGCAGCCCCAGTTCGAAGCCCGGCCAGAGAGAATCCCGCATGGTGCGGCAGACCTCTCCTGCCTCGCCCGCTGCTCCCCTCAGCAGTGTATTTCTGTCCATATGCCTGTTCTGCTTCCCATTCTCTCTCGGGTGAACCCGCTCATCGCCCCACGCTTCTGGCCTGTAACCCAGCTTGTATGCATAAATTAAAAAATCTTTAAAAAAAAATAGAATGTTTTATTATTTGTAAATTGCGTGCTACAAATCCTTTAGGTCAGTAAAACATAGAATAAACTGATGGATATAGTCATATGTTAAACATTTACTTGTATACTCCTGGGACAAGTGGAAGAAGAGACAATCTTAAAGAAGGAGACAGAGTAGGAGTGGGATATATATACATATATATATATATAGGAGGCTGGAGTAAAAAAAAAGTAAGGAAGTAAAATGTTTCATTAAGGATGGGTAAATGAGCTATGAGCACAAGAGGCCCAGAGAGAGAATGAATGGGGAGGGTGAAGGTGAAGAATAAACATGGGCGGGGCCACAATGAACTATTGTGGGGGACTATATGTGCTTTGGTGGTAGGTGCAGTTTGGGAACATACAACTGAAGAGGTTGGATCTTATATCTGAATCATATACAGTGTTATAAATGAATGTTAACAAATACAAAATCATAGAAGAATGGGAATTTAGCGATAAATTAAAAAAAATTAGTTAGTTAAAATATAAACAACCAGAATTGATTTGAAGAAAAAGAGAAACTGTAATACTGTTCTTTAAAAAAATTAGACTAAAAACCATTAGGAATAAAGGAAAGCACTATTTAAGTTTAATTTGGGGGTGTGTAGTAACTTATTTATTGAACATCTGCTATACGTGTTTCTTTTTTATTTTTTTAAAGATTTATTTATGCATACAAGAACCGGGATGTAGGGCAGAGGTGTTGGGGTGAGAGGATGCAGCAGAGACAGAGTGGGGAGCAGAAGAGGCAGATCTACTGAAATATATTGTTGAGGGGATCAGCAGGCAAGATAGGAGAGGTCTGCTGCACCAGTGGGTTAGCTCCCTGGCTGGGGACTGAACTCTGCCACAATGTCTGTGGATAGCTCTGAGACGTTAACCCCTGCGCCAGGAGGAAGCCCCTGTTTCTTTAAAACTGAAGTAACACTTTTATAACATTATAAAATAGATCTCGGGTTTATAGGCAAATATTGACTTCTTTATATTCATCACCAAAAGTCTTTTAGATATTTTAGAAGTATGTAAGTTAGGCACTTTAAAAAATAATTTACTTTTATAAAAAGCAATATATTTTATAAAAAATATTGAGCCTACCATTTCAGATCAATACGTCTTGAAACAACAAAACTAGAATTCTCATGATGAGCTACACTTAAGACAATGTCTTACAGCATTTTCCACAGTTATGAACTGAAATTAGTTTGCTGGTTCAGTTAAATACACGGTATCTCCTGGGACTTTAATTTCCTGCTCTATAAAAACGTAAAAAGCTGTTCCCCCCACCACCACCCCAATCTCTGATTATGCTATCATGGATATTTTGTGTTACTGTGCTTTCTCTCTGGAAGTTTGTAAGTTCCCAAAAATCTAAAGCTATGTTTGTCACACTACTTCTTTATGCTTATAAGTACTTGGTATAGTTTTCTACATCCCTTAAAATGCTGTGTATAGTTGACTTAAAAAAGACCTAATCTCCTTAGAGGAGAGTTCTAACATTTTCTAAGCATTTAATCATTATCTGAAAGGTTGAGACTCTGTGAATACTAGAATTTACACAAAGGCTGGATTAAAATATAGAGTGAATTTAAAATATACATGTCTTCCTTAACACATTATAGTTAACATGACCTCCCTCATATCTTAAAGAAATTTATCTTCATTACATTTAAAATGATAACTCTATATCTCAAATATTTACTAAAGAAAAATATTTTTTAAAAATTATATTTAAAGATAGTCAAAGGGTAGGGTCAAATTTGGACTTCTACCTAATCTATTTCAGGACAAAAGGAAATAGAGAGTAAAAACATCTAAGATGGATTTTTAGTATTAACTGATGCTTGACACTTCAGAATTTATTTCAAATTAAAAACAACAATCTCATGCAGAACTCAAATCTATCTGCCTTAAGTATAATTACCAGAGGATGAAGTAATCCCTTTGTTTAAGAAAATATTACTATATGAAATTTATTTTCATCAGTCTTGAAGTTGAAGAGAAATATTATTCTTATGATTAAGGCAAGAAAAGGCATTATTTATTTTAATTAGAAAAGTAAACATTTTATCTGAGATGAAGGCTCATACATATTACCCTTAGGATTTATCACACCTCAGAGAGTTTCCCTCTCATATTTTGAGGCAGAAGTGTTTGACCTCCTGTCTGGCTTTTAGCAAAGGAATATCCCAAGCGATTTCCAACCTAGCTGGTTAGCAAAGTTACCACACCTTCTTTTTAAAAAGGACTATTAATTAAATGTAAACATAAGAGAGAACCTCTCAAACATTTTAATGGGTCCCCATGGGTAAATGCTATTTCTTTGGGGTGTTTTCATTAACTTGCTTTTCATGATGTATTACATAAAGTAGATACTGGGTTTCATCATGTTAAACCAATGCTCTCAAAAAAGAAGTCACTCTCTTCTCCAAGACAAATTATCCATTAATAAAAATATATTAGCATTATCAATATTGATAATTGATGCAACTTCGATTAGGAAAATCACTTCTTAAAAAATTTCTAAATCCTCTAAAACAAATGCTTTATCCATATTTTCTTTGCAAAAAAGGGACAAAAACAGGCACGAAGTAGTTGCTATTTTATTATTAAAGTTAGAATTGACTATTTTTTAGAAAGATTTATTTATTTATACATACAAGAGTCAGGGTGCAGGCCAGAGGAGTGGTGGTGGTGGTGGTGGTGGTGTGTGTGTGAGAGGATTCACCAGAGACACAGTGGGGAGCAGAACAGGTGGATTGACTGAAATACACTGCAGAGGGGAGCAGTGGGTGAGACAGGAGAGGTTTGCTGTGCCATGTAGGTGAGCTCGCTGGCTGGGAGTTGTTGCAGTGGCTGCTGATAGCTTCACAGTGCTGAGACTTAACCCCATGCTCCACCAGGGAGACTCAGAATTGACTATTATGTTATAGGATGTTTATGAAATCAGAACATTTGGGGGAGCAGAAGTTGGACTGCTGCCCTATCACATTAACAGAACATATTTTACTTTGAGGAAAGGAGGGTATCCTTCTTACATCACAACCTACTATATATGTACATATTTATCTGGGAAAGGGATGCTTGCTATAACTCACTTTTACCAATCTTCAAGTCTGGGACTGGCATGCAGAAGGTATTTAATGATTATTCGTTCTAGTTATCCTAGAATTTTAGGTAAGGGTCATTCATAAAATGGGTAGAAGAAACCTTGGTAGAATCTGTACACATTTACATCTATATGGTTCTAATAAATTTATTGAGACTCGGTCAACACATGATGTAAGCATTAAATGTAAGCATTAAATGCCTTTAACATGAACACTTCTAAAGGAAACCATCTGTTTTGCTTATGCTGCATTTTAGCAAACACAAAATTTCTGTCAATTTGGTATCAGACTTGTTCGCTTCTCATTTAAAATGGGATTTGACTTGCATTTAAACAAAATTTATGTACCTATTATAGTTTATAAATACCTTTATTCACCATTTTGTTTCCTGAAAGACTGTTAAAAGGAACTGGTTGATAAAATCTTAGAAAATGAAAGCAAATCAATGATTTTTACAAAAAATACTGATGATCATGGTAAGCCCACGAGCAGACAGTAAGTCTTTAGCATTAATGTAGTCACAGATTCTATATAAGACCTCTAGGTTTGTGTTTTTATTTAGATGACATAATACTTTCTCAGACAATACTACATACTTTCCTAAGTCAAGTTCAAATAAAAAGTTTAATGAAATTCCTGAACAATTCCAGTAGTAAGATGTTCAGTAAGGCAAAAAGTAAAATGGAATGAAAGAAGGTACAGTTAGAAAAGAAATGGACTGAGGCCAAATACACAAGCCTTCACACGCCATACTAATGACCTCATATTTTATCCTACAGAACAATGATTCTCAAATTTTATGTGAATCTGAATCCCCTGAAAGACTTGAGACCTCTCCCCAGAGTTTCTGAGCAACTTGAGCTTTTTGTGATCAATCTGTAACTAGAAAGATTAGGGCTGACTCAAAGTCTTTAGCTTGAAAGGCAGGATTAAATCATGATGTCACCAAATGAGCTAAGGATTGGAGGAAGCTATAGCTTACATGGGGGAGATATCACTAAGGTTTATTTGAAATGTATTTAACTTAAAATATTTAAAGACAATAGGAAAAGATGATCAATGGTGAGTTGTAAGTAGAACTAGAACTCAAAAATGCAGTGAGGGTAAAAACAATGATTTAAGAGTCAACAATACAGAAATGGTTATTTAAACCAAAGATATCATGATAAAACCCAGGAGCATATAGGAAATGAAGATAATCAGACATGAAATGTTTGTGCAGGGGTGTCATTATTTTAGGATATGCTTAAATAATAGTCACTAAAAGAAATGAGAAAATCAACTCAACTCTCAGAGATACAAAAGAACAAAAGTAGATTCTAGTTTCTGAAACCAAGAAAAAAATAAATGTTGAAACAGACAGTGGTCAAGTTTCTTGGAAGTTAGTGAGTACACTGAACTTTTTGTAAATGGCAGATACCACTGCCCAAGTTATTTGTATTATAGTGGTCCCATGGAGTTGGTAGCATGAGTTAAGGATGTTAAGTAAGAAGTATGAACAACCAACAGTAGCAGAGTGCTTTACACACTATGTATACAATGTTACATATAATATGTATAAAATACTGCCATTGTAAATTGATACTAGATTATCTAATTGATAATCTAATAATCTAATTGATACTAGATAATCTAATTGATAGTAGATTATCATAGATGTGAAAACTAAAGTTTAGAAAGCTGCAGTGATTTGCCCTCAGTCATAGAGACATGGCTGGCTCAGCATGAAATGCAGTATTTTTACTTTTTGCTAAACAAACCCCAGGAAATAATAAGATTTAAGGCATTATCCAAAGCACTAATAAATGAAGGCTAGCTTAAGGTCTTAATTTTTTCTTACCATCTGTAAAACAGGCCTCTGGCTCATCTGGATTTACAGGTTCAGCCTCTGCTTCTTCTCCTTCTCCAGGTAGAGGGTTATCAACTGTACTGCACTCAGAGGAACTCGATCGATTTGCTCTCTAAAAAGAAAGTCACCACCCCACCAGATAGTTCATTTAGAGTTCATTCAAATCTTGCATTTAAGCCATATTTAATAATCAGAGTCATGCAAAGTATTATGAAAAAAGATTAACAGTGTGATGGCCATAAAAAAACATACAAACACAAATTGAGGTCAAGTAACCTTACAATGTATTTATGCTTGATCTTTCTATCTAAACATGCTGTGAAATATATATTTATTTAGACAGAATTAACATAAAGTGATGTTTTGATGTGAATAACATTTGCAAAATATTTGCTACATTTTTATTATGTTTTTAATGTAAATTTGTGTGTAGCAATAATTATTATTTTAGGTCAACCAAAATATATAAATGCCAACTGCCAATACATATCTATATACAAATGCCAACTGCTAATGGTTGACAATTGAAAGGTCAGATCTGCTGCTGACAGAAAAAAACTTGTTGATACTTAAAATTTATTAAAAAAATATAAAATGAAATCCAAATATGTTTCTTCTGTTATCTCTTATAGGTAAGAATACATATTAGGATAATATAGATAGAAAACATTTCATGAATACAAAAAAGTCAAACGTGGTCTTGGAGTCAAAATGCCAAAGACCATATAGTAAAGATCTCATTCAAGAGCACACATTTTAGTCATGAAATTTCAAGATAGAGTAGAAAAGATCATACAGTATTATTTAAAATGTCAAGAGATAGTGGATACCAAAGTGAACACCACATGCAAACTCTGAAACAAAGACTCAATGAAATTAAACATGGCAGACTAATACATGAGAGGAATGAATTTTCATTATGATCACATAATGATCATAACAAATCAAGGTTTTCCCCCCTAGAATTTTATGGTCAAACATGTTTACACACATACACATACACAGAAATTTTTAGGAAAAATACATACAGCAATTGTAGCAAAACTCTGTCAAATTTTCCTAATACTGTTTTATAAGCAGCACTTTAAAGGAAGAGTTCATTTTTCATTCTCATTTGCTAAACAACATGTGAATGTTGAAAACTACTAGTTATTACAGTACATACTTCTCTTATTAAGATTACAGATTTAATTAAAAATATAATGGTTCAAGCAAATGCAAGTCCTAAAAATGAGAAAATACTCATTTTAGTTAAATTGATTGTTTTGATATAAATATGTCACTTTGTAACTTTCATGTGGACTTTATCTTTAATAAATATTGAAATTTTTTTTTGTCTAGAACTTCTTTGCATTTAAGAAAGCTAATTTTTTATCTTTGGCAGTCTATATACAAATAAAGTGTAATTATAGCACCAAATACCAGCATTAAAAATAAAAGGATGCTGTAGCTGGCATTTTCTTGCCTTTCCATTAAATAGGATATTAACTGTAGGTACTTTATAAAATTTTATCCTTTAAGTTAAATTTATACAGTTGATTAAAAAGTGTTAAATGTATGATAGCATTTAGCCAAAAATAAAAGTCCCCTTTACGCTATCCCTGATTCTATCCCCTTGAGATAACTAATATACAGTATATACAAATTCACACATATGCAAATTTTATATGCATATTTTTCCAATTTCTTCAATTATCCGTAATACACTGAAGTAGTTTTGAAATATTCCTAATCTTGATTATAAACTATTGTAGGTATCTAGGAAATATCTTTTAATTTTTGAAAATATGATCAAATTAAAAACTTTTAATTCTTTGTGGTCTTCTTTTGATTGTTTAAAAGTGTGTTTTCTATATCATTTAGTATTAAATATAGGTGTCATATTCAAAATTGTCCTAAGCTGGTCACTTATAAATTTATTACTGACATTCCTGAGATAACCATTCACATTGTACAGATATTTCATACTAGTATGAACAGTAGCTAACCCTAACTGAACTGACCATTTCTTATTTCTAGAAGTTTGAAGTGGGGTTGTCCAATAACTTGATAATCTGGAACTTAAAAGCAGAAAACCATCAAATATCTGACATCATTGTAGAAAACACAGAACTCAACAAAAACCTACACCACAAAGACATAAAATGTGATATAAATCAACATTACCTCAATAAAAAAAAAAAAGAAAAAAACACAGAGGACGGTTGGTGTTGAAAACGTCCCAAAGATTTTAAATTTCAAGTACACACTATGTAGTGTGCTTCATGCAACAAAAGATATTCTTTGAGGAGTCAGGCCTAGAACAGTTACTCACTTGAGCATCAAAACAGACTGAGGATAACAGAAGGTTGAGCAAAGCAAATCAAAAGGAAGAGATGTGAATACATGAGTAGAAAATTAAAGGAGACATTAGTCATAAACTAAGTCCCACTGTATGTCAATATACTCCAAGACACTTTAGAGGGGACATACTATAGATAGCTGCTATACTGTAGGACTCAGATTTCAGTACTTTCCAAGTTTACCCTTCTCTTATGGGATAACTTGAATTTTAAATATTCTTTCTCCCTTGCAATTGTTAGGGAGTTGTCATTTTATTTTTGTTTTGTTTTTTTGTTTTGTGGGTTTTTAGCCTTCTTGGATAAATGCAAATATTATCATTTATAGCCTTTTTAAAACTGAAAATCACCAAAGATATTACCATTTGTGTCTTTCATTTTGAGGATAATGATATTTAGATTCTTTACAAGGTTTAGTTTTATGGATCCTCAATCCTTTTCAGGTTCCCTCAATTGGGGAAAAACAAAACAAAACAAAATAAAAATAAAATGACTACTTCCCCTCACCCCAATCTCTGCAATTCCCATCACTCTTAAGATTCCTTTAAAAATGTAATGTCCTCGGTTAAAAACTACTACCAATATTCTCCATCAATGGAAAATTCAAGAGTATTTTCCTATTACCTAGATTTAAATTTTACTTCCACTTAATTTAGAAGAAAAATTCTCAATTTATTTACTAGTTATAATTAACTCTTGCCTCACATTGTAATTATGGACAACTAAAATGCCAGCATTTTTTTTCAAATAAGGAGCAAGCAAACAGACTTTTTCATTTCCTGGAGTTCTTTGTTTATTGCTACCAGAGAAACTGTGTAGGCTTTCTGGGAACAGCTGCTTATTCAGCAGGAAATCCACTTAACAGTTCCATCACAGGGTCAACGTGATATGTTGGTGAAATAATGAGGTCATCTCCCAGTCACCACCAGGGAAATTCAAAATAAAGCCAACAGTTTTACTGAGGGTTCTTAATTTTCCAAGAACCTTCTACCTAGGACATTTTCTATCCAATAATATGACAAATAACTTGAATAAAAGATAGGGTCTTGAATATAAAAACAAACAAATGTAACAGTATTTAGCCTTATAAGAAGGTTGAACAGGCCATATGTTTCTCAGCCAAATCCTGCAGCAGCACCGTGGAGTTTATTTCTGATGAAAAAAAGTTAAGCAGTAGTCACCAATCAGGTCTTAGAATGAAAAGCGATCAGGCTATATTCAAGGGCTTTGTGTGCTAACAGAAAACTGCTATTTGCAGAGAACAGATATTTCAGTAGCTGGAATACAGTGGGTCAAATCAGAAAGTAGTTTTAAAACCTTTGAAGCAAACATTTAGAGTACTACTAGCGCCTGCTAGAAAACTGCAAAAAGTAGGTCAATTAGGATTAGAACACAGGCAAATGATGGCAAAAGTGAGGTAAAAGCACAAACTCTAACACTCATGTTTGCTAAATATTATTTATATTCAAAAATTAGAAAAAGCTACCTGTACATTTTAGTAATTTCTGCTATCTCCTAAAACTTCCTACAACTAGGAAGCAAAAGATTAATTTTAATGAATGTAACAATGACCAGTATTTTAAAAATGTGGATTTCAAATTTGCAAATATAATATAAGGTAAAAATCAGCACAGTTAAAACATCTTTCCTAATTTTATATAGGCAACTTCTGCCAATAAAAGTGACATATTTCAAGTAATTTGTCACAACTGATATATCCACAGTTTTGTTTTGTTTTTTTAATAGAATGACCATTCATTAATATGCACTTTGTGTTTTCTAACATGGTTAAAAATACTAATAATAATTTAGGAATTAAAAGAACAGTTTTACCTGTTTTTTTAAAAAATATGTCTTTTACTGAGTAGAACCCTTAAAATTAGCTTCAAGTAAAAGAGAACAATAATATGTGTCTTTTAAAACCTGAAATTTTTAGCATTATTAGCCCTAGAGGGTATCAATTTCAGGATAAAGTTTTGCTTTCATCATTGCACAATGGAAAACAATAATACAAACATCCCAATATGACAGATAAATTAAAAATAGGAAATGGATTATAAAAACAGGCAAGATTCTCATTAACATGGATTTCCCCCCCAAAGAACATGTAAGTTATTTAACAAGTTATGGTAAAATTAAGATATTTTATCTGAGTCACCATTTTTTACACATGTTAGAAATATTATATAAGGCAATCCATATTAATCTATTTCTAATTTTAGGGAAAGCATTTTATATCTTACTGACAAACTGTTCATTGTAAACTTCTTGTGTGTGTGTGTGTGTGTGTGTGTGTGTGTGTGTGTGTATACACATAAAATCATAAACTTAACTAAACTTAACTCTCATGAGTACATAATCTATAATATTGCTCTGGAATCAAAATAAGCATTTCAAGCACATGTAACTCATTCACTCATAGGCAGGATCTATTAATTGATGTATTTTATATATAATCAAACATTAATTAATGACATGATTACAGCAATAAAGGTCTAGTTATCATAGTAATTAAAATCATATTATAATGTATTCAAAGTATTCCTGGTATCTAGATACTTTGATTGTACCCAACTTTCTAGCAGTATACCAAGAAAGCAGCTTGTCTTAATTTCTTTAAATGTTAACAGAATGGGCCTTTCCTGTTCTAAGGTTTTATGCTTATACCTGAAATACTTCTCCCATAAAAATTCATAATAGTTTCAATTTATGAAGTTTAAATATGACTTTTTCCTGATTTGAGATACAATTTTTATGTAACATTGGTAAGTGTAAGATGTACAGTATAAATATTTGATATATAAGGTGAAATGCTTAGCACAAAAAGATTGGTTAACATATCCATCATCTCACATAATTACCATTTTTTGGGTGCAGTTGTTGCTATGGTGAGAATATTAAAGATCTACTCTCAAATCAATAAATATGATGACATGTAATGTGTGCTATACATTTATACATCTATAGATTAAATTAGGAGGGGAAATTCATAGAGGTTTACAAATTAGGTGTTGCTTCAATGACTTCTGTCACCCTCTATAACTTACTTTTATAATCCATCCAGTAAAAATCTATGTATCATGCATTTGAAACCACCTAAAAACATGAAGATATATCAAGGAAGTCATTAAGGGAATCACAAAAAATGATGAAATTGCCCCAGTGACATGCTGTGATATCATCTATGGCACAATTGTGTACGTTTCTACTTTCTTGCAATGGGTCAGGCAGAAAGATTTTGTAGCTGAATAGCATGCATGACACTGAAAAAAAATATCATATAGGTATGATTTTTTTTTAAGTTAACCTGTTTAAAAGTGGCCACATATGTCTCTGCTTGGTTAAAACCACAGAGTTGCATCTTGATTGATCCAATTTGATTTTACCCCTGTGAGAAGTAAAAAGGTCAGGTACTAAAGTTTAGAAATACAGCATGATGAGTCAAGTGATCTGCAATGTCTACAGTCACATATTGTAAGCAGAAATTATTTCTATGCTTGAAGACACATGCTACATGCTCAATGCAAAGCAATATTATTGTAACATTAATTCTATTAAATATTAAACACTGACTAAAAAAATTTAGCGACATAATTCTATCATTTAGGAGATTAATTTAACTACTATAAAGTACTAAGGAAATCTTTTGCTCTTCACAAGAAATATTTTAAAATAAGTGATCCTCCTGACTGCAATTCTGAGGGAACCAGAGAGGTAAGATGGGGGGTGGGAAAGAAAAAGGGAATGAGGCCCCATGGACTATGGCAGAGGATTACTGGTGCATTAGTGGTGGGCATTGTCTTATACAGACATTTGGAGAGGTGTGAACTTCTATCCCCTAAACTTACATATTGTTATGAACAAATATTACATCAAAAATTGAAACAATAAAAATGAAGTGATTCCCAATATTGGAGTGAGGTGAGAATAATGTAGTTTTTAAAAGCATATGCTAAATTTTGCATTTCTCAATTTACTTTTCAATTATCACATTTAATTTTGACATTTCAAAAGAACTGCAGGAAGGAGACATTTTCAAATTAATCAAAATAGAATAAAAACATTGATTTGAATATGTCAGACAATAATTTCATTGTTTTTTGACACATGAACAAGTACAATAAAGATTTTTCAAGAAGTTTGGAGACAATCTGCAAAAATGAAATAGTCTTAGTAAATTTCTATAGGAATGTTTTGTTTTTAAGAATTCATGCATTAAAATATGGAACCAAATGTCACTTTCCCATAAAGGTATAATTATAAACAACCTCTACATCCTGCCTCTTTGAGGAAAAAACTTTACAGTTTACAGAGACTCTAAATAACCTGTGAATATCACAAATGGGACCAGAGAAAACTGCGAGAAGTGGAAGAACTAATACCTTAATGTTTTATTAAATCTCTCAGTTAAGCTAAAGGTATGATCAAATATAGTATGATCAAAAAAAAAGTATTGCTAAACATAAAAAAGTAGGCTCAAAAGGGTGTCCTCCTGGTCTGTTCCCACTTAGTCTTAATACCTAACATAATCATAGTTTCAATCTCCCTGAAAAGTGTAATCTTAAACCACTCAACCTGGAGTTTCCTTGTCACACTAATGAGCAATCTGCATGATGATGACCTCCTCCTCATCTTTAATAAAATGACAATTAGATTTCTTTAAAAAAAAAATCCTAACAGGAAATAGTCCTGATAATTAAATGATTAAGAACACCATATAGTAAAGATATCAAATATTTAGCCTTGATGACTGCAAATATTTAAACAATTTTTTATCAAATTAATAAAAGAACAACATTTCATAGCAAGTTAACACACTTGTTTCTTCAGAGATGAATACTGAGGAAACAAATGACTGGGAAGATAAATGAATGAGTAATTAGGTAAATAATGTTTGTTCTTTTGCCTGGGTTTTCTTTCTCCACCATAATCACCCAATGAAATGAACATCACTTAGAGTCAGGCTAAAGTTGTTTCCTCTTTTCATGTACTTTTAACCTGATATCCTCAATAGACTGGTTCATTTTTCTGTTGTGGAAAGTGCCACATTATCATGGTAGACTATAATCCAATAAATTAGCATTAATGAGAATTAAAGGCTGAATATCAATCATAAAATGTACAATATCATAAAATTTGATGCTGAATTGCAATATTATATGAGCATAACAAAAAATAATTATATTACTGTTCACTCCCTTGCCTTATTATGTTATATGGTATGGTGATAAAAGCTTGGAGTTCAAATTTTTAAAAATCAGAAACATCAGTGACCAACCAGTTTCATTTTTTAATCCTTTAGTATCTTAGTCATCTGTAAATAACTAGTAATATCCACTATCCCAGGTTGTCATGAGGAGGAAATTATATAATGTATATAAAAGTGGCTAATGTATATATTTTTCCTTGTTCTCTTTGGTGCTTTCTTCCTTTGTGTTCACCTCTCAGGTGTTGAATTGTCATTTGTCCTATGATTTTCAATTGTCCCTGTAGTGTAAAGATGCTATGGTGCACTGCCCAGATCTTTTAGGCAAGTCATTCATTCCTCTAGCAGCCTGGAATGTTGGCAGCTGAAGTCTCAAGGCAAGTCCCTCAGTGGGAATTGTTATACAGAAGGGAGCTGTCCTACACAAGGTTACACTCCCTCCCCTGGAAGGGCAGAGGAAGAGCCTGCACTTGTTAGAGGAGGTAGAGCTGGTGATCTCAGCCAGTAAGTGACAAAGTTCGCTCCCAACTCCACACTTCTTACATCTGATTACAACTCCCATCATGCCATGAACCTGACTCTTCCTAAAAGGAGGGAAGGACTAAGAGCAGAGCTGAGAGGCCATATTGACCCTGAAAAGACCAAAAACAGTTTGGCCTTCTCCTTTGTACTTGGAACAGGCAAAGTGGACCTAGTTCTCTCTTCAAATATGTTTCAACCAGCACCTTCACCTTGGATGGATTATCTAGTTTGAATGGTAATTTAGAACTTCAGGTCTCTCCTCATCTCCCCAGTCTTTGGGTCCTGCCTGGCCTTCCTGCCAGGACGTGCCTTGGATTCATTCTGGCACCTTTGTTTTTGGGCCTTGCCCTCTCAGCTTTGTTTGGCTGGGCATTTGGCCATGAGAGGATAGGTGATTTTTGGAATTTTGAAATCCTTCTCTCCCCCACTGCTCTTCTTTCTTTCTATATGTATATGCTCTTACTCCCTTTATCCCCAACTTGTGGGCTTTATTATAACACCCATGAAATTTTCTCTGAAAGTGCAAGTTTGCCAATGACAAGATATAAATAAAAAAAGAAGACCTAACATTTCCTTTTTTCTAGTAAATTAAAAGAAGCATATTACAATCTCTTGCCATGGTATGTTAAGGTGTTCATTCTCTGGCTCCAATCTACCTCTATAACTTACTATTTCCCACCAGGTCACCTCCATCTATATTTAGTGAGTTTTCCTTTAAATCTGGATGCTTCTGTATCTGAAAGGTCACTCTCTCCTGACTCACTGACAAATTTCTAATTTTACCACAAAACCCACTTTAAGTTCCATGTCCTTTGTGAAGTATTGTAATTTACTTTTAAGATTTCCTCTATTCTGCCTCAATATTTTGTCTGAAACTTTTCACTCTTTTATATATATGTAACTACAGTTTCTGGTTTCTTTATGTGTTTCCCCTCAAAGGTAGGAGGCTTCTTTTACTCTTTATCATTTAAGATGGTGCCAGAGACAAAGACCTTCAGCCTACACAGTCTGTAAAAATGAGTGTACTCACGTCTTGCTTTCTAGTGTCTGCCACGGCACACGGCAACAACCAGGAGCTTAGTAAATATGAGGGGAACACACAAATAGCAATAGTGTGTAGAAAATGTACTTGGGTGGAGTCATTTGAAATTTTTATTCCACAATGATCAAAAAGAATGAGGGGTTCATATGAACTTTGTTTCTTTATGAACTTGGAAGTTTTGCATAAATGTGTTTGTAGAATTTTACTCAGCACTCTGGAAGGTGGGAAGTTTAAGCAAAATGTAAAGTTTCATTGATAGTATTTTTCTAGTACCTCAGCTATAGTGTCACCATAACCATGACACAGTGTTTCAAGATACCAAGGAACAATTAAGTAAACATAAGTGTCTGCACTGACCTGTGGAGAATAGGGGCTCCTTCTGTGGAGAGGTTTTTTTTTTTTAAAAAAAGATTTATTTATGCATACAAGCTGGGTGTAGGCCAGAGGTTTGGGGTGGTGAGAGGATTCACCAGAGACAGAGTGGGGAGCAGAACAGGTGGATCAATTGAAATACACTGCTGAGGGGAGCAGCGGGTAAAGCAGGAGAGGTCTACTGCGCCATATGGCAATCTCCCTGGCTGGGGATCAAACTTGTGCTGCAGTGGCTCTGGACAGCTTCACACTGCTGTGCTTAACCCGTTGCGCCACCAGGGAGGCGCTCCTTCGGTGGGGAGGTTTTACCCAGAACGTTTTCCTTTGCTGAGAATGTGAACAAAATCACTTAAGTCTGCCTAGGTAAGTAAGATTTGTCAAAAGAGCAGTAAAAAAGAATTGGGGATTTGATTTACAGTGTGTTTTAGTTTCTCTAAAAGCTATAAGAGTTTATACCACTTGAAATATCATATGAGGCTGTTATGTTTTAAAATATCTTGAAAAATAAACTACATAAATTTGTTTTTCTCTGAAATTTGCATAAACTTCAAAATCAACATTATAATTCTTTTAAAATACCTTTAGTGTTTTCATCTTTAAAGCAGAGAATTTGTAATAAATAAAAGCAAAGGGGACTGTCTCTTTAATCCTCCAAGAAAGAACTCTCCGCTTTAAAAAATCAATAATTTAGAATTTTAGAGCTTTCAATTTTGAGGTTTGGCAGGATTAAAAAAAGTACACATTTTAAGAATTTAGTTACGCCAGATGCCAATCAGACTAAATTTTTGCAGTTGGGTGAATTTTTTTCCCTAAGCAACTCTTAGCACACTACCTGGAGCTTAGCAGATCTCAATGAATATTCATTGAATAAATGGGCACATTTCATGCTTCACTTGTGGCTAATAATAAGGAGATGCTTTGCTGCTAGTAGCAAAATTGTGTGCAGTGTGTTGCTAATGTTCGCTGCATGCTTATAGGGCTGCATTGTGCCTCCTGAGATGGCTGCTACTGAGGGGCATCAGCTGTGTTTAAATTCCGAGGAGCAGTGACAGAGGCCTTATTCTCATGGTCACACTGGAGAGGACAGCACTGTCATTCCTGATCTTGAGAGTGACTTATCTCCAGAGAGACCTTGATGTTCTATTGTTTCCTCAGCATTGTTTCAGACATTGTACCTAACATTTTACTCTAATTCATCTCTTAGCTCATTTTTTGATAAGGGGCTTTATTATAAAATATTTAACTTTATTCTGGAATGCATAATTAAATGTCTATCAGGGCAAAGAAACCTGCCTATCTGAGAACCAACCCTAGAGAAGGATAGAAAGGGCTTCATAAATATTTTGGGAAAATAGGATAGTAGGCCATAAAGGAGGGTATTGTGGGGGGAAGGGAAATGGGAAAGAGGAAGAAGTGTTGAAGGTAGTAATGTTCTTTCTCTGTGTTCAAAATGCAGATTCCTAAACAGGCAAAGGGGAAATATACCACCAGCCCATGAATTATTTTCTCTACAATAATTACTTTAGAAACCTGGATCAAAGCAAGCCAGATATCAAGTTAGATTCATTTCTGACACCAGCTCACATGTACCAAGCTTCCTGAGTGTTTTTTATACACTAAAAGTGTGAAGCTCCAATCTCTATCACGCTACCTTTCTCAAATTTAACTGGTAGCAAATAGCATCTATATAGTCATGAATGTCAACTCTAATTCCATAGCCATAATAATTATTAATTGGGCACTAATTTTTGTAATGATTTACCTAAGTCATTTAATCTTCATTACAATTCTATTTTGTATATAAGGAAACCAGAAGGAAAAAGATTTTTATAAATTTCCTGAGATCATAAAGTTAGCAAATACTAAAGCTAGGACTTGAAACTAGTATTCTATCCAGAAGCTATTCTGAACCATAACCCTCAAGGTCATGCTTAAAACATAAATAAGCTAAATCTATTGAATCAGGTGTTACTTCTGTTGAAAAATTAACACTTACCTCTTTGAGAAAAGTTCATCAAAAATGGTAGTCACTATATCAAAAATGTCTCAGGTATGAAAAAATTAAAGTTACAAAGGAGAATATAGCAGTTAAAAAACCTGGAAATTCAAGTAGGAACTGAAGAATTGAGGATGGAAGGTAAGGAGGTTAGTAAGGGAGAATAATAAAGACACTTCAGATACAGAAAATTTGCATTTTTAAAGGTCTAAATTGAAAAATAAAGCCAAAACAAGTTATTAACTATGAACACTTTCATCTTATGGATGAAGACAGGGAATTTCATAGTTGGAGACAGTTTCCTATTATCTCTACATTATCTAACAAATTTATTATAGATTTTGAATACATTATTTTTCAAGTCCACTACATAGTCAAGTAAGTTTGAATATACTCAAGATGACACATTTTGCAATGTATCATGGAAAATTTCTTGTGAAAAAGAGCAAGCTTTCAAAATCCATAATTTTAAAATAGTGGTGCTAAGAATCTCAACTTTCAGATGATAATATTGATGATTAATTCAATAATAAAAAATAGTTAACATTTTCTAATTGTAAATAAAGTTCTTCCCTATTCCTGAATTGGTATTAGTTAGAAAATGAAATGTAAATGAGAATATCTAGAAGATTCCCTTTAACATGTAATAATTCAAAATACTAAGAATAGGAGTGTTGCCAGCAACTAAGGAGATCCATGTAAGGTTAGTCACAGGCTATGAGCAAAGGAAAAACAACCAGATAAGAAATAATTCCTCCCAAAATATTAAAACATAAGAAGTGTTTATGTATACTCTGCCATCGAAGTTCCTTAACACCTAGAATTCCAAGCTTATTCAGAAAGACTGCCAGGAATTAGGATTTTATAACTCTTATCTTCATTAACATATCGCTTTCATGGAAAGGTTTGAAACTGAAAAATATTTTATTCCTTACTTTGTCATCTTGGAAAAGATATCTTTGGCTACTTAGAAATACATATTCAAAATTTATTTAATCATCTATTCACTCAATGAGTAAATATTGAGCATTTACTATATAACTAACACTGGCATATGGCCAGTACACACACTCACACATGGCTTATTCCAAATCCACTATAAATTTGTGGAAGCTAGCCTTCATATAGGAGTAAACAGTTAGAAAACCTTTAGTAAATACCTCTCAAATACATTCAAATGTAACCTAAGGAAAGGAAATATATTTGAAAGTGACATCTTGAAACTTTAAAGAGATGCCATAAAATGATTTGTCATAAAATTTACTTATGGTTGTTATAGCCCCTATTAATAAAAATATAGCTTAATGTATTAAACATATGCAATAAGGTATGGAGAAAGATACAAAAAGTTTTGATGAAAGGATTGCTGCTCTCAGTGAGTTTATAGTACCATTTGATGTATATAAAATTTCGCAAAAATTAAAATAAAAGGCTAAATAAAAAAATACAAAAGATTTAAATGTTGTGGGTTTCAAAAGAAGTAGCAACCATATCTATTTGGGGAGAAATTATGAAGGATGCAATAGCTACTGCTTCTGAGCAGTTTGGATACTGTTCTAAGCATTCTTACATGTGTTGATTCATGCAATCTTCACCCTACCCTATGATATTGGGTTAATAGTTATTACATACGAGGAAGCTAAGGACTACATCGTGAAAGATGTGTATCAAATTTTGACTGAAGAAGGAAATCTCAAGTAATGTCATGCAGGATTTGACTGTGCCTCAAAAGGAAATCAGCTTGAAAAGGAAAAAGGTCAGTGCTTCCAGGTAAGGACTTGGAGAGAAATGATCAAAGCTGATCAAGCCGTAGTGTGAAATCTTTTTCAGAGTCCGTAATTCAGGAGACTTGGGAGACCTAAGATACTTCAAAGGAAAGACTTGCTTACTTACAATGGAGCCCAAGTAAAATTAATCAAGTAAATGGATTAGACTAGGCAGGAAACGGAGGCAACAGTTGGGACTCAACTTGGAATGATTTAGGGATGAAGTAGTAAGGGCAAAGACAAAGGTGAAAAAGAGGAGCAGTGGATTCATCAGACACTGGACTGGCAACAAACAGGATGAAGGAAGAGCAGATTTAAAGATACCTAGTTCTTTCAAATACATCTAAGCAGGACTAAATCAATTATTAAGAACCAGTAAAATCCTATCAGATAAGTCTTCAGAAAGCTGTGTCTAGACTCACTAACCAGCAGCATGCTATATCAGCATTTATGACAGCAAAACTATGAAATTTTGATTCACTTTATACCAATTCATAACATGAAATAAAGTATATTAAACAGTCTTACCACTTTGCTGTATTCACTATCTGTATCACTGCTTAGCTCTTCAGTATTCATATTTTCCAAATCAGATTCCCCAGGGGCAATTGGCACGGTTACTGTGAGGCTGGCATTATGAATAAAAGACTGACAATCACTTTCTTCCATCAAGTATCTATCCATGCTGCTTTCAAAACCACTGGTTTTATCTTTTTCCTTGTGGAAATTCTGATCTTTGCTCATTTCAGCAAGTGTGCGGTTGGAGATAGAGTTTTCCTTTGTACTATTTAGATCTTTTGCTTGTTTTATCTCTTTGGAAACCTTTGGTTTTCTTGAAAATGCTTTTAGAATTAATTCACGTAAGGTTTGTTTCACATAATTTATTCCCTTCTTGATTCTGGCCACCGCAATCTGGAGGTTGTTTGCATCAGTGTCTTCTTCAATTGCTGTAAGGTTGTCTGAACTAAATGAGCTCAGTAATAAAGCCAGAAATAGGTTCAGGACCTATCAGGGTAGGGGTGTGGCGAAACAGGGAGAACAAAAACAAAAAAGAAAATAAGCACACTTTTCTGAAATACAGGTCAAAAGCCAAACCTAAATGAGGAGACTTACACTTCTTCACATATTGATAAGAACATGTGACATCTGAGGATCAGAGGTCGGCCATACCCATGAAGTATCATGCGAAGCAAAGGAAGTGCTCCACCACCATTATCACTGTCCTTTCCAACCTCATCTCTGCAGCAGGAGTTCCTCGGTCAAATTCCTTTCTATGAGCCTAAAAAGTCCCCCTATCACGCACCTAAAGTTACTATTGGTTACCTTAAAAAATAAGTAGAATAAAATTTTGACTAGTGTCTATTGTGCTGAAGTAACTTAGGCCAATATTCATGTTCACTTTTCCCAGAAGATAAAACACCATTTGTCATAACAAAAGAATATATAATACTTGCAGAGCTCCTACTAACAAAATATTCTGTTCAAGAAATTGTGCCAGCTTCCAACTTAATGAAGCTTTTAAAACATAAAAAAGGACCTGCCCATTGAACCCAATTGAAACGAGATAATGGCATTTTGATTGGGTGGTTTCATAGCCAACCATTTGGCCCTGGAAGAGAATAAAAGAGGTCAGGATAATACCTACACTTAAAGCAACATTTTGTTTGTGTGCTGTCTGAGCTAGGGGTCCTGATGAACTCAAAACTGCTTAAAAAAAAAAGAATTCCCATGGAGGACTGAAAATATGTAAACAATACTTAAATATTTTATATAAAAACAATATTATTGTTAAATAATCTCATTTATTATTGTTGTTAAATTATCCTATTATTGTTAAATGACTTTTTGTAACTTTTCTTCATGACTCAATACATCTACATATTAAAAGAATAAAAATTAGATCAAGTGAGAAGAGACTTACCCCTGATTTTGGTCACACCTAAAACATTTTCTTAGAGATGTAAGTAGAAGAGATTAGGTCAAAATTTTCTATATCAATAAATCTAAATTAAGAGGACATTCTGGGTTTGGGGGTAGGGGAGGAGATAATTATACAAAAAGACTTTGATGACTAACTTAAGAGATTCTAAAGTTTTATCTTCATTTTGATCTTTACTGTCGTTGAGAAAATAGATTTCACAATGAATATTTTGATACGTGCATTTTAAGTTATGTTGATGATGAGTCAACAATTAATTTCACTGCTTTAGCCTCCCTAGTCAGTGCAAGTGTTAAAAGACTTTAAAATTTTTCGTTAGCTTTATTTTCAGATTTATTGAGATATAATTAATATATAGCATTGTATAGGTTTAAGGTAAACAATATAATGGCTTGATACATGTTCTTATTGAAAATGATTACTGCCATAGCGTTACCTAATGTCTATCATGCCACATAATTAACATCTTTTTGATAATTTAAGATCTACTTTCTTGGGAACTTTCAAGTATATAATATGGTGTAGCTATATGGTATAATACAGTTTACATCAGTACAAAATATGGCAGTATTAACCATAATCACCATGCTGTGCATTAGGTCCCAGAACTTATCCATCGTATAAATGGAAGTCTGTACGCTTTGATCAACATCTCCCCATCTCCCACAACCCAGACTCTAAACATCATCATTCCGGTCTCTGTTTGTATGAGTTCAGTTTTTTTAGATTCTACGTATTTCAATAATATGCTTCTGCTATATCACTTCTTCATTGAGAATAGATACTACAATAACTCCCATTCCTTAAACAATTATGACTAATAATTTATCATAATCTACTGGCTATCACAAAGAAACATGAATTCCACTCTATATAATGTACCCGTCACCATGTTAAGCAGGGAAAGAAATACTGCGTTTTCAGAAAAGTCATGATGTATTTTTTTCTGTTTTTCAAGCAAAAATGTGCAATGACTTTTCCAACAACCCAATATTAATGTGTATTTGATTCAAAGTCTCATACTGATTAATGTTTGTCATCAGTCTCCTATTGAGGCCATCAGCATACTAAAATCTTCTATTTTCTAAACTGCATTTTCACTGTTACGGGTTTAAACCATTTTCATTAATTGGTAGTAAAATGACTTAAGTAATAAATGAGAGGGGGGGAAAAGTATGTTAACATACAACTGTAATATATGAAAGACCACATCAGAAACATAATTTTTTGTTTCTGTCTTTTCAGATTTTAATTCTATATCATTAGTAATTCCTTAGTCAAGAGATGGTTATCAACTTTATCATGCTTTTGTTTTTCATGATCACTAATGAATAATTAATGAATGTCATTTAAGTTACTCAGGACCAATTCTACATGAATTAAACAATCACCAATATATCCCATCTATTTTTAATTATAAATTTATATTGCTTTTCAAAGTAAACCCTCACTCTCATACCTATGTTCATGTTTAAATATACTATGTATACTTTGAAAATCCACTTGAAAAGCCTCCCTTGAGTTACCATTTAGAACTTTTCCTCCTTTTCTGGGTAACAACAGTATTTTTTTTTTAACCTTACGGCTAGTATTTTCCATTTTTTCCTTTTCTGATAATTTTTGTATACTACTTTTCTCTATTGTAAAAGACTGTAAGCAATTTGAAGACTGATTACTTCATAGGTACATTTGTTTCCCCAGTCACCTCATTACCTCATTACCTAGATACATTACCTTTCAGAGAAAATGCATTAAAATACTTAAATGAATGCTCTGAGATAGCCTAAGGAATCCCTCTCACTTTGCATATACAACTTAAAATATTTGTGACCACTGGCTTGTTTTGATACCCTATTTGTTATTAAGAGCTACATTTCCATATTTTTTGTTGAAAAAATTTTGTGCAAGGAAATACACAAACAAATCCCTTTATGGAACCTCATGAATGCAAAGTTGAACTCAGAAGAACGAAACAGAAAATAGGCATTTCATTTCATATTGAAAGGTATTTATAAGACTATATAAAACTGGAAAATGTGTTACTAAAACCTCAGGGTGATCAAGAACTAAAGAATTGAAACTCATAATGTCAATATTTTGTTCAGTTTGCACTGCATTATTTACTCTGTGTATATCTGACCATTTAATGGCACCAAACATTGCTATTTGTTATGTAACTTAATGAATGTAGGCTTCTGTTCTAGGCTCTGAATTACTTTGACATGGAGGATGAAAGAACCAAAGAATAAAATAGCAACCTCTTTTTTCAAGTTAGAGGGATTTGAACCACAATCTGGACTACCTGATGAGGAATACAATGCATGGCTGAGCCAACATGACTTTGAAAAATCAAAGTGGATGAGCAGTAGAACATCTTGATTTTCTCCTGCTTAAAATGTCAAAAGTCTGCAATAAGGTCTTTAAGTACATTTATTACCAAATTAACATTTTATTAGATATTGAAATCTAATCTTTTCTTTTTGATTCAAATATCCAAAAATTTTAAATAACAATAATAATCCAAAGCCAAAGAAACAGAGTTCAAGTCAAGTAAACATTAAGGGAGAAGTAGGGAGATCAATTTAAAAGATGCTGTAGAGCCGCGGTACACAAGCTTTTCCTGTAATAAATATCACAGGCTTCATAGGACACATATTGTCTACTGGTGACTATTCAACTCTACCCTCGTAGAGAAAATAGCCATGGACAATGTATAAATGACTTAACACATCCATGTTCCAGTAGAATTTGCTTGTGGAGACTGAGATGTGAATTTCAGTAATTTTCATGTGCCATGAAATATTACTTTCTTTCAATTTTTTTAAAAAAAATTTTAAAATGTAAACACCATTCATAGCTTGCAGGATCATGCAATAACAGGCAGTGTCCTGATAGGGCCCATGGGCCACAGTTTGCTGATTCTTGCTCTAGCTACTAGTCTCATATATGAATGTGATGAAGCGGGACTAACCCTTTAACTTGCCTTATTCCATGTTAACTTCATTTTTGTTATTTTAATCAATTCTATCTACCATCACAATTTCATATTTGATTAGACTTTTAAGAGATATCAAAAGGAAATGCAATTCATGTGACATCACTATCAAATGAGAAAATAAAGAAAACTTTCGATTAAACATAGGTCTTACTATGAGAGACTGTATGGGCATGCAGGTGTAGGTTATCTGGGTAAGGTATTAAAACAACATTTTATTTGTTATCCCTTGGATTAAAAAATCTTCTCTGTTATCCCATTGATTAAAATAACTATTATATTACAATTAATGGTCTTTGAAAGTATAAATCCTAAAATTTTTAAAATAATTGGTCATGTCATCATATAACATTTTTATAGAGGAGCTTAAATGGGTGAATATCTGTTTACGTACCACAAGGTTTCCAATCACCATGACCATCATGTAAACAATAAGGCACATGGCTTGACCTGCGACCTCCATGCAGTCCCACATGGTCTCTATCCACTCTCCACACAGCACACGGAACACAATGAGGAAGGAGTGGAAGAAGTCATTCATGTGCCAGCGTGGGAGCTCACAGTCTTCACTGATCTTACAGACACATTCTTTGTAGCTCTTACCAAAGAGCTGCATGCCGACTACAGCAAAAATGAAGACAATGATGGCCAACACCAAGGTGAGGTTACCCAGAGCTCCCACTGAGTTACCAATAATCTTTATCAGCATGTTCAGTGTTGGCCAAGATTTTGCCAACTTGAAAACTCGGAGCTAAAAGTAAACACAAAGCTTAATATTAATTATCATGAACAAGATCCCAATGTTTGTATTTTGAGTTTTGTTCCAAATTTTAAGTTCATAATTATTGTCATTATCACCTAGCTAAAGTTGATTATTTCTACTTTCATTTTCAATTATATTCAATATTCCTCTTATTGTGTTATACTTGCCACAGTATAATTACTATACAGGTTGAGGGGACTATGTAATTTTAGCTCAGTATCGAAATATCTTTTATCAAGATATCAGTTATTATTTCCCTTAGAGTTGATTATTTACCTTTAAATCTATTTTTCTAATTTTTTATGCTGACTAGGGATAAAGTCTAAAATGTAACATAAAAAATAATTTATAAAGTCCTTATTGTAAAAATATTTTTGATATTATACAGTTGTTTGGGGGACAATATTTCATACTTAATTATCAAATCTGCAAAATAAGGATAATAAAATGGTTGCAATTCTATAAATCATAAGCTCATACTGTGAAATTACTGTCCTATTATTCATACTAGCATATACACCTGAATATATCTTCGAGACCCTAAAATTAAAATATTTGTGTTTTTAAGGATTTTAAGTACACTTGTTACTGAGTAACATTTTACTAGATATCAAGATACAATCTTTTAATTCAAATCTCAAAAAACTTTAAATAATGGTAATAATACGAAACCAAAGACACACACTTTATATAGAGAATATAATATTAAAATTGATTGATATTTACCAGTCTGAATGATCGCAAAACTGACAATCCTTCCACATCTGACAGAAAAAGCTCCACTAAACTTAATGTCACAATAAGGCTGTCAAATATATTCCATCCTACTTGGAAATACTCATATGGATCCATGGCAATTAGTTTTAAAACCATTTCAGCAGCAAAGATCCCAGTAAAGACCTAAGTGAGAAATACAACGTTTTTCTGGTATTATTATAAGTTATAGAATTAATTTAATGATGACAAGGACTATTTCCTTAGCACCTACCATCTTCAACGTGTGAGATACTTCAGATGTATCTTATCTCATTTTATCCCATATATGACATTACTAACCTAGAGCTCTAATATAAGCATTGGAGGATGAAAAGGCCCTAACATCGCTGTCAGTTCTCATCATCTGCAGACAGTATTTTAGAATAACATAGTAAAGTTCCAGATAAGTAAAACCTTGGACAATTAGCACAGTGACTCTGCAAAAAATTCAAAAGAATTATGTGGGTCAACAAGTTATTCTGAAAGAAAATAAAAAAGAAACAGATTGATGCTAAAATTTTGAACCAGTTCTTTTCTCTGGTCTGATATTCTTACAGTAAGAAAGAACATGTTGACTCACTCTTTAAATATTTATCAGTAAAGGCTGAAAAAGTATTTAATTGACACAGTGGCAGGTAATGTAAGATTTTCAAAAATTTGACACAAAAGTATATCACAAAACATCATTAATTCATGGTGCTGGTATCAAAGGACTTACTTAAAAAGGCAACAATTTAAGATTTATGTATGAATCACTAAAGGACATGCATAACTATGTTAGTCAATTTTTAAACAATGCAATATAAAGAAGACTAGCAGGGAGCACCCAGACATGGGATATGGCAGAAAGGAACATGGTAAATCTTTTTTGGGTTCATAATAAAGCAGTCAACTCAGCAAAGAGATATTCATTTTCATGATCTCAACTTCCACCATTTAGAACCTAGAGGAGCCTGTCTTTTACCAAAAAGGAATAGAAGTGTAGAAAAACATTAACATTGTAGAGAAAACATTGTATTTAAACATCCTGAACATTGGTAATATTAATAAACATTTTGAAAGAGAAGACAAGCCCACAAACAAAATGTTTGGCTTCTAAGGTCAATTAGTATAGGGCATGGCAAGAGAGATATAACACAAAACATTAAGTCATTTATGAAGAGTCATAAACTAGGACTAATTGGTTGTGAAATAGAATCTTTGCCTGCTTCATGCATATTGTTAGAAACTAGCACTTTTCATCATAAGGTGTTAATTAAATTAGAGTGTGACCAGGACTGCACATGTAAGAAATTACTGTGGTTGTTTAGAATTGGATTGCAATTGGCATCAGAGGATGTTCCTTGTTTTGCTCTCCAGAGGATCATCTAGGTTAACTGCACCTAGAGAAACCCATAGCTTGGGCAAAAATGGAACACCTTTGGAAACCAGAGACCAGGTCAACTGTGCTAGAAGGGATATGAAGGAGATTCAACCTTCAGTGATCAAGAAATGAGTGGAGAGACACTTAGATGCTGTAGTTGGGGAAAGGACATAATATAATGATTAAGGGATCAGTACTTTTCAGTCTTATTCAGTGTTGTGAACCAATGCCAGCTCACAGAAAAATAAAAGAAAGAAATACAAAAGAATTTACTCTGGCATCCATTATCCTAATAGGATTCCACCTATATCTACCTGAAGTCTATAGACACCTTCTTGCCTACCCTGATCTCTCTGTGTTCTGTTCAACTATTTTTGTTTCTCAGTATTCTGTTTTAAGGCTTGTTTGTATTTCGTTTAAAGCATAATGATGATGATAATAACAACAATAGGTAAAATCTGTTAAGTGCTTATATACTAGACTAATAAGTAGAAAGATTTTTTTCAAAGATTTATGTTTGATTTATTTGTGCATACAAAAACTGGGGTGCAAGGGGTGAGAGGATTCACCAGAGACAGAGTGGGGACCAGAACAGGCAGCTTTACCGAAAGATACTGCTGAGGGGAGCAGTGGGCGAGACAGGAGTGGTCTGCTGTGCCAGGTGGGTTAGCTCCCTGGCCAGGGATTGAACTCAGACAGCAGTGGCTGGTAATAGCTTGATAGTGTAGAGACTTTAACCCCTGCACCATCAGTGAGGCCCCATAAGTAGAAAGTTCTTATTCCTCTTAACAATATGATAAATGAAGTGTTACTATCATTATAAAGAATTATAATTCTTATTTTAGAAATAAAGTATTATTAATATTTTATAAATGAGGCTATTGAGGGTGACAGAGCTTTTAGCATTTGTTCACGATCTAATAACTAATAAGAAGAAGAATCAGGATTTAAATCAAGGACTTGGAACTCCAAAGACCCAGAAACCTCACCTATTTTGTCAAAACAAAGCAGCCATAGAATTTCTGAAAATATGTGGTATATGTACTCACAAGGATGCTGCAATGAACTTGAAGAATGGGAAAGAAATGATCATATTTTCAAAGTATTACTGCCAAGGGAGACAGTGGCAAAAACAAAACAAAAAAAAACACTATCAAATGTCAAATGGCAAGATCCTTTATGGAAATAATATTGTTCTTTATATACCTCAAAATGCCTGAAAACTATGTAAAAATATTATCACCAGAAATTTTTCTCTGTACAACAATTCATATTGCAAATTCTGGATATGCCTAATTATCCAGCTGGATATGTATAATTATCCCTCTGTTTTAAAAAAGTGAAATGACAATCATGCCAACGAGAGAAATTATGGGTACACAGCACACCAAAAGAAACTTACCAAATTTCCCACACTAAGCACATCTTTGAATTCATCAGTCATTGGGTGATGTTCCATAGCCATAAACAATGTGTTTAAAACTATGCAAATGGTAATAGCAAGATCCACAAAAGGATCCATTACAATAAAATAAATAAGCCTTTTGAATTTTATCCAATATGGAGAGCAATTCCAGATCAAGAATGTGTGTGCAAATCTGTACCACCAAGGTGGACATTTTTGTCTGGACTCCTCAAGTTCTGGAAGAAGGAAACAACAGAGAACATGAGATCAGTCATTTGATATTTTATTCCTAACAAGATCCAAATCAGCAGTACACAAAGTGAAATCAATTCCAGAACCAAGAGACTAGAAATAATTTATGAAGTGATTCATTTAACAGATAACTCTTTCCCAAAACTCATTTATTTCTCACTAAACTGAGGAGGTGAGTGGAAACTTTGTCTGAGTCCATCATGGGTGTGTGTCTGTGGGGAAAAAGTGGTAGCCCATACACAAGGTAGGACCTGGGCATATTGAAGGGGGGAAAAAGTGAGAGCCAGAGCATGTCAAGTTATTGCCCTTTGATTCTCTTCTCAGTGTCTCCCAGTTAAACCATTGTTGGTCACATTACATTATGAAAATTACTTTCTCTAATGCATTATATTATAATATTAACAGATATCATGTCACATATTACCGTTTTATAATTTTATAGAATGCTCGGACAGCAATAAAAAGATATCTGGAAGTAAGTATTATTAACTTGTGTATTGGAGAGAAGATAAATTCAGAGAGACTGTAAAGTTTCTCATACTACATAGTGAGAGAATACCACAGCCCTGGGTTAATTTAGTTTTCTTCATTAATTACCATTAAGTTATTTATCATTGAAATACCCTATCATCCAATGCCTGTCTTTAATCTCAAATAACACTAACCATAGGTTTGCACATAGAGATGGTGTCATTTGTATTCATTGATTAGCATTACCAGTGCTACAACTACTTTATATTCTTTGATTTCTCCCTAAATCTTTATGTGCTAACCAGGATGTCTATGAATTTTAGTAAAAATCTATATGATAAAGAGAAAACCATCACATACCTTCTACAGTATTTGTTAATATGCTTGCTCTACTCATGGCTCTTTGCCTGAGGTTGGGATCATTCAACATATCCTCAGAAAGAAAATAAGAACTGGAACGTCTTTTCTTGTGCATTTGATTGGTTGTACACTGAAAAAAAAAAAAGCTAGTTTTAAAAATATAATTCTAATAACTTGTAGGCATAAAATAAAGTTGTGCAAAGACAGTTGTAGTGAGATAGTTTACCATGTAAGTGGCATATGTGAAAATAAACAACTATTGTGATGGTCTGTGTGTGTGTAGGGACAGAACCTCAGTATTCTCGGCAAATTTCTGTAATGAGTATTTTTTGAGGTAATAACATTAATGACAGTTACTGTAATGATTATTTCTTACTGCCAAGGAAGATATCATGAACTGTTCTGAGCATGTGATGAGAAATGACTCAATTTGGAAAGGATAGTTAAGACTGATGGAAACTGTAGCAAAATTGAGAATGCAAGGTCCATTTAAAAGAGGTGCCCACTGTTCAGCTGTAAAGGAGAGCTGCCATGCACAAATATGAATTGTCTTTCTAGGTATACTCATTTTTTGTGAAAACATCTTACATCTAAATCTTGGCAATAAACTCAGAGTTAGAACACTATACTGGTTCTGTGCACACTGACAATACACACATGCTCACATACACAAATGACTATACAGCTCTACGTCTATTATCTATCATTTATCTCTGCTTGTGTGGGGTATATATGTGCATATACACACTATTTTACAAATATATATGTAAGTGTAAATATACATACAAATATAGTTCTAGAGTTGTAAAGCCGAATAGCGGTTTAGACATGGTTATATATGTGAGATATATATATATACACAAACAGGTATAAATGTGTGCATGTGTGTGTATGTATGTGTGTGTGCACAGACATACAAACACATACATATATGCAGGTGGTTTTATAGAAATCTCTCGATATAATGAGTTCTCTGACACAGTATCTAGTTCACTGACTTTCCAGAAGCAGAGATTTCTTTTTCCCTGAGTCAATCAAGAATTTGTTGACTAAACAAATCCTTCTTCATGTAGACATGTTTCAGGTTTCAAAGCAGTATGATTGTCATGCAATACTTTTCATCTAAACTGTTCATCAGGCCACATTATTTTGTTCATTGCATTTCTATTGAATCTTAGTGCATCCACTAATTCCTATAGTTGTTGCAGTTTCAGTTTCATGAAGTATGGGGATATTGATTTTTCTGTGATAAAATAAAACATTAAGTGAAAATATTTCATTTAAAAATGAAATAATCTCCAAATATGATACAAGTGATAAAATATTTTACAGATAATACACGTAATTATAAAGCAAAACATAACAAAGATCTGATTCCATAGAAATGTAATATGCTTGTTTGAGAAGGCAAAATATCTTACAGAGAGTTGAAGCTATATCATGCAAGCATAGAGGTCACATGTCACCTAGAAGCACACGCATTCATTCAAACTGAAATATGTATGTGGCTATTGTTTTCATGAAACTTTACTCTCACTTGAAATAGTACAATGGCTGAAATACGAATATATGAAAAAGTTGCATAAATTCAAAGCTTATCAGGTTACTCAAAACCTTTGCTGATATTTAGCAATGCACTATAATATAATTAGTGTTCTAGGAGGTAATCTATAAAGTCCAGAAACCAGAAATATCTTACTTGGAAGTCTAATCAGACCCTTTCCTCTACTCACTCAAATGACTTCTAAATACTTATACATGTTGTCTTGTTTCTGTTTTCATTTGTAGGTGTTTTGGATAGTATAGATATTTTTCATAGACTCCAGACCAAAGAGTGTTTTCTTTAATGAAAACAGGCACTTGCATATATATGAGAAAAAGCATAGCTAGTCTAAATTATTTCCAAGTTAAGAAGCCTACCACACGTTGGAAAGAGAACAAAATGTGGTGGTTAAGAGCACAAGCTCTGAAACAGAGGGCCTCTCTTTTAACTTCAGTATTACTGTTTATTAGCTTAATGTCCTTGCATAAATTGCTTTATTTCTATGTCTCAATTTCCCCTTTGTAAAACAAGAATAATAATATGTCACCTCATAGTACTATTGTAAGTACTAAATATGTGTTTACTATTATCAACAACTCAAATAAGATCCCTTGCAACAGGGTATATGTTAAGAAGTGACTTGTAAAAGATAGCAGGAGGTAGCCAATAATCTAAATTTCATTATAGAAATGGTACCTATCATCAACCTATTGTTGATGCAATTTCTGTGCTTATTATATATCCCTTATATTTTTTCTAAAGGGATGATTTGTAATCTTCAAGTATAATAGCAATCAATAAATACCTCTTCTCAAAAATGAGGTTTTAAGTATCTTTCAATTAGATGCCTAGAACACATAGTATGAGAGCCAAGTTGAGGAATTAAAGGTGTGTTTCTATAGAAAAAGATTGCAAAATGCAGAGCCATTCACTGGACCAGAGAGAAGGTCCCTCCAGCAGAAAGATTGATTGATGCAAGAATAAGGGCTGAGCCATGCCTGAACTATTTAAAACATCCTTACACTGTCATCAGAAGTTGCCTTATCTATTATCACCTCTGGAAGAAGCTGTCCATTGGGGAGCATGAGGGTAGAGGGTCCATCAACCAAGGAGACCACACCATTGCAGTCCACTGCGCTGTGCATCTTCCCATTCACTGGCAGCATTGGAGGGGACCTACTAGCTTGACTGATGTTACTGCTGCGTCTCTCCCGAGGTCTGTGGGGCACAAACAGTGAGCCTCTTCTACTCTCATTGTCTCCAAAAATGCTGTGCTCATCATCCGCAAATTCAGTCTCAGATCCAATATCTTTCCCTCGACCTTTGAAACTAAAAAGACTTGTTCTGCTGCTGCGCCTTACAGAAAGCAAGGAGCCACGGATGCTGAGTGGTGACTGTGGAAAAAATAAAAGATGAATGTATCTGCAGAAGCCCCTGGAAATAGAAGTGCATTCACACAACTACAATTGAAACCATTGACCTGAGAGCAGATGGCTATGGACTGATTTAAAAGGAACATATGTCAGAACAAAGCAATTCAGCAAAAAGACAAATTCTTCCAAAATGGGGCTGAAAAGAATGGAAGAATTCATCCTTTTACCAGGTTAACTATTTGCTGCTGTACAGCTCTCTGCCATTCTGACCTAGAGTGACCTGTCCATTCTCTTTATACCATTCATTTTACTAAAAAGAACATATCACTTAAAAAAAGAATTTGGTATTGACCACTGCTTTTCAGCTTTTGATAGATCAATCCCTGAGTTCTATAAGTTAGTGACACTTTCTTGAGATGAAAGACCATGCTGTATATTTTATACTCAAGTGCTTGCAATTCCACTTTATGCACTAAAAGTTCAGTTAAAGCATGTTAAAAAAAAGAACTTGTAATGCCAGTGAGTTTACAAAGTCATAAAATATTAGACCTTAGGGGAAAAAGTTGCCCGGTATCAAAGAGGGCAATTTACATGACATATGACTCATATGCAGGATAAATTGTGTCCCTAAACCAAGCTTAATGCAACTTCTTTGGAAGTATATAATTCAATAAACTTTAGTGCTTACTATGTAAAGGACATTATGAACAATGGAAAATGAGTCTGACAGGTATTTGCCTGAAAACTAGCTTGGACTGCTCTTGTTATATTTCTTTTTATTGTTATCTCATGTATTCAAGTTCTGACTCCCCAAATAGCTTGTGAAATCTCTGAAAACAGGGAGTATTTGTTTTATGAATGTCCGGTAGGGTCTTAAAGACTTAAGTAGAAGCTAAGTTTTTTAAAAGAAGATATAGATGAAAAGGAAAGTGAGATAGGAATACCTACAGTGGTGAAGCAAAGATGAGAAACTATTCTGGTTTGTTTTAATAAGGCAGATGAAATAAATATAAAAGTCAATCTATAGTGTAAATAATTTCTCCATTTCTACTATGGTTCTCATAAACTTGTTTTGAAAATTCATTTATTAGAGAAGATAAAACAATTCCAAAACTATAAACTCTTCAAAAATGGTCAGATTTAATGGAAAACGATGTATACATGTGTTCTTTCCATAAATGTCCAGAAACTGACAGATTTTACCTAAAAACATACCAGTGAAGCCACTTACTCAGCTCTGCTGAGGTCTCCTATCTCAGAATAAAACATCTGCTCTGAGTCCTACCTCTGGCGACAGGCATCTGCTAGTTTCAGTGGTACCTGACTGGGGGTGGAGCGCCCCTTCTCACGCCCTCGTCTGTGACCTTCAACACCAAGGTGGAAGCTTTTCCTTCTAATGCTCTCCTCTGACTCTGATTTGGACAACTTCTCGTCATCTCCCTTTTCTTCCCCACTAGAAAGCTTCTTTTGATTCTTTTTCTTTCTTCTGTTTCTTCTTTCTTTAGCACTTTTAGAGCTCAGTTTGGATGTTTCAGAAGAACTTTCAGAGAGGCCCATAATTCTGCTTCTTCCAATACTTGTATATTCAGCAGCTGCCATTGCTATTGCCTATTGGACCAAGAGATCACACTATAATGAGTCATTTCCAAAGTCTGGAACACCCTGCTCCAAGGCACCTCTTTATCGTCAATTTAATTACACCTGCATGTCCCTTGTACAAGAAGTCATGTCGACTTTTTGTTCTGACCAGGAAGTTCACAAAACATGTATTTACTTCTTCTCTCTCATTGTAATGAAGTCTGAAATCAAACTATTATATACTATTGCCATATTTATAAGAAAGTAATTTTTAATAGTATATAGGTAATCCATACTAGGTAATTATGGGACATAAAACTCAGATAAATCATGTAATAATAATTTAAATAATTTGTTCAGGTAATTAACTAAACATTGCAATAGAATAAGGGATTCCACAGTTTAATGAAGATTGAGTTTTCTGAAAATACCTTATTGTAAAATAATATCTCAAGAAAGGAAAGATATTTTAGGTCTTTCCCTAATTTCTGTGATAGCCCAGTTATTTTCTTTTACAAAAAAAGTATGAAAACAATCTTTGCAAAAGTCAGAAAATAGATATTGTAAATAAAAGTAAAAGCACTCATAATCCTACATTCCATAAATGATTGATGTTACTATTTCTTGCAGTTTTTATAAATATACTTTTTAAATTTTTTGTGTCTTATTCTCAAATTTATGTCTCACTACATAATACAATATTAACAGCTTTCCTAACATTATATCCTAAACATAATTTTATGGTCAAATAATAGCCAACATATAAAGGTATCATTAGCCTCTTAATCAGTTTCTAATTCCTGGAAATTTAAATGTTTTCTAATTTTTATTACTACTAAAATACTGCACTGAACATCTTTTTGCAGCCAAGTTTCTTTGCATTACAGATTATTATTCTCCCACCCAATATGTCCTTGAAGTTTTAAGGTGCATACAGTGCATTTGAAATTTTGCTTTCTTTAGTACGTCTTTTCAAACTTTTCCACTCAAGTACCCTGCTGGTGGGAGAAATTACGAGGAATCCTCAATAATTTGTGATTTTACTACCATAAGTGTGATTTTCTTTACATCTCATGATTTATTTAAAAATGTCCTTGCAGCATTAATGACATTGATGTACAAATGCTTTCTACCCTTACAGAGTATCTGTCAACTTTAACAAAAATATTTTTTCCCTAAACATTTGCATACAATTGTTACTATACAGAAATGTGTATGTGTGTGTATACTTATATGGACTTTGCACACCATAGACACTGAAGCATCATGTGTAACAGGTTTAGGAGGAAGAACCTTACAACATCCAGAATGGGGCACATGTCAGTTCTATCTCAATCTAAAATTGGTTCCTTCCACCACACCAGAAGCAAGGCTCAGCTTATATAAAAAAATTCATTAAGGAAAACCTCTCGGGGGAAGGCCAAGTATAGGCAGCAGGGATTCTGTTGTTCCCCTTCTACTTCTAGGAAGAATTTTAAACCATGTAACATTACCTCAGCTTCTTCTTGCTCTTTTTTAAGTCTATCTAACATCTGTTGAAATTCTAACTCTTTCTGCCTAGCTTCTTCAATGTTTGCCTGGTTTTGTTCTTCATAGGCCATGGCGACTACAGCCAGGATCAAGTTTATTAGATAGAAGGAGCCCAGGAAAATCACCACAACAAAGAAGATCATGTAGGTTTTCCCAGCAACACGCAGAGTCTGGAGAAAAATGAAAATCATTATTTTAGTAACAGAAAATTTTCTGGTAAATTATTTCAACAAGGTATGAATAAATTGGGCAATACTGTATAATCTCAGGTTACCAAAAAACTGTGAAGGAATAAAATTATACTTGCATGGAAAATAATCAGCATTACAGTAAACACTTTCAGAACAAAGGATGTAGCAATCTATTAAATTCACACTAAAGTTATGATTCTTTTATTTTAATATATAGTTTTATTGTTATTTATATCTTTTACATTTTGTATTCCCCTTGGATAACCCACCACCAATTCACCTGTGATCCATTAAAGTTATGATTCTTGATCATTACTAGGCATAATAACTGTATTCCCTCCCAAAATCTAACAATTACTCAAAAAATAGCTCCTTTGCACAATTTCTAATTTAAGGCTAGACAGTATCTATAATCTATAAGTAGTTTTTTACTGATAAAATTCTATTTTTTTATGTTCATACAAGCCAACTGTATTGTGTAAACTTATCTTTGTTTTAAATTAACATTTTCCAAAAATGTTTGGATCTAATACATGGTAAAAAATTTCAAATGGTATAAACAGATATTAAATGAAAAATAAGAATCTCTTCTATTTTTAATGCCTAGTTACTGAATTCCATTTTCTTTTAGTTATTGCTGCTATGGATTTCTTCTCTTGGATGAAAACAATGAAGAATTGCTAGGTCATTCATTATATTCATAATAATTTCATAGAAATTCCCAATTTACCCTACTAGTTTTTCCCATCAATGTATGAGAAAATGTGCCTTCCTGAATGTCAGTTCATGAAGCATCTCTCCTTTGATCTTTCTGATCTTTGCCATTCAGACAAGTGAAAAATAATATGTCACATTGGTTTTAATTTGTATTTCTTTAATTTTGACTAAGTTCTCTTTGTGTATCTAAAGTCATTTGTATTTATTTTATCCTGTGAAGTTATTTTTTTTACATAATTTCATTCATCTCATTTCAGAAATTAAGTAAACATTAAGATGGGCTAAAAAATAATGAGAAAAGCTTGAGAAAAGTCATTCATCATTATTTAAAATAAGAAATTCTCTTGCTCTCCTTCTTCTTGGGATTGGGTGCTGAAAATACAGATGTGAAAAAGTCCACAGGCCCAAGAGTATCCCTGTCAAGTTAGAGGAGATGGCCGTGTGAGTTAATTACAGCACAAGAGATGAAAACCGCAAACTGAAGAATACAAAAAAGACAGGTAAGTCTAGAGGAAGGAGCAATTGAGCTGGAAGAGGAAAATTTAGAGACATGAACTGAGTATTTCTTGTATTAATTTGGTAGGGCCATCATAACAAAATGCCACAGACTGGGTGGTTTAAACAACCTAAATTAATTTCTTACAGTTGTGGAGGATGGAAGTCAAAGATCGAAGCTTTGGCACCATTGGCTTCTCCCAAAGCCTCTCTCCATGGCTTGCTGATGGCTTCCATCTCATGAAATACTCATGTGGCCTGTTCTGAGTGTGTGCAACTCTTGTCTCCCTTGCTCATGTCTTAAACTTCTCTTTTATAAGTAGGTTTGGATTAGGACCTACCCTAACAGTCTTATTTTAACTTACTCTATGAAGACCCTAACTCTAAATGCAGTCATTCTAAGTAAGTTAGGGCGTCACCATGTGAATTTGAGGAGACACAATTCAGTTCATAACAACTGTACATAGGAGTTTAATAAAAGGCTTAGTGTTTATATGAGAGCCTGATGTTTAGGACACTACCAGCAGAGAGACACATGTGGGAAGTTGTGCACATGTAGGAGTGATATGAGGGAACAAGACTATATATTCCTGTTATGGAATGTTCTATTCAGAAAATACCTAGAAATAAAATAAGCCCAGGAAAGATAGGAATTATGATTTAAGAACTATCTATTCTAATACACTGGAAGCAAAACATGTCTAATTTTAGTAATGGAGACAGTAGGGTTTTCTCCATTCTAAATGAAACAAAACATTTTATATATACGACCGGTAAGAAACATACATCAGATTTTTATACAATTCAAAATTGTCATGAACATGCCTTTTGGTACTCACCTGTTGGTAAAGGTTTTCCCAGTAATCCTGGGTCATCAGCCGAAACAAGGCTAAGAAGGCCCAACTGAAAGTGTCAAAGCTCGTGTAGCCATAATCGGGGTTCCTGCCAGCTTTCACACATATATACCCTTCTGGACACTGACTGCATACAAAAAAGGCATATTATCAATTAGAGGTTCTTTAAGATACAAGCTAAGGGGACTTCAGAAAGTTGGAACCCCAAGGTTCCTCCTCTGGAGAAACAAGATTGAATAATGATTGTGAACACATTTTTCTGAAAACTTGACCCAAAATAAGGAACATATTGTTTGGAGTTCAGAAAAACTTGGGTTGAATTCTATCCCTACTGGTTGGTGAGATTTTGTCAAATTACTTAAATGCTGCAAGGCACAGTTCCCCCTTTCTATGAAAATAGAATAATAAACCTACCTCAAGGATGGTTATTACCATTAAAGAAAGTAATGTATGCTTATTACCTAGCTTTGTTCTTCCACATAGAAAATTTAATAAATGCTGGCTGCAATTCATATCATTATGACCATCACATTAAAATGTGGAAACGTGTGCCAGATGCGATATAATAGTTCTTGCATCCATAAAGACTGATGTATAGTCTTCTACCAAAACTGTGGTCTTCCAAGTTATTCTTGGAGTGAATTAGAATCAGGAATAGTCAATATACATCAATTGTATGAATTTTGTAGAGATTTGCAGCTTTAAGACTTTTTCTTTCTAGCAAAGGAGAATGGGTATCTACGATGCCATTACACAGAGTTCTGAGGTATCTTTGGGGAGCAGCTGCCTTATGTTCTTTTAATGTTCCAAGTTAACAGAGCCTGGTGGGGAGATACCTGGAAAGGGGGAGATCCAGAATAAAGGTCTTGCAGCAGAAATCAAGTTAGTATGAGGGGGAAACTGAAAGATGGACATTTGGATAACTATGAAATTCTTAAAATATCTTAACCCAAGTTAAGATAGACATGGTAAAAATATTAAATTTGATCACCTATGAGTCATACTTGATTAGAAACTGAGTAGAAATTAGTGAAAAGAAAACTTGATTTTGTCAATTTTCTTTCCAAAAAGGAAGAAGTTTGGAACTATCCAACCAACATACAGTAGGGTTTTTTAGAAATAATTTTTTCCTTCCTTAAGATTGATATGATTTTTATATTATCTTAATACAAGCACTACCTCAAAGTCTAGCTTTAAAATAGATGCTTTAGCTATGAATATTTAAAGTACAGACTTGCTGTGGGCAGAATAAGTCAAATGATGCCATTAGATATAGGAAAACAATATAAAATCAAACATGCTGATCACCAAACTAAATGAATATGCTTTTTCTTTTCTTACAGCCTTAAGACTGAAATCAAAGCAAATATTACATACCCTGCGTCTGTGCTGAGACCACAAAGGAGAGCATCTTTGGATCCCTCCAAGAAATAAAAATATTCTGTTTAGGATGAAATTAAACAATATAACATTACAGAGTGTAAACTCTAAGACTGAAACAATAGGTAAGTTCATTAGTATAGATATATATTCATACATGCAGGCCCAGTTCCAGGCAAGATGTGCTCATTTATTAATTATATTTCCATATATTCTCCCTCAAATGTTTATTGATGTCTCTTATGGGTCAGGTGCTAAGCACAATGATAAACATGATACACAAGATCACTAGTTTTATGGAGCTTAATTTATGTTTAGGCAAGAGTGGAGGGCAGGGTGGAGGAAGATAGCAAATTAACCAATAAATAAATTTACAAGGTATGTTCAGAGAGTGATGAAACGTTTAAAGAAATAAATTAAGGTGATGAGATAAGCTGTGTTCAGGGACTACATCTTCTAAAATGACGATATTTGAACTGTGACCTAAATGCAACAGAAGCCAGCCATTCAAAAGCCCTGGTGAAGAAATATTTTGACAGTGGGGAGAGGAAGAGCAAAGGTCCTAAGGCAGAAAAGAATTTGGTGTATGGAAGAAACAGCAAGATGGCCAGGCTGACTAATGTATAATGAAGATTATGGTGACAGAGGCTGACAGCAATTAGATCATATAAGGCTTTGCATGCCATGGAAAAGGTGTGGATATGAATTTTAATTACAAGAATCAAAGTGGGAGACAGAGATATGAAAAAATAGTAACTATTTAAAATCTTACTGAGGTTGTTTCTGGACCATTGACTATATGAGAGCAAGTGTGAAAGCAGATACCAGTGAAGTGACTACAGGGAGAGGTAATGTGTCTAAAATTCAGAGTATATGGATATAGAAATGATAGTAATAAGGTGGACAAAATTTGCTAATGGACTATGTGGAGGACATATGACACAAGGAGTTTTCCACTGGTGAGATGATGGTGCTGGTTGTTCAGATAAGGAGGAGTTGGTGGAAAATGACCTTAAGAAAAACTAAGAACTGTTCCTTAGCTAGGCTTAGTCTGAGATTACTATTTGGTATTAAACAACATTTGTCAAGTAGATGATTGGACTGATATGAAAGTCTTGAAGTTATAGCGCTATTAAGAATGGAGATATAAAGACTGGCCTCACTAAATAGAGTTTTCACGGTATTTGAGGAGTTAACCTAGAGAAAAAGTGTAATTAGGGAAGGAAAGGAAGAGCACTCTAATTGAGCTCCAAAGTATGCCGGGAGAGGTGGAATCAAAAAGGCAACACTATAAATGGGCAAAGTTGTTTTATGAAATTTTCTTGTTTATTTAGCAATTAATATTTATTTAGGACTATGTTCCAGATGTTGAAGACATGACAGTGAAATAAATGTACATTTCCCATTTCAGGGAACCCTTTCTGCCCATTTTCAGGCATAAGGAATCTCGTAATCTTTTCCTCCATTCACTAATAAGACGTAATATAGGAGGCTCATCCGACCCATACAGTAAAGGCATAGAGGACTAAAAAATCCATAATTTCAGTAAGTCAAAAGAATAAAGACACAATTATTAGGAGGCGATGTACTAACCATGGTAGAAAGAATCTGTAGTCAGATATACTTAGATTTGAATGTTATTTCTATACCTTCCTATATAGATGAATTTAGCTTCCTATATTCTATCCCTTCCCATATAGGTAACATTTAGCTGCTACATCTGTAAAATGTGAATAAGAATACCTACTTTGTAGAGTTGTTGATAGTATAAATATGACATTACAAGTAAAACAAAGTGATCCATATATTTTACATAACTGTTCATAGGGAGGAATTACCTTCATTAAACTCTTAAACAATTTCAGGTAATACTAATTGACTTATGCATCTTCATAGTGTCTGTCTCAGACAACATAAATAAAACACTAAAGTTTTAGTTTAAAATAGAAATTTAGGTGAAATGTGCATGAACAACTCTTTTGGGGAAAACTCCTTTCAGTGAGCGTGGTAATGGCAGAATGAAGATGAAGGAAGTTGAGGCAATTTTTTACAGATAAATCTCCACTGTATTTTATTATAGAAAGTTCACTTTAAAGTTATAGTGGTTCACAGTTACTGTCATCAAAGAGCTGCCTTATAAAGGAATGGACTCTAGAGCTGCTGTATCGGCATGTTGTAGGGCTAACACTCACACCAGTATAAGAATGATGAAAGGTAAAGCAATGAGAGTATCTCACTCTGGTATATTACAACACTTTAAACAACTAGGCATTAAATTACTAGGATAATTAGCCTCAAGAGAATTTAAGAATTGCCTGTGAAGGGAACATGTAATACAAAGAGAAATGAAAACATATGTTCACAAATAAACTTATATATTAATGTTGATAGCAATGACCCAAAAGTGGAAACTACCTAGATGTCCACTCGCTAAGAATGAATAAATAAAATGTGGTATGTACATACGTACAAAGAAATATTATTTAGCAATAAAAAGAAATGAAGTATTGCTACAGGCTACACGGATGAAACTTGAAAACTTGTTACATGAAAGAAGCCAGACATAAAAGGTCACGTAATGTAAGGCTTCATTTATGTGAAATGTTCAAAATAAGCAAATGCATAGAAACGGAAAATAAATGAGTAGTTGTTAGGGGCTGGGGAGTATGGAGTGAGCAGTGATTGCCAATGGGTATAGACTTCCTTTTGAGGAGATGAAAATATTCTAAAATTAGATAGAGAGGAGAGTCACACAACTCCATAAATACACAAAGAAACATTGAACGATACCCATTAAAATAAAAGCAGGAATTTCATGGCTTGTGAATTATTTCTCAATAAAGCTGTTAAAAAAATAACAAAGATTGTAGTAGTGATGTGGGTATTCTCGTCTATCACCTATGCTTGTCCCATCAGTTTCCCATGTAGGTACAGTGATTAAAACCCTTGCATTTAACATAAAATCCAAACTCCTTTCCATGTGTAAAACACGCGGTATGATATGGCTTCTGCCTTTTTCTCTTTCTTTCTCTGTTGCCATTCTGTATCTCCCTTGTTAAAGTCTTATCACTGCCATTTTCCCAGCCTTTAAACAAATCCTATTCTTTCTTGTTTCAGGCATTTCTATGTGCTATCCTTCCAACTCAAACAGTATTTCCCAAATGTATACTCCCCCCAGTATTTACACTATTTTATGACTTCTTATTAGTCTTTAAATCTAAGTTTAAATTTCATGTCAGAGAAGTCTTTTCATTTAGATGTTTTTTTCAGCCCCATCATTTATTTTCTTTGTACAGCAATTATTATTACACACAATATCTTGTTTGTCTGTTCCTCTCCTTTTAATAGTTCCTTCACACTGAAATATAAGTCCTGAGAAAGCAAGGGCTGGAGCTATCATGTTCACTGCCCTGGCTCTAGAAAGTGCTTAGCTCAGGGAAGCACTTAATAAACACGTGCTGATAAATGAATGTCTGAATTAATGCTGCAGTAAGACGTGACTTTTAAGACTCAGAAAAGAAAACCAAATTCAGACTTGACATAAACATCTTCTCTCTCGACCTATATTTCAGAAGCCAATTAAAAAAAGATACAGAATTGAGAGAGAGGATTATGGGATAAAATTTCAATATTAACTACATTGTCATGCACTAATATGTAAACACAATATAAATGTACTTGGCAAAATTTAAGAATGTTCTACTCCTTTAGAAAAAGTACTTTAAGCAATTTAGAATATTTAAAATATGAACTCAAGAAAAGAAGCAAGATTCCGAATGAAAGAACTATAGTGATCCTAGTTAAAAAAACTAAGTGCTGCAAATTGATTCACTAAGCTGAATGTAAGTATCAACAATAATTCATAAAATATATTACTTTTATGACATAAAAACAAAGGAATAAAATTTATTTGTAAATTGAAAATGAAATTCAATTAGTAAAAACCAGAACTTGAAAACTAAATAATGGTAAAAAGTTAAGGAAAACAGGCTGAATTCCTCATTAAATGCTGATAGTAAAAAAATACATATACATTTAATATTTTTCTTGAAAGCCTTCAGTTTTCTTGTTTTAGGCTCCTAATTTTTTGTGTCCTTATTTATAATCTTCTGCAATGCTAACTAGGTTTTCTGTTTGTTTTTGTCTTCCTCAGTGAATGAGAAAATACATATTTTATTAAGTAACAAAGTGGTATAAAGCTCTTAATTATCGAAGGAGAAACATGTTGTTTATCTCTTGATCTTCTTCTGACAAAGACATTTATATTTGAAATACTTTATTTCCACCCCACCTTTGGCTCAAATTATCTATTAAGATTTATGGGTTAATGTTGGCAACAGCTTATGGACACTGCAGGTGTTAGACAGAAGGCACAGTCTTGTTTGATCTCATTCTCACCCAATATTTATCAACAACTCAGGGGAGAGAAGCTGTGTTAAAGGGATAATTGGTAGAAAACATGCAGTTTACACTTTATATAAGATACTCTAAAACATACTTGTGAATTAAGCAGAAGTCTGTGTATACAGATCACCTCATATGGTAGCTACAGAAGTATTTCTACAGAATTCAACTTTGCTGTGATGCTACCAGCTAGACTGAGGGAAGCCATTAGAAAAAGCTGTGAAGCTCTCACTGGTTATAGTATAAACATAGTGCTAATGAATACACAGTTCTGTTTTATAAAAATCTTTAGAAATGTTATTGAGATAGACATTGTAATATGTGATAGCATTATGCTATTAATGTAACTATATATTATAAGCATACTACAACTATAAAAACATAATCATATTATCATATAAATTATACTATATAACAAACATAAGCATGGATTAACAAACAACTATAGTATACAAAATATATAGTCTATGATATAGCTAAATGTATTGAAATGAAAGGCTAATAGTAATTTATAGCTAAATGTATTGCTCTGGTTCAATGTGTTGCTTTTTAACACACAGAAATTGGGATTTCATAATCATTTCTTATTTCCAATACCAGTAGTGCTAGAAAACTTTAGGAATAGGGCTATTTTAGAAAATATGACATCAAAGTCATTCTGTAGCAACTTCCCAAATATTTGAATAATTTTGAAGTAAGAAAAAACATTTCACTGCTAAAAGGATAATGTTTTAGTCTTATTTCAACCTATTAATAACTGCAAGGACATTCTTACTTCTGTAGGCGGCTTCTTCTTCTTCAATGATTTCCATTACCGTATCTATTGTCTCATTATTTTCAAGTGGATCCCGCAAACATTTGTACTTCAGGTTGCCCATGAAGAGCTGCAGCCCAATCAGCGCAAACACGCTCAGGCAGAACACGGTCAGGATCATGACGTCAGAGAGCTTCTTCACAGACTGGATCAGGGCCCCCACGATGGTCTTCAGGCCTACACACAAAGGGCAAAAAGTGTTCGCAATGAAATAGAGCCTCTGAATGAGAAAAAAAGGACAAGTTTTCTTAGAAATGCATGCTTAATATCAAATCAATAAGCTTAAATATCCTAGTTTAATAAAAGCCTGCTAGTTCAAAAGGATGGATTTGCTGTTTTATATAAATTTTGTGTTTATATATTACAGCAAATGATTAAAACATAAAATATTTCCCCCAAATACTCAAATTGTCAAAATTAAATAATTTGTCTGCTTAAACTATAGTCAAATTCCCCTGTAAAAATAATCTTTAAAAGTTCTAATTTGTTAAATGCCTGTCAAACAAACCATCTCTCTGTGATGACACTACAACAAAGAGGCTGAATTGTAGCAAAAAATGACAGCTTAGTAAATTTCAATTGAGAAATGGTTTGTGAAGAAGATTAAAAAAATCAACGTGTCATGCAATTCCCCCATGCTAATATTTATTAACTCTCTTCTTAACTATATGAAAAGTAATTAAGACAAATTGAAATTTTCATTCCTGGAGAAGCAAAATGGAAAATGAGCAGTTAAAAACAGGAGAGAAAATTTCAAATTGAGATGTGAGCCCAGTGGCCATCTTCATCCTCTAAGATTCATGCAATTGATTAAACACAAAGGCTGACTTTTAACAATGATTATGAAAAACATAAATCAAATTTAATTAAAGCTGCATAAGACAAAATCTTAGCCTTTTTCCAAAAGATCAAAGTCAGCCCTGGTGTTTAACCCCACTCTCACCTGGAATGACTGAAATTGTTTTCAGTGCTCGGAGAACTCTGAATGTTCTCAACGCTGAGACATTGCCCAGGTCCACAAACTCTGTCACATATCTGTAATAGGGGAGTTTATACACAAACACATTGACAACACACACACAAGCAAACGAAGAACAACTCCCAAATAGTTGGAGTTAAGAGTGGCCTAATGCTTCACACTAATTACTTCTTACCTGGGATAACAGAAATAGTTTTCAAAGCTCTCAACACTCTGAAAGTTCGAAGAGCTGAAACATTGCCTAGGTTTACAAATTCTGTTAAATACCTGTAGAATTAAATCAGAGTTACTCAGATTTTTGATAGAGTCTATGATACTTACCTTTCCCTTTAGTCAAGTCAAGGTATTTTCTATCTTTGGAACTTTTTAAAAATGTATAGTTCTACAAGTCTTTCTTTTTTTCCCTCCAATTATAACCAATTTAATTTAATCTGACTCATTCAATGTAAGCAAAATACAAATATATTACTTAAAAAATGGTTTTTATGTACTTAAATTCCTAAAAAATTAAATGCTCTGATTTAGATCTCAAAGTTAACGGTAATGTAGATACTGAATCTATAAAACATCAGTGCCAAATCTTGAAAACTCTATGCTAATTGCCACAAAAAGTCACATACTCTATGACTCCAAGCACATGAAATGTCTAGAGTAAGCAAACCCATAGAGAGGAAATATAGCTGAATAGTTTTCAGGGGCTGTGGGGGAGAAGGGAATGGAAATGATTGCTTTTTTATGGTAATGGAAATATTATGAGTCATAGAGTAGTAATGGTCACACAATTTTTGTGACCATACTAAATATACAAAACACTGAATTTACTTCTTTGAAAGGATAAATTTCATGGCATGTACATCATAACTCAACAAAAAAAGGAGACCCTGAGAGAAGGCAGCACTCTTTGACACAGATGGAAGTACAACAGTCATGTGACCAAAAGGAGTCAGCCTGATGGACAAGGTGGGACAGGGTGAAGGAACTGCAGACTAAAATTTCTCCAGTGAACATGAATTACTATACATTCAAGATAAGGGGAAAATATTGTATCTACATTTGAGATTTTAAAAAATAAACGTTTCTGACAAATATTTGGTAATATAGTAATATGAATAAATTTATACTATATTTTAAGGAAATACATCTCTTGAAAATAAACTGTGGATGCATATGTAATAAACATGCAATGTATAAATTTGGTTTTAGTAAGTAGAGACTACTTACAAAGAGGTTTACTCTTGGATAATGTAAGTTAATGAAAAGAGCACCATACTTATTATTAAAGACATGAATTTTTTTTTTTCGGTGTTCCTTACAGATCTTACTAGTTTTATTTTATTTTTTTATTTTACTTTTTTTTAAGATTTTATTTATTTTTATTTATACATACAAGCTGGGGTACAGGCCAGAGGTGTGGGGCGGCGAGAGGGTTCAACAGGGACAGAGTGGGGAGCAGAACAGACAGATCCGAAATACACTGCTGAGGGGAGCAGCAGGTGAGGCAGGAGAGGTCTGCCGCACCATGTGGGATTCTCCCCGGCCGGGCGTCGAACTTGCATCGCTGCTGCGGACAGCTCCACAGCACAGCACTTAACTGCTGCGCCACCAGGGAGGCCCTATTTTACTTTTTTAAAGATTTATTTATTTACGCATACAAGCTGGGGTGTAGGCCAGAGGTGTTGGGGGGGTGGAGTGAGAGGAACAGAGTAGGGAGCAGAACAGACAGATTGGCTGAAATACACTGCTGAGGGGAGCTTCGGGCAAGACAGGAGAGGTCTGCTGTGCCAAGTGGGAAGGTCCCTGGCTGGGGATTGAACTTGTGCTGCAGTGGCTGCTGATAGCTTCATACGCTGAGACTTAACCCCTTGTGCCACCAGGGAGGCCCAGGTATTACTAGTTTTAAATAACACTTGGCAAAGGTGTGAACCTAAATGGTACTATGTGTACTATCCTTCCAAGTGCTGGCCATGGGAAGATGACGATGATCTCATGATGTCATATATCTTTGAGTTTGAAATACTCTTTCTGAAAAAATTAATATTTGCTTATCAATGACTTCATACAGCATTCTTGAAATGCAACCATTAAGTACAGGAAAAGTCTAACTCCAAAATATATATTCTTAATGGAATATTGTGTTTGAGATGTTCATGAATTTGACATCTGGAAACACTGAAAGTACTTACGCAAATACAATGACGACAAAGTCCAGCCAGTTCCATGGGTCACGAAGGAAAGTGAATTCTCCTACACAGAAGCCTCTAGCAAGGATTTTTATAAGTGATTCAAAAGTATATATTCCAGTAAAAGTGTACCTAAGCACAAGAATGCATTGGGATGGTAAGGGTGACAAGAAGAAAGCACCATAGGAATCTTTATGATTTATCCTCATCAACCAAAAGAAATCCTCCATTGGCTTTGTCTATTGATTTATGGACCCACTATATTAGAATAAACGATACTAAAAGTATTTCGTAAAAAATTTAAAATGTACATTTCAAAAAGTTCTAGAAAGTAGAGGTATTAAAATTACTAAGGATGTAGGTATTAGATCTGTGTAGAAAATACTCACATTGAGCCTATCAAAAATACACTTCAGAATTAGGAAAGGATTTCTAGAGTTTACTCTTTTAGAAAAGATGGCAGCATCTAGTTATTTTATTCTGCTGCCTAGTGGGTTAAATACTGCAGAAATGAAAAAAATAACTGAAAGGAAAGCAACTATGTAACATGGGAAAATAAACATAATTTTTACATGCAATAATTTTCTGGTAGGAAAAGGGAAGTATAAAAATGATATTAAGACTATAATAAAGATGTACTTTTACCCACTTACTCTACATTCTTGGTCCAATCTGAAGGGTTATTCAGGGTCATAAAGATGCAGTTTGTCAGAATAGTGCACATGATAAGCATGCTGAATAATGTAACTTAGAATCAAGGAATATGATGAAAGACCATAGTGGAAACTTTGAACACATGATAATCACACTTTTTTAAATGCAAGCAACTTTTCTTTAGAAAACAATTCTAAATGAGTTTACAGAATTAATAACAATATATTTCAACAAGGGAGTTTTAAATTATCCTAAAATACTAAAATTGCCATTCTCCCAGTTGTCTCAGATTCCAACTCCAATTATATTAAATTGATAAGCTACAACTAAGTCTTTTCTGGTGCAAAAGGATTAAAATCTTTATTTAAATAAAAGAGCAAAAACCATTACAATTAAACATTTAAAAAGGATATGAATGTACTAAAATCTTAATAGATATTCTTCTTAGAGGACTGAAAGGAGAGAGCATGTACAAAGCAGGTGCTGCGTTGAAACGGAAGATTGCTTTCCCTTTGTTCAACACTATGAAAGTCTGCAGGAGCAAAAAGAAAATAGTATGAAATTGAGAATTTTAAATTTCAATCTAGCACATTAATACCAGCAGTTTACAAATCCACATGGCAATGTTACATTAAAGAACCAACATCATATGCATAAGGAAATGTAGCTCCGACGCTACTGATACAACCCTATATGTCATGTTGGTGAATGAACTCCAAATCCATTTATTTTCAGTATTTTAGGAATTGAGCTACTGAGAAGCACATATGGCTCAGAACTTCCCAAATACAATTTCTTAATTGTATATAACAATATTCTAAAAAAAAATGAACCAGACCTAATATTTTCAGATGTCATTCCTGGTAATTTCACTGTATCAATTATGTTTACACATAATTTAATGAAATTTCACTTTTATTCTGAAAATTATATCTAGTCTTTGAATGCAATCATTATGTATATCTAATCTTTGAATGCAATCATTATTTTCTTAAATTTTAATATACTATGTTTTTTAAAATTCATTCAGCCATTATTTTCTGTGAATGTATAGTGAGTAAGTATGACATATGAAACAATGAAAGGATTCTGAACATAAATACGGCATGGGTTTGCATGCAAAAAAATTTCTAGAAGAGTGATAACACAAAAACTCCAATTCAAGTCAAGATGTGACAGGCATACAGAGAAATGGAAGAACATGAGGGTAAAGAGATGGCAGGGTCACACGTCTATCAGAATTATCTGGGAGAATTCGTGAACCAGAGAACATTTGACCTGACATGACATTCACATAACCTTGGCAAAATCAAGTTGTCTTGCACTTGAAATTGCACTTGAAAACAGTGTGCTATTTTAAACTTAAATTCTTAATTTACATTAGAAATTTCTTTAGGAAAGTTTGGATTTTTATACATCCAGAAGTTAAAAATAAGTAGAAAAAATAGGTATACCTATGAAATTTGGAAGATCAGTATGAACCTTTTCAGTAAATTCTAATATCCTAAGTAGAGGAATATGGGTACTTACATGGCAGGTGCAGTGTGGTAACAATAACTTGGAGAGGTATGAACCTCTATCTCTAAATAATAAACAGTATTAAAAACCAACAATACCTCAATAATAAGCCTGAATAGCAAATGCATAGATGTCACAGTGTTAATAAATTCTTTTAATTTTGTTCACTTATTAAGAATGTTTTCAATATGTATTTAATACTTAAAGAATTATGGTACCTAAAGATCATAGGCTTCAGAGTTGGACAACTCTGATTCTAAATACCAGATCCATCATTTACCAGGCTGAGAGCTACAACATAGCATCTGTGAAACCCTTACGTTTCTGGTTACATTGCAAATTCTTATTAAATGGTGGGAGCAGTTGCTGATGTTGTAGGCTATGTAGTAAGTATCAAGGATATGAAAATAATAAGACAACGTACCTGTCCTCTAAATACCCAGAGCAGAGAGTGGTAAATCATTATTTCTTAAAGACACAAACTTTCACTCATAATGAAGGTACTTATAGCAGTACTAAAAATGTACTTGTAAATTCATCCCACATAACAAAGTCTTAACTTCTATCATTAACTTATTCAGTGTTATTGTTTTAACAAAGTATTGGTAATTACACGCAGTTATAAATTAAAATTTGAGCTAAGGCCAATTCGGGATTAAGATTTTTCATCAAGTGATGATTATAACATACAAGAAATAAAATTTCTGTCAATTAGTATGAATGATTTGAACCATCAAAGAATTAAAACCAAAGAAAACCCTAAAGTTGTAAGTGCAAAATCAAAACTTTTATCCAAAATGTTTGAGAAGCTAGAAAAAGTTACAAAAGATGATCTTTTAAATTCCCAAATCTAAAGAAAATGACAAGACTCACTTGTTTCTTTGGATATTTGCTTACTTATTAAGAATTGAGGACCCTAAAAAAAAAAGATTATTTTGTTTGGCCCAGTTCCACCCAAGTACAATGAGCAAATGTGGGATTACTTTCTGTTGGTGTTCTATTATTTGACTGGAGCTGGGGCCAAGATTAGGGGGGTAGGGGCATGCCCCAAATATTCTCTACTAATTAGTCCATCAGATAGTTGCTACTGTTCCATTAGTTAATAAAGCTGTTATCTTCCATTCAAGCGCAAATATTTTCTCCCTATTTTCCAAATCATTTTAAGCCAATATAAGTTTATATCTCTAAGTTGAGGATTATTTAGCGATACTCCTTCCCTCCTTAAGGAGTAGCTAGGTAAGTAACATCCAGGTCCCCTTTGGAGGCAACAACACAGAGCTAGGAATTTTTCAGAATGAAGTTGTAAGATGAGAGAGTACCTTCTACCTTGCCTGCTTCATTATTTACTCATTCCTTCTTCATTTTTGTAAAGTTATTAACATGGTAGTTGCTACACGACAAAGACTAAAATATACTAAGAGGCAGGGACTCAAACCAATTTGAATTTAAAAATCTATAACAAAGACTTACTAGTTTGTATATTAATTTTGCAACTTAGTATTTTAAGCCCTTTGTCTTATCTAAAAATAGACCATCACTTCCTGCTTCACCAGGATGTGATAATTATGCTAACTTGTAAAAAATCAAGTTCCTGACAGACCTTCAATACAAAATAGCATTTTACCTTTCTGTTTCAAAATAGTTACTGGTTCATTAGAAAGCTTTGTACTATTTCTGGGGTTTCTCAGATACTTTGCTTTCTGATAGATACTATCAGCTGGTTTTAATGTGAAACAAAATACTAGGTTTTGCTACTCAAAGCAACTACTACTGAGGTAGATGTGCTTTTACCATAAAAAATTAACTTCATCCTATTAAATATTTCTGGAGACATTTCAAGTTTGTTCTTTCTTTCATTTGCTACATGTCTTAAAAAGAAAATCTCCCTTTTATTTGTGTCTCAGATGACTTCAAGAGTGCAGATGTTAAATGAACTTTTAAATCAACTTTTTTTTTATTTTTTTATAAATATATATTTTTATTGTTATTTATGTCTTTTACATTTTGTATTCCCCTTGGGTAGCCCACCACCAATTCACCCGTGATCCATCTTCATGGTCCCTTGTGTTCTTTTCTATTCCATTTTGTGCCCTTTTCCTTCCCTCCCTCCCCCCCCCCACACTGATTGTCTCTCTCCCACCCAGCCTCCCTATAGTCCTGTTACAAGTGAAACCATTCGATATTTTTCTCTTTCTTTCTGGCTTATTTCACTGAGTATGATCCCCTCTAATTCCATCCATGTCGCTGCAAATTGCATGTGTTTATCTTCTTTCCATGATGAACTTATTCTGCCTTTCTTGACCTCTCAAATATAAGTCTGCAAAAAAAGACTGATAGAAAAAAGTACGCTTATCTAATCCTTTTCTGTCTAATCTTTGTCATCTTCAACCTGTGTCTGCTCTGTGTGAGAAATGATGGTAATTCTCTTTTCATTTCCCTAGTAAACTAACCCTTAGAGTACTTCTTTCAAAGTTTCTTCCATCTCCTTCATGCAGTCAGCACCTTCTCAGCTCTGCTACTCTCATCAATGACTCTCCAAGGATAATTTCTACTCTTGAAGTATGAAAAATACTGAGACAATTTAATAGGCATTTCCTCTGTGGTGCCTACATCTACTTTAACCTATCAGGATTCTTAAATTTATCCTATTTGCCCCTCAAGTCTCAGACAATAAGGTTTCTCTCTACTTTCTTAATGCAAATACAGAATTCTTGTTCCAGGTCTTCTAAAATCATCAACCCACTCCCTGTAAGAGTACTCTAAGCCTCTGTGTTTTAGTTGAGAGTACATTTACTTTACTTTCAAACATGCTCCTTTGTTAAAAATGTTTTTGGTATATTTGACTCCTCAAGTGACCATCTTTCTGGTGGAAAATTTCATGCATGCATGTACTGTTAACCCTTCCTCTTTGTATTTGTTATCCACCACTACCTTGTTATGATTTTTCCATCACCTAACACAAACTGCTGGCAAAGTTACCAAATCATCTTTCCTGTTCATTCTAATAGCTTTTTCCTCACCTCAACTTTCTGGATAATTGTATGGTATGCCCAATTCCCTTCTTTTTTTGAACAATGGAAAATTTTCTAATTTATGTTTTACTTCTCTATCTGAGATTCCTTTCTTTCTATCCAACACCTTAAATGAAATGGCTCTTATAAACTCCATTACTCATTGAGTGATCATATATATTCCCAGGCACTCAACTGTCACCTCCATGTATATGTATTCTAGATTATATCCCCAGATCTCATTTCTCAAATTGACAATTATTTTGCTCCTACCAGTATGCATCTAAGTCATGATCAAAAAGACATTAAATTGAACAATTTAAAAAGATTAAAGAAATCAAAAGTATTTTGTTGCTGTCAGAGCCAGTTTTGATTTAAAAAATTAGAAAAAGTACATATTCTTAATAGCCTACACATGTATTTAACTGAACATTATTGTCATGATGTGGTTTTTCACTAAAGTGCACTTAAATTTAATTTAAATTATCTTTCTGTACAGAAAGAAGCAAACAGAGACCCCATCGCTGCAGCCACAGTAAACTCACTTTTTTGTCTGCGTAGTAGGGGTCCAGGTCCTCCAGGGGCTCCGACACCATGCCTGGAGGGATGTCACCGTAGATGAAGGGCAGCTGTTTGCCAGCTTCCAAGTCACTGCTTGGCTTTGGGCCTTCTTCTTCTTCATCTTTCTTTTCTTCTTTGGGTTCCTTTGCTTTTCCTTCAGCAATACGTTGTTCAATAAGGACAAGAGACTGTTTTGTGAAGTAGACAAAACTCTGAGATCCTGGGGGAGGCAACATTGCCATCTTCTCATCCTGTATATTTTATTGCCCCCTGAGTTCCTTACATAAGAGGCCTAAGAGGAAATAAAGAAAAAGCATTAAATGTTAGGAAGCCAGGAATGGAACATTAAATAACTGTTCTTCTGCTACTATTACTACTAGTACCTTCAGTTTCAACTATATGAATACAATTTTCACAGAATCATTACAATATTAAGTTAACATTTATGCATTACATGAGTATGCAAGACTTATTTTCCATACTCTAAACATTGTTTTAATTGAAGTAACATTGCATTACAACATATATCCATTTCATGTGGTCTTCATTGAGGATAAAATGTGTAGATACTATATTAAGTTCAAGTTCAATTCTATCCTTCACCATACCATTATTCCTTTTGTGCCAACTTACCCATACTTCCCTTCCGGTAACCATCAATTCATCTAGAGTGCAAAGGTTTGTCTTTGTTCTATATACCACATATGAATGAAATCATATCTATCTGTTTTTTTTCTGACTTATTTCACTAGACTATTCCCTGTAGGTCTATTCATGCTGCAGGAAGTGGCAGGATTTTATAACTGATTTGTATTCCATTGTGTGTGTGTGTGTGTGTGTGTGTGTGTGTGTGTGTATAAAAACACTATAAATATATAATTTAATATATATATATACACACACATATAGTATATTTTCTTTATCTACTCATCAGTTATAGGCACTCAGATTTTTTCCAGTTTTTGGCTACTATAAATAATGTTGTAATAAACATGGGACTGTATACGTCTTCCAATTACTGTTTTTGTATATTTTGGGGTAAATACCCAGAATTAGGATAATTGGATCATATGGGATTTCTAGTTTTAATTTGAAGACTATCAACACTGCTTTTCATAATGACTGCACCAATTTACATTTCCACCAACAGTGTTTTCAAATCTTCTCCAACACTTGTTTCTTGTGAAAAAACTGTATCAAAACCATCTTGTGAAATAAACCATCAACAAAATAAGTATAAAAGGATTTTCCCTCGACATATTAAAGCCCATATATGACAAACTACAGTCAACATCACAGTAAATATTGAAAACAGAAAGCCTTTCCTCTGATATCAGTAATAACACAAGGATGTCCACTCTCTACACTATTCAATGTAGTAGGAAGTCCTAGCTAGAGCAATTACATAGGAAAAAAATATAAAGAGTATCCAAAGTGTAAGGAAGAACTAAAACTTCACTATTTGCCGATCACATAATAATAGAGAAAAATTTAAAAACATCATTAAAAAGCTATTAGAAATAAATTAACTAGTAAAGTGGCAGACTACAAAATTAACATTCAAATATCTGTTCCATTTCCAAATGCAAAAATTGAACTAGCAAAAATAGAAAACAATCCCATTTATAATCATGTCAGAGAATTAAATGTCTTGGAGTACATTTAACAAGAAAGGTAAAAGACACACACAGACATAAACCATCATTGAAAGAAACAGAAGAAACAAAGAGATGGAGTGGGAGAATTAACATTGTTAAAATGGCTAGATTACCTAAAGCAAGATACAGGGTCAATGTAATCCCTATCAAAATTCCAATGACATTCTTCACAGAAATAAAAAAGTCATGACATTTATTTGGAAAAACAAACCATTCCAAATAGCAAAAATAATCCTGACAAGGAAGGCAAAAAAAAAATGGAGCTATATACTCCCAAACTTAAAACAATACTATAAGCAATAGAAATTAAAATAGCTTGGTACTGTAGTAAAAACAGACACAACAATAAATGGAACAGAATTGAGACACCAGAGGGGAAAAAAAACCAACACACTCATATGGACAACTAATTTATGACTATGAAACCAAGAGCTCACAATGGTGTAAGAAAGTTTCTTCAATAGTGGTGCTGGGAAAACTGGATTACCACATGCAAAAGAATGAAACTAGATGTCAAACACCAAACAAAAAAAATTAATTTAAAATGGATTAAAGGGCTTCCCTGATGGTGCAGTGGTTGAGCACTGCGCTGTGGAGCTGTTGGCAGCGCGAGATGTGGGTTCGATGCCCAGCCAGGGAGAATCCCACATGGTGCAGCAGACCACTCCTGCCTCTCCCGCTGCTCCCCTCAGCAGTGTATTTCCATCAATCTGCCTGTTCTGTTCCCTACTCTGTCTCTGGTGAACCCTCTCGCCGTCCCCTGCCTCTGGCCTGTACCCCAGTTTGTCTTTATAAATAAATAAATCTCTAAAAAAAAATGGATTAAAGACTTGAATGTAAGATCTGAAACCATAAACATCTTAATTTTAAAATTTAAACTTAAAACTTCACAATTTTGAAGTAAAAAGTGACAATTTCATAGAGAATTTTTTAAAATTCCTTTTACTTTTCATCTGTATTCATTTTCAGTGCAATTCGACTCAGCTTTCCACTTTAAAAAGTCTATGACAGTGCCTCTGAGAGCACCGCCCTCTATGTTCTTCTCTTGCCTCTCTGATCACATGATCCTCTGCTGTCCTCCATCTTTTAACATGCTTACATTCTCTGCTTCTCTTCACTGGAAAGCTAATTTCTGTGAAATGAGGTGGTGGAAGATTGTTTTACTCATTTATGTTTTCTAACAATAAATATATACCCCCTTACAAATCAAAAAATATATAGTTCCATTTTGAATTAAAACATTTTAGGAAAAACAAATACGGGACATGTTTGTGATACATTCAATCTAATAAGAAATAAAACCACACTGATATGAATTAAAACTATGCTTTCCATAATTAAATTATATGTATACAAAAATTACCAAAGGAAAGGGAAAATTTTATTTTATTGTTATTTTAAAAAAATATTTATTTTTATTTTTGCAGAGCTATAGGCCAGAGCTGTGAGGGTGGGGGTAAGAGGAGTCACCAGAGACAGAGTTGGGAGCAGAACAGGAAGATTTACCGAAATACACTGTTAAGGGGAGCATGGGCAAGACAAGAAAGGTATGCTGTGCCATAAGTGAATTAGTTCCCCGGCTAGTGACCCAACTCAGGCCATAGTGGTGGTATTGCTGACCTTAACCCCTGGGCCACCAGGGAGGCACAGAAAGGGAAAATTTTTAAATGTAGAAAATTCGTGGTTCTCTATAATATTGGTCTGGAAAGTCTAAAAAGAAAGAGCTTGAAAAACAACATTTCCTACTTTTAATATAACAGACTCATTATTTTAATGTCAAATTAATTTTGTAACGCCTACATTAGAAAATATTATGAGATTTTACTTTTGGCACTAGATTGCCCAAGACTTGGGGTACCTTAACTTCCAGTATGTCAAGCCATTAGATGATTTTTCCCCTTAGTATTTGGCACAGTATAAGCATAACTCTTTACCAGAAGTTTATGTACTTTAAAAAGAGGTCATAAATCAGTTTGAAGACAATATAAAAATGATCATTTTACAATGTAATGATGTGTTTTAAAATTTATAAAGCATATCTAGCTGTTATGAATAATGCTTTTTTTATGGTTTACTATATAATTGAGTTGGCTTCTTGGCATGGCATGTATCATCACATTTCCTGTACTAACCAATCTTCATTTTAAACATTTTTACTAAATATTTAATTTGGGCAGGTTCCCACATTAGATATTTAATGCTGGTAGAGTAAGGGAGAAACATAGTTTTTCTCTTTAAAGAACTTATATTCTAAAAAGGGAAACCAATCACTGACTCATACAGCAAAGACAAACTGACTTTCCCTGTAGTAAAAAATAGCCTAAATAACTCATATCCTTTGCTTGTATTTGCTTTAGAAACAGACACAGAGATATAAAATGTGCCAGGAGAGAGAATTGCATGTAGTAGGAAGTGTGAGTTCATTTTATTTAAGTAAAAAGTTTCACAAATTTCTGATATAAACTTGTGGATACTTTTATCAGTGTCTCCAGTAATGGAATCCTCCAAAACTCCTATAATAGGTTGGTAGATATGTAGCAACATTTCATGGAAGAGAATATATTGACAGCCATCAAATGACACATTTGAAAATAAGGACACACCCTTACTTACAGATTAAGTATTAAAACCAAATAAGAACAAGGTCAGTCCACTCTATTGGTTACAAGTAGCTAATATCATTGTTTGTGAAAAGAATTGGATAAGCATTTACTATGTGTTTGTTAGTTTGCCCTTGGTTTGAAAATATTTCACTAAGATTATTCACTACATTTTTTCTATAAATCAACACCTGTAAATAGATGAGAAAGCAAGTAGATGAATGCAAGGACTGTCTATCTTACAATGTTGCAGATGATATTTTCTCATTTGTATTCAAACATGAAGCAATGGAGTTTATTCCCAGCATATTAACTCTGACTTTCATGAGGTAGGACACTAGGTACCCATTTTCATTTTCACTAGAAGCAGGACAGAGTGGAACGAAAGGTGGACAATTCCTGCCTGTTCCTTATGCATATGTCCTAAAAATCTTTTAGAAATCAGTTAAGTGGCAGGTTACAGATCAATTTCAAAAATCAGTTCTGTTCCTATATGCAAACAACAAACTAGAAGAGAATGATTTCAAGAAAACTATTCCATTTATATCAACATCAAAAAAGAATTAAATACCTAGGAGCAAACTTAACAAAGGAGGTAAAGGATCTGTACAATAAAAAACTATAAGATATTGTTAAAGGAAATTAAAAACACAGGAAATGGAAAGATATTCCCTGATCATGGGTTGAAAGAATTAACACTGTTAAAATGGCCATCCTACCCAAAGCAATATACAGATTCAATATAATCCCTATTAAAATTTCAAAGGCATTATTCAAAGAAATAGAAAAAAAACACTACTGAAATTTATGTAGAACCACAAAAGACCCCAAATAACCAAAGGAATTCTGACCAAAAAAAGAGAGGAAGAAGAACAGTGGTATCATATACCCAGACTACAAACTATATTACAAAGGCATGTTAATAAAAACAGTATGGAACCAGAGTTAAAAAAAAAAAACAACCACACACAGACCAATGGAATAGGATTGAGGGTCCAGAAGTAAACATACATTTATATGGACAGTTAATCTCTGACAAAGGAGCCAAGGGCATACACTGGAGAGCCACATGCAAAAAAAAAAAAAAAAGGCCTCTCCAGTGGCGCAGCGGTTAAACGCTGCGCTGTGGAGCTGTCAACAGCGGCGACGCGAGTTCGACGCCCGGCCAGGGAGAATCCCACATGGTGCGGCAGACCCCTCCTGCCTCACCCGCTGCTCCCCTCAGCAGTGTACTTCTGATCTGCCTGTTCTGCTACCCACTCTGTCTCTGGTGAACCCTCTCGCCACCCCACACCTCTGGCCTGTACCCCAGCTTGTATGTATAAATAAAAAATAAATCTTTAAAAAAAAAAAGAAATTAGCTCACTCTCTATACCATATATAAAAGTTAACTCAAAATGGATTAAAGACTTGAATGAAAGACCTGAAACCATAAAATACATAGAAGAAACCTTAGGCCAAACACTCCATGATATTGGCTTCAATGATGTCTTTGGGGACTTGACTACAACAGCAAAGGAAATAAAAATAAATGAATGGGACTACATCAAACTAAAATGCTTTAGTAGAGAGAAATAAACTACTGTTGAAATGAAAAAGAATCCTACCAATTCAGGGAAAATATTTACACATCATATATCTGACAAGGAGCTGATATAAAAGATCTACAAAGAACTTAAACAACTTAACAAAACCTCACCCGCAAAAAAAAAAAAAAATAATAATAATGCAATCACACATGGCAGAAAAACTAAATATACTTCATCTTGACCTTCACTGTCACAATCTCTGTTCCACATTTTATAGCTATGGGACTTGTACAGCTGACTTAACCTCTTTGAGTCTAGTTCCCTAGTCTGAAAAACAAGGTTAATAATAATCACTGCCTCAAAGAGGATCAGGATGGTTATGTGTGTAAAGCACTTAGTAGGGATTTTTGTACCATGTATAAATGATGCTTCTCAAAGTAGCAACGCATCTGATCCTTCCCTTTGAATTTCTTAATTTGGTCAATTTCATCATACATCTGCAATTAAGATCTACTAATTACATTAAGTTTGAAAATAGTTTAATTTATAGGAATTTATTAGCCTTTCAAGTATGAAATATTTCATATGTGTATGTGATATAAACAGAGATTTGGTTTAGAGAAGTGATTGAAGAGCAACTTTTGGAGGTAGAAATCTTGTAATTTAAACCCTAAATTCACCACTTACTAGCTATATGACCTTGGATATCCAAATTGTGCAATGTGTCTGAACCTAAAAACATTGATGGATTTAGAGCAGTACCAGTTATTTTGTGGAATACAGAGGTATCCTAGGATGAATACTGATTGCTCAGAAGCTTAGTCTGGAGCTGAATTTCTTTTATGTATATGAAAACGTGCAAAATATTTTTTTTAATGAGAGAAAGTTATGGGGTTTAAGAACTACCAGTAGGATGTTTTTCTTTTTTAAAAAGATAAATTTTAATATTTCTTCACAGGTTCAAAAGGAAATGAATTATAATATATGGTTCATCATCTGGGAGGCATCTAAGTATCATTAATGCAGTCTCTGAATGGAGTACAAGAACAATCCCTTCTATGAAAAAAAATCACAGATAGCCTCTAGAGAGGTTTAGGGACTTCTGGTGCCTGCTATGTCCCTGAACATACTGTTCTGAAAACTATATACTTGGAGCCAAATACCAGGAGCGGCCATCAGGCAGCTATTTTGGGAGATTTCTTAGTCCTCATGATTCTATAAAGCCCCATATATAGGGATAAGCCCTGGCTTTAAGAGCGTGAATTCACCTCAAAGTTGAATTCAGAGTCCAGTGTCATTATGCCATGAATATCCCTCGACCCTTCAGCAGTTGATTACAGTCCAGATCATGAATCTTGTGAAACCACTGATGTGAACCCTAGCACCAATTCTTATCTAAATGACTGAAAAGGAAAATGTGACTTGTGCCCATCATACACATTGTCAAAGGTGTCTGGGGCCTCTGTTATCTTCTTGGCACATAGTAGATGCCTAATATTGGAACTCTAAAGGGCAATTCCCATATGATTAGTACTGTCAGAGTGTCAACATCTCAGGTAAGATGTGTATATATTCTGTCCACATAATTTTTAATATGTTCTTTTGTAATGATTATTATCAGCATACATTGTCATATATGAAATCTATAGCTAAAGAATGGAGTAAGTTATTCTCTTAAAAATATTTCCTGTAAATTACTCCAAAAGTTTCAAATGGCAACTTTCAACATTTCTTGTAGAAAACAAATAGTACTTGAAATTATTTCATTATGATTAAAGGGATTAAGATATCACTATTTCCTTATCCCAAGGAGCAGAATAAATACATGCTCATAATTATATAAGAGTTTTACAGTCCATCATGTCAAAAACAGGCTCTGTTTTACATTCCATCACTCAGTCCCTTAGAAGTAGCTAAATTAAATTCTATTTGTATAAAATTAAAATTGATCCAATAAAGCATTTTGAAGATCTGCCAAAACATGAACCAAATTGGGTCAGATCTAAATTATTTAAGCCAATGGTAAAATGTAAAAATAAGCAAAAAAGAATGTTTTAGTAATGTTCATTGTTGTCAAGTGAAAAATTGCTTTGAAAACATCACTTCTCTAGAAACAGATGGTTCCCACAGGTCAAAATTTGACTAGCCTGCCATTTGTCTTTAAAGCATTCTCAAGACGCCTTGAAATCTACATATGAGCATTTCAAAAGCATTTGAAAGAAATCATGCCTAATATTAACAGTGATAATCCATGCTGGTAATCTGTACCCTTGGTTGAAATGCTTAGAATGGTACTTACAAGTCTTCATTTTCCAAGCTCATAACCTCAATCTAATTATGAGAAAAACTTAAGAAAAATAGCAGTTCAGCATCATTTTACAAAATATCTGACCACTACTCCTTCAAACGGTTAAAGCCACCAATAATGACAATGTGAGAATCACCATAACTCAGAGATATGATAGAGACATGATAGTAAAATATAATGGACTATCCATTGGAAAATTTAAAAACTGCAGTAAGAAAAGATGAATAATATAAGAATAATGGTTAATAATAATGTATCAATATGGTTTTTATTAAATGTGACAAATGTATCACATTAATGTAAGTTATTAATAATGGAGTTAATAATATGGGGCACATGGAAACTATCTGCAGGGCTTTTCCATAAACCTAAAACTATGCCAAGATAAAAAATTATTTAAAAATCACAGCTGTAGACTCACATTATAATTATGTAACATTAAGAATGCCTCAGTAAATTTGACTTTGTCAAGTAAATACATTGCCATTATCTATATTATCTATAATCCACAGAAGCAATAACAGACCTACAACTTTGAACTACTTTTAATTAAAATGAGTCAAAATTAATACACTGAATAGTATTTTACGCAGTAAAAATTAGCATCAGTTTGATCAATAGGCAATCCATCAGAAATGCTGATTAATTTTTTTACAATCATTGCGCTGGAGAGGATACTTTTCTATAAATGTGCCCTCGTAGGTAAAGAATGAGGTTACAACTTATAAACATAGAATTAGACTGGAGTCACAAAGTCTGGTCCTAATTACACTTGAATCATAACTAAACAGATTAAACAAACTAAGTAGCGTTTACATCTGTAAAGCTTTTGGTGTGGTTTCTTCTTTTAAAATGATGTAGTTTTACTCACTTGGTAGTGTTAAGTATTATTATTAATTTTTAAAGATTTATTATTCTATGCATACAAGAATTGGGGTGTAGGCTAGAGGTATGCGGTGGTGAGAGGATTCACCAGAGACAGAGTGGGGAGCAGAACAGGCAGATCTACTGAGGGGAGCAGCGAGCAAGGCAGGAGAGGCCTGCTGAGCCATGTGGGAAGCTCCCTGGTCAGGGATCAAACTCATGCTGCAGTGGTTGCGGATAATTTCATAGTGCTGTGACTCAACCCACTACACCACCAGGGAGGCCCAGTAATGTTAAGTATTATAAACATTCTTTAAGTAGTTAAATTAAAGCTTTCTTAACTATCTGTCTTAATGATGCTGTTAAGATACAAAAGGCTCTCTTTTGGTTTCTGTGGTACTTCAAGAATTTTGAGGAACACTGAGTTGAAAGACTTCTGAACACCCGATAATATTATCAAACCAAGAGAGCAGATAGCTCCACCCTGGCTGTCAGGGATACATAAAACCTTTTCTTAAAATCACAAAATCTTCTTTTGTCATCATGACATTTACAAATCCCCTCATATATTCGATGATATCCCCTTCCTATTTTTTCTAATCATAAAATCTAAAATGCCATGGTGAAAGAGAATGGCCTCACCAGGAAATGGGTGCAATGTTTACTTGCAATATGAACTCCACGATATAAACTCTCTTGCAGGAGAACTGAAAAACTTTTACATGAATAGGACAGTTTAGTTCTATCATTGCCCAACTGGCACCAAAGAAAGCACTGGGATCTTCCTGTCCCACCACAATACACAAGTGGAATATCAAGGGTGGGAGTTGGGGGAAGGGGAAGGGGACTCAACGGAACATGGTGGAGGATTGTTAGGGGACTGGTGGTGGGTAGAGTGTGAAAGTATACAGGTGTAGAGCTTTGAACCTATAACCCCTGGATAGATACAAAGATGTAAAGCTTCTTTACCTCAATAAACATAATTTGAGGGAGGGAAAACAGTTGCTGTAAGTTAAGTCTATTAAGTCAACAAGGCAGCTAAAGCTGAAACTTTTAACGACAAGAGGAAGTGAAGTCATTTAGTGACAGGAAGGAAGGAAGAAGAGAGGGGGGAGAAAGGGAGGGAAGGAAGCTGCCAGGCTGCCAGAGGACTGAATCTGGGGGAAAATATATTAAAAAATGATTTGAGTCCAGCTCAACCTGCTCTCCAAATTGTAATGGAAAGGCCTCTCAATAGTTTTCATTTTACTAATATCTGAATACCTGATAACATCAATGGAAGAAGGAAACAGACATTCATCCTGCTGGTAAAACAGGAATACAATTAAAACTGTGGCACCATCTTTGGCAGAATGACCAGAGCATCTATGTTACAAACTAAGATCTTTGATCAAGAATAAATGCTACATCACCCCAAGGCAGTGTGCTAACAGGCATAAAATGGGACTATCCTAGGCAGGCTCAGATAAATGCTTATCTTGCTTTTGAGAAGTCTTTGGCACAATTACCAAAGAGGACCCAATATCCTGGAATTGTTTTGTAACATTTTTCCTTTTTAGGGAAGAATATGAACAAATTGTTTCAATCATCATTCTTTATCAAATTATGCCAAAATTATAGTGTACTTTCCTGGAAGATAGATTTTATGACTGCACAGTCATATTAAAAGAAACATAAGCAGAATTTAACTCTTCAATTTTTCAGATTTAAAAATTCTTTTTTTAAAAAGATTTATTTATTTATGCATACAAATTGGGCTGTAGGCCAGAGGTGTGGGGTGGTGAAAGGATTCATCAGAGACAGAGTGGGGAGCAGAACAGGCAGATCAACTGAAGTGCACGGCTGAGGGGAGCAGTGGGCGAAGCAGGAGAGGTCTGCTGTGCCATGTGGGAATCTCCTTGGCTGGATATCGAACTCGTGCTGCAGTGGCTCTGGATAGCTTCATAGTGCTGCACTTAACCCACTGCACCACCAGGGAGGCCCCAGATTTAATCATTCTTAAATCTAACATTTGGGAATCTTGTTCTAAGTTTAATGGGGATCTATTGAGCCTGAGAGCTTGGGACCATTCAGATAACTGAAGATTCTCAACTCCAGTCTGAAGACTGGAAGTTTAACAGTGTAATCTCCATAAAAAAGGGCAGGTTCCAGGTTTCCTGTCCTCCTAATGAAGGGGGGAGCTGAGCAGCTAGGGGAGGCTAGAAAAGATTAGAAGAGCAAGGAGGAGGCAAGTGGAGCAAAGAGACGTGAAGAAGTTCTACTTGCTTCTCAAGTTTGGACTTGCACCAGGGACTTGAGGGACATGGAAGAAGACACTAGTCAAGACATGTAGAGACACTTGGAAGAGATGCCAGTGACCTGTGCAGACAATGATAGCCTTTACCTTGATTTATACTTTGATTTTGCTTCTTTCATCCCAGACTTGCCTGGCCCCTTCTGCTCCTTTCTTATAGTTCCCTGCCAGAAGGTGCCTTAGACTTGTGGCAAGATTTCAGGCCTCGGACAGCTAACCTTGGGCCAACCCTGTTTAGCTGGGCATTTATTCACAAGAGTTTGGGTAACTTATATTGGGAAACTATTATCCTTTCTTCTTTCTCTCTGCACACTATTCTATTAGAGTTCTTTCACACTAACAGTATGCACTGACTTTATGTAGCAGATGGCAGAACCTATTTAGAGCATGTCGGCTTGGGGTGTCCCAGGGCAACCCTCAGTCCACACATTAACAGAAGCAGCATGAGTTATATCCAAATATTGCTTGGCATCACACTAAGTATGCAATTAGTCTTTGAAACATCTTGACTAATCTTTTAATATGCCATATTGAAATTTCTGTCTTATTTGGATCAAAATTAATACAATCTGCTCTAGTCCAGTGACTTTAATTTTAGCAGAATGTACAACATTTCCTGAGTATCACTTTATTATTTTCAAAGTTGTACAGATTTTCTACTTCGAGTGCTTCACCTAACCCTGTCAAGTCTAAGTTCAGTAAAACCAATGGTTGTAATCCATTCTATTTAGGGATTTGGGTGATGATCTATTTGTTTTATTACCTGAAATTTTAAAAATTATCAAAGTTTTTAAAAATTTACTTGTATGTATATATTATGTTTACTGAGGTAACATCGATTTACAACACTGTATAGGTTTGATCGATTTTGCATATGTATGTACAAAATACATATGCAAAAATGATTATGCATATGTCTATGTATATGTCTGAACATGCTACCATGTTATAAACATGATTGCCACATCTGTGAAATCATTTGATGCTAACATTCCTTTAATATAGTCTCTCAATTTTCTTTATCCTTCACATATATTTTAAAAGTGATTACTAACTGCCAGACACAATGCCAGGTGCTGGGGACACAAATACAAACTAGGCAGCCTCGGTCCTTGTCTACTGGGACCTACAGTCACTTGGGGAATTCAGAGGGTAAACAATTGCAAACTACATTTCATAAGAAAACAATGAGAACACACAGAAAATCACTTGACCTGGACTTAGGAAGGAAGATTTTGGTCAGGGAGGAACGATAAGGCAAAGTTCAGTAGAAACTGTAAATCACTTCAGAATTCTCTGAACTATAGACATAGAATTTTACAAGTTAGAAAAACATCAACAATTATTATGTTGGTGGGAGGGGCTATCTATTACCGTTAGTACTTAAATTCGAATGTAATATGACACTTTGAGAGCTATAGCACTCAAGATAAAGTGCTTGCCTTTGCTTCAAGTATATGAGGTGTATTCATTTAGTCATTCAGTCACCAGTCATCCACATCTGACTACACATACCTAGTCAGCATTATATAATCAGATATTAATTTGTTTTGCTTAATCTAAAAGCAAATTATAGCTGTACATATATTTGTATACATATATGCATACATACAGCTAATATACATGAACACACATACGCATATATACATATATAATCTAATACCCACACTCACATTTTAATCTGAGGACACAGGTATTTACTATCCCTGTGGATAGTGGTGAGAGAATTTGAACTCTAGAAATCTAAGGTGAATTAGAGGTGAACTTCCTCTGAACCCTGGTTAGTGTAGTGATGCCACATCTCCCAAGTTTATCCAAATGGACTCATGTGCCTTTTACTTTGACGTTATAATGAGTGATTCCAAGATAAGGGTAAGTCTGGCTAGAATTCCTTTGTGCTGCAGTCTTTGTAAACCTATGGTAGAGTTCAGCTGTGACAATTATTCAGTAGTAAATGGTCAACCAAACAGTTCTCATTTCTCCTTTGGGCCAACTCGTTTCCCATACTGCTCATCCAGCCTCCCAAAACCTTCTTTTTTTTTTTTTTTTTTTTTTTTTTTTTTTTTTTTTTTTTTTTTTTTTAAAGATTTATTTTTTATTTATACATGCAAGCTGGGGTACAGGCCAGAGGCGTGGGGCGGCGAGAGGGTTCACCAGAGACAGAGTGGGGAGCAGAACAGGCAGATCAGAAATACACTGCTGAGGGGAGCAGCGGGCGAGGCAGGAGAGGTCTGCCGCGCCATGTGGGATTCTCCCCGGCTGGGCGTCGAACTCGCGTCTCCGCTGCCGACAGCTCCACAGCGCAGCGCTTAACCGCTGCGCCACCGGGGAGGCCCCCAAAACCTTCTAATAACTATGTGAACTCAGCACTTTCCAGTAAACCCACATTTGCTTGATAGTCAATGTTTGTTTCTCTTGCTTACACCTAATATTCTTGTTTAATATGGGGAAATTACTTTAACTCACTGTGTGGAAACTAGGTTATGACAAGAACAAGCTAATTTTAGAAAGGGCAGATTTTCTATGTGATTAAAGCATTTTTTTCTGAATTACCTGAAAATTAATTGACCTGAGAAGTAGAGACTTAAAAGAAAGAAAAAAAAAAAACAATGTAATTTATAAATGTAAAACCCATTTCATATTATGTCTTAGTTTATAACATAGATATGATGATCTTAGATATAATCTCTATTAATAATATCAGTAGTCTAAAACTTCCATATGAACTAAAATCAGCCTTTAATATTCTCTTTAAATGCACTTTTATTGTAAGAGAAACAGGAAGGTGGCACCTCCAAGTCTATGTAGACACTCTTAGCGAAGATGTAGCTTTTTAGACTCAACCCCGACTCCATGAGTGGACCCTGCTGAGAATTAGGGTCAAAGTTGAGCCCTAAAACAAAGAACACAGGCAACAGACTTCCAAAATAAGTAGAATTCACCCAATTTGTTATCTAAAATTCAACAAGAATTGGCGAGACCGTCTTTAGAGTTGAAATAAGATTTAAATGATTCGAATATGCTGACAATTTTCTCAGGAGCATTTGTTAAAACAGCCAATGACTTTTAGAATGTAAGAGAATCAAAGAATGCCGAAACCAGACACAATTCTAAAAATCCGTTAACCATTCAGTTTGAAGAGAATAACTTACTGTCAATATTAAGGACACTGGATGCTGGGTATCATGTTACTATGGCAGAACAGCTAACATCAACTAAAGACTCATTTGTGCTTTGTTTCAACTTTCAATAAACATTGTACTTTCAGCAAACATCCACCAAACTAATAATTGTATTATCTCCACCAAAAGAAGTAAACTTTCTGTAATCAACACCTAACTCAATTAGAGGAAAGGCTGTTTGCTATGGACATCTGCTGGGATGAGGCCTAGGAGGCTGCTCAACATCCTACAGAAATGTCTCCCACAATATAGAATTATAAGGTCCAAAAGTGTCAGTCATGCAGAGTCAGCAAACCTGCACTCGGACTACAATTCCATCTGGAGGGCACTAACAATGTCCAGGATTCTGAGGAACTTACTTGTTAATATGACTTTAATTGTCTGGTTTATAGTATCTGATTGCTTTGTTTACATTGTAAACACCCTGAGGGTGTGGCTCAGTTTTTATCTCTTTCTCTCCTGAGGGATATAGTAGGCTGTCAATAAATCCACAAAGACTAATAACTGTTTTCAGTTATAATCATTCCATTGACTCTAGCTGTGGTTCAAGCTTTGGTACTTCTATTAGTACGCTTTAAAACACAAATTCAAAGGGATATATGCATTCCTATGCTCATTGCAGCACTACTTACAATAACCAAGCTATGGAAACAACCTAAGTGCAGAAGGACCGAGTAGTGGATCAGAAAAAGGTGTGTGTATGTATGTGTGTGTATACACACCCACACCCACACATACACATGCACATATATGTATATACACATACGTGTATATATATGCACAGTGGAATACTACTCAGCTATTAAAAAAAAGATAAACTCTTACCACTTGCAATGAGAAGGATGCAAGCTAAATAATTCAGAAGGAGAAAGACAAATGTTGGACACATATGGAAAATATAGAAAGGCAAAACAAAAGGTCAGATAAAAAGAAACCAAAAACAAAGCTTAGAAACCCAGCTGTACTGCTAAGGTTACCGGAGAGGGAAGGGAAGGGGAGAGGACAAAGTGGGAAGGGAGCATAATGGACTATGGTGGAGCATTATGGATGTCTTGGTGGTGGGTGTGGGATGGTACAACACCTGAAGGGGGAGATCCTATATTTCTACGTCACAAACAACATGAAAAACCAATGTTACCTCAATTTAAAAAAAGTAAAAAAATAAATAAAGAGAAAGAAAGAATACCTGGGCTAAACTGTAGACCCTGAACATTGACCTTAATTTCTTAGGAAATATTAACAGATTAGTTCTATTATTTTTTAAAAAAAATAAAGAGTGGAGACAAAGGGTTTGAGAAAGAGGTATTCAAAATTACTATGAATTGATTAATGCAAGAAAATCACCATTTTTGTATTTTATAAAACTCACTTTTCCCATATTATAGCAGGTGAGTTTATAGCAGAGAGATCAGTTAGTAACTGAATGAAACAAACATGACTGGGGGTTTATAGTGCCATATTGAAATGTAAAGGGTGGTCATAATTGCGAGATAATGAAAGTTAGAATTGACAGTTATGTGGAACATGAGGAATGAGATAGAATCAAGGATGTCTTTTGGTAAAACAAGTAAATTGTCCCATGATTTCTTATGGTAGGAAAACTGTAAGAGTAAGGATTAAACAAAGGAGAAAAATGATGGGTCCAGTTTTGAACATAATGTGCTTGAGTTTCCTGGGAGATTTATAAAGTGTACAATTCCAATAATTAGTTAGTTATGTTGTCCAGAACTCAAAATTTTAACCTGGGTTGAAAATAATGACTTTCCAGTCATCACCATATAAAGAACTATTTGATATTAACCAGGAAAATTCTTACTTTCAGGAAATCAGCACACTTTAAGAAAGCCTTGTGCACAGATAAGAATAATACAAAGTGTGACATAATTGAATGGAGATATTTTAAAAGTACCCTGGAAATAAAAGGAAATAGAAGTTGGTTTGAGCTGGAAGTTGGAATTCTGCATAAAGACATGATTAGATGCAGATTTTTAAAGACTGAGCTGTATAAGCCAAGATTCCTTCTTTTGAATCCTGACCTCAACATATAGTATTTATATCTCTTTGGTCAAGTTATGTAACTGACTGCTTACTCATCTGCAAAATGGGTATGGAAAGGATGTTACAGAATTAATTAACATAAGCAATGTGACTTAGTAATATCACTGATATGTCTCCCCTTTACCTGTTTCCAAGAAAACAAAGCCAAGAATTTAACTAAAGTGAAATTATACTGGAGAATGGGGAAGGGTAAGGTTAATCTTTTGCTCATAAGGGCTTGAAATTTGGGTTGCACAGGTTATTATAATGCACAAATACATGTACTAGAGAAAGGAAAAGAATGAAGTTTCTAAGTTGGATATCAGGTTATAGCTGAAGAGATTAATTCAATATATTTTTCTGAGAAAGAAATCTTTTTATACCACAAGTCTATTTTGTCCTCAATATTTAAGGCCTGAACCATAATTTTGATATCCATTGAATATTTAGTAAATGAATGAAACAGAATGGTTAATTTTTACAGTATTTTTATGCTCCTCTAGATAAAGGATTAAAATGGTTTCTGTGAGCCAGTTGTGGAAACGGTCATAAAATGTTTCCCTTACAGGAAAATGTATTTTGATTTCTTAACAGATGCTTTGTAAACCTCTATAATGCAACCCAATAGCATATTTCTGATACTTTTCCTTTCTAGCAAAAATGCTTAAAATAAAAAAAACTTGACCCCATATAAATATATTTTATCTGATTTACATCACTGTTAAAACATGTTCTAATGTTCTTTAAAAAGCAAAGTATAAAACACAACATCAGCTAATAAAGACCATCATAAAGTGGTAGGAAGAGTACTAGAATGAAACTTAAGAAACTCACATCCATGTTCTGTCTTGTACTCTTCTCACCTAGGAAGCTGGACAGGTCATCTAGCTCTCCTTGGCCCAGTTACACAATTGGAAAATGTAGCATTTGAATGATGATCTTGAAGTGCTTATCAGTCTAAGAATCTTATTAAATCACTATGACTTTTTGAATTTTTAATATTGACAAAAATCGTTAACTTGCTTTGAATAAAATGCAGTGTCTGTAATTTTATTTGATAAATTCTTCACTTATTATTTGATAAGAAAGCCTTTTGAAAAAAAAATATAAAAACCTAGTATTGGACCCTTATGTGGAACAAAAAAGGCAATGTATATGTTACAATATTCACTCTCACCCAGTTTCTTTACAACAGAATTCTGGGTAATCAGTCCAGTTGAAAACTTACATTATCCAGTTTTCTCACAGGTAGGGGTGTTACTAGTTCTGACTAAAGGAATGTGAGATCTGTTATATGGAACTTCCTGTACTTCTCTGTAGAGGGAGCACCTGAGTCTTCCCTTCTTTCTGTTACACTGACTGGATATTAGCACTCCAATTATCATCTTGGACTGCAGTGTACCTTCTCGCTAGAAAGCAGAAGTAACAGCAGGAAGACAGAATAATCTGGGTCCCTAGTGACTTTGGGCTCTACCAGTCTGGATGTCTACCTTGAACTTCTATTAAATGAAAGGATAAAATCTGGAAGTTTAAGCTACTGTGATCAGGTCTTTATTATTAGCAGCTGAATCAAATCCCAAATGACACTAAAGCAATATTGAATAACTATCAAATTAAGGATTTAAATTCAATTCATATTAAATTAAAGTGATTGAATGAATAAAGTTATTCTTAGTAACAGCATACACAACACTGAAATTCATTTTACATGGTTCTGTTCTTTTCATTTATCAAACTTTATTTTGTTTTTCACAAGAATTCCTAATTTTAAAAAATTTCTTAGTGTTTAACAAGTTAAAACAGGGGCTGGTTTCCTCAAGAAGCACAGACTTTATGAACTGCAGAGGGCTGTAAAAACCATCCTATAACTGATTAATTTTAGTACTATGGTATTATTTTTCCAAAGATAAAAGTATAGCACAGGACAACTATTTGATCTTTGGAACATTCAAGAGGTCAACACAGCAAAATATCAGTTTCACTTAAAGAATCCCAAGGAATATGAATCCAGAGGTAATATTTAGTAAGACTCCAGCAACATTCTAGTTTATACAGACACTGGACCAAATGGTGTACATATAATGGCTATCTTAAAATAATTCTTCCTTATTGAAGTTTTTTTTTAATAAATGGTACTAGAATGTATGTGAATGCCTAGAAATAAAATTTTTGAACACTTTAAGAAGACCTCATTATTAGTTACTGTGGCTCAACAATTATTAATCATCTTGATTTACTATGCAAATCTCAAATGGCAATTATCAGACTCTGGAAGAAACAGGATGCAGCAAAGACAGAATTAAAATTTAACCATCAATTGACTTTGAGGATGTAACAAATACTTAAAAATGCACCTCATCCTAACAGAGAAAAATACTCTTTAGTACCTTAAACAGATTGCTCCTTTTCCATGACTAAGTTTAGGGTAAATAATAAAAATACCTTGTAGCACAACTATCTCAGATATGAAGTATTTTCACATTTTTTTTTACATTGACCCACAATGCAAACTATATTTTACACGGTGGAGAACATATATTCACCTATATTTGAAACAAAGTTTCATAGACAATATATATTCTTACTATAAGTAGCACTCACTGATGTTCTTACTCCTACTCACCCAGTTACATTTGTGTGTATGAGTAAATCTATAGGCTATAGCTCACTAATCCCATTTAAACACAAAAGAATGACTGGAGCGTAGAGGAAATCTAAGGCAGATCTCTCAGTTCATAAAGAAAGAAACTGAAGTGTCATCTAGAATGTTTAATACTTTTTTCACTATAACAAGGCTGTGTATAGCAGAGTCAGTGCTAGGTCTAAGGTCTGTTGATGCCCAATTCAATGTAGGAAAAAAGATCACATTAAGACAGTGTTGCCTGTGTTTTTAAAAGCTCAAAATGAGAGGTCTAAGCCTAAGAGTATGTACCTGTCATGATGGTCTTGACATCTGAATTACTAAAGTTTTTAATTGATGACTCATTTGGCTTTATTCAGCAGGCTTGAGGTTAGAAATTTAATCAGTGAGTAGTTTATCTGGTAAACTGCTCTTATAATTAAATAAAACAATCCCCAGAAACTTAATTCAAGAATGCCTACCAATCAACAACACCTAAAGCTACATTTTGTCCATGGGTGTGTTTATGTCAAATTTCTGGCACTCTGTTCTTTGCGAATCAAATTTGAAATGACAGGAAGGTTGCTCTTAATTTGCCTAAAGACATGAACAAGCAATTGGAAACTCTGAAGTGAAACCCTTAATGTACCACAGGAAAGCTGATTTTTTAGGTAGTAATCCTTTATTGACAGCAACATTAATTTGGTACTTTCTAAATTTGTACTTGGCTTATTATAATTAAATATTAAATGTGCAAAATAGTAAGGAGGAAAAAAATCAAAGCAATATCTTGGGAAGGCAATCCATTTCCTTAGTATTCTGTTAAAGTATAATGAAACTATAGGGTCTTGTATTTTTATAGGCCCCACCCCTAAGTGTAATGAAGTTATGTACAAGGTAGAGAAGGCTCTAAAATCTATTACTTTCATCCCAATTATTTGATATCAGGTCTTTACAGGTTTTCTCCTCTATCTGAAAGTAAAAGTTTCCCATCTGATATGATTTGGTAAGTTATTTTGGGGGTCTGGGAATGCTCAAAAAAATTTCCATATTAATTAATGGTAACAGCATGCCCAGGCCCCCAAATTAACTTACCAAATCATATAAATAGAAACCTTCAACTTTTGGGTAGTGGGCTCAACCTGTACATTTAGATTAAAAAGAAATACATAATCAACAACAAAATTGAGTCTCTTACATCTAAGTGTCTACTCTATAAATATTTGTTAATCACAATATCACCTTTGCAAAAAAAGAAAGTTAATGTTAGTATAAAGTTTATCTTAACATGATAAATTGGCTCTTTCATAAATAACTTCTAATAATAAAATGGTAAAAAAATAAAATAAGAAGCTTAGTGCAGAATATAAGCACATTAACAATTGTTATGAATTTTCTCTTTGAAGAGAGTCTGCTGTCAAAAGCAGAATGTTACACTTGGAAAATCACAGCCTGATATCACAAAAGTGTAGTCCAAACATTGGCTTTGCCACTGATGTGTGAACTGACGTGTGAAGCAAGAGATTTCTCCTTTCAGAAACTCAGGAGCTCTACATCTCACCTCACTGGTGAGGAACTTTGCTGTCTAGCTAGTTGGGAAGAGAGCATGAGATAAGTCATCACAATAAACTGGCTAGTTTATTCCATAGCTTTATAGCTTAAGAAAAGGGAGAGAAAACAAATGGGAAACCAGGCTCCTTGATGCAAATAAGTGAAAACAAAATCCTCAAATACTACAAAATGGTAAAAATGGACTTCCAGAAATTTTATCACTTATATTAATTATATAATTCATATTTTACATGGGTTTTCTTCCAAGATATACAATATTAAGATTGATGTGTGTGTGTATTATTCAAAGCAAAATACATCTGCATTTTTACCAAATACTGTTTCCACAGCAATTGCACCAGTACTCATTCACTGTTACTTTCTTCCAACTAGTACTATTTATTCATGGCTTTTGGATTTTTATTTTATGAGATTTCTGATCTTTTAGACTCAGTTCTCTAAATCACATGTTTACTTCTTGATATATAAATATATGTCAAAAATATGATACTGTGTGTTGGTTCTATATTTTATTGTTATATTAGCATTTCTTCATGTTTTTCACAGATGTAAATATGCCAGCATATTTTCTAAATTTTTCTTTTGGAAACATTTCTTAATTGATAACTCTTTAGGAAAAAAATTGAAAACTAGGTTGAGATACATGTAAAGTGCTTTTTTACTAATTTTGCATATAATAACATTTGTCAAGCACACATGCATTTTGCATTCAAGTATAACCTAGACTTAGAGAGTTTAATATCTGCCAAGTCATGATTAAGGAACTACTGGAGCTACGACTGAAAGGACAGTTTTGAGTACAGTGACTTCTGACAATTCATACTGCTTAAAATAGGTTATTTTGAGAGTTGATGATGGAAGGACTGGCAATACTAAGACTAAAGATACTGGCTGTTAAAAAAAATTAACCAAGATTAACCAATATGCCAAAATACTTACATTGGTCATTTTGTTTTTAAAATTCTCATAAAAGAGACACTAATAAGAACTCACAGGAGTGAACCAGGCCTATCTGTGAATCAATTCTTAGCGCACAGTTGCTGTGGAAGAATGAAAGATCCAATTACAATGTCTAAATAATTTCCTATAATTAGTGGCTATCACATTACTTTTGCTGATGACACAATACAGAGAAAAGGAATAAAGGGAGAGGAATTGCTGTTTCATTTCTTTATTATCTCCCTAATTGCTTTTTTAAAAACCAACAGCCTGCATCTTAGGGAAGTCAAGCCATAATCATTTCATCAATAACATTAACCTGTCATTTCATTCAGGAAATACAAGTTTTGATCTAACTTCAAGAATATCAGGAGATTCTGGTGTGTCTTACATTGTCTTTTACACTTACTTGAAGCAAAATGTGGTTAATACATAGGAAACGGCTCAGACTTATATTTGTGTGTGTGACAAATATCTATCAAAATAATATTTGACAGATGACTGCGTATACTTTGTCATTCCCAAATCCTGTCATGATGACACTGTCCTTTATCTATGGGCAACTGTGATGTCTTACAGAGAAAGGTAAAAGCACATAAATGTATGAACCCATATGTGTAGACTACATAATACATTTAAAATTATATAGAATTTTCATTTCAAGTTTATTTAGGAAGAATAAATAATTCAGTGGTAGAACCAATATATTTAATTAAAGTCAGGTGGAGATGAACATGTTTGGTTGCTTTCTGATACTCTTGAACAGAGTCAATTTCTTTTCTTTTTTTTTTTTTCCTTCAGTCAGTTTTCCTTCCTTTCCCTTTGGTGATAATTATAGGATCATTATTTGGATCCTTATCACTGAAAAATGTCCCAAACTCATTCTTACTAGCAAAGTAATAAGATAATAAATTGAGCATCTCCCAATACATGAATTTACAATTTTGCTACACCTTAGAGAATCTACGTGTACAATTGTAAAACATTATATACATTAACAATATGTACAAAAATGAGAATTTAAAGGGCAGGATAAAAAAATAGATTAATAGTTTTCTTCTTATTTGTACATATTTCCCTTGGAGACAACAGATAAAGCCACCCCTATGTCCAAATTTAACCTATTTCACAGGCTCAACTCGGGTCTCACATCTACCACCAAAATTCCCCTAGAGAACATGTCCCCATTAATTTCTAGCTTCATATTGCAAAAAAGCTTTTAATACTGTACATTTTAAAATAAAGATAATTTCAAAACTGGCATACTTTCAACATCAAGATGAATTTTAATGTCTTCTGTACAACATCCTTCTAAGTGTTAGAATATTAGAGGATTCAGTGCAGGTGAAAAATCTTATTCATATGAAATACTTGTAAGTGTTTTTTCTCAGTGTGGTGAAAAAGAAAGTACACCAAATTTTTGCTATATCCTTTGCTAGTTTTATAGAAGAAATTTATATTTGGGATAAGCCATTTAGGATTCTAACTGATGTCTTGTTTTTCAAAGAAAACAAGCAGCAAAGTCTACACCTAAGGAAACCCCAAGCTTTTAAGAGACATTACACGTGTGAATGTTTCTTAGAACAAGGACTGTTTTGCTTCAATAAAAACCGTCCTAATTTACGCAAAATGCTTTCCAAATACCGTTACTGAGAAAGGAAAAAAGGTCAGTAAAATCTTGATTTTTTTTTTTCCCAGAATACTTTATACATTTCAAAGTCAGGCAAGAGGAAGCCTTTGGTTTATGTAACACAGCACAGTAGTAGGAACTATTAGTCAGAGAAACCTTTAAATTCTAGCTCTAACATTTTGTTGTCTGTTATAGTGAAGGGTCTTCTTCAAGCCTCAGTATCCTCATCTAAGAAGTGGAGATGACAATAATGCACATAGTCACTGGTCAGTGTGCTTTTGTGTGCATTCCAACAGATAATGGATATAATACCATCCCCTTTCTAACAAAGTGCTGAGAGGGGTGCTGAACGAAAGAAACACTCAATATAAATCTCAACATGTTAAGGGTCAGGTTTATCCTTGCATGAGATAACTGGCCCTAGATCAGGGAGGATTGTCTGAGAGTATAATATGGCTTTCCATATTAATGCTAATATGATCCTATAGTGATCCAGTCCATTACATTACACTACATTTGCCTCAAAAGCATCATATTTCAATCAAACAAACTAAACTGCCACATATACTTAAATGAAAAAATTGTTAACCCTCTCATATTAGTTAGAAAAAAATGAATCATTATTAAAACTAGGCTTTGACATATTTTTACTTTTATAAGCTTTTTAGCATATATGATTTCATTTGAACTTGACAACATTGCACTGCTGGAGAAGATACTATCAACCATCACCTAGGAATTAACAGAAATGTGAAACATGAGAAACCACAAAATAAAGCCAATTGGAGAGGACATAGTTTATGAAACTAAGGATTTTCAATTTTTTACACTGATTTTGAAAGGGATCTGCCTAGTCATCTGTCATGAGTCTCATTCAACCTTACAAGAGAAGGGGGCTAGGTCAAAAGGCAGAGAATGAATTTTAAGAACTGTACTGTATAAATAATCATGCTACTAGCTATACATCAGTATATGTAAGATCTTGCATAAAAGTCCTGTTGCCAAAAGTTTTTGCTACCCATAAGTACTATCTAATTTATTTTGAAATTCCTTTTAATGACTCCCTTTCATATGTGTTTTATGAAAAGTCACCTAAAATCCTTCATGCAACCAGGAAAAAAATCAAGATAACACATCCAGAGATGGAAATTTCCACCACTGATGTCACTGCTGTCACAGCTGTGCTTTTAGATGAGAAAATCCAAAATATGTGGGAGGAGAAGGTCACTAAACATAAAATTCTCTGCTTCTGATGTGAAGCAGGAGTGCAAGTCAGAAAGCAGTTGAGTCATGTCCTTTGTTATCTTGGCAAGCAGCTTTTTCTCAAGGCACCAAAAGAGCTCTGACCACGTTTCAGCTCTCATAAAATTGACAAATTAGATTTGAGCTGATTGTATTTGCAAATACACCCCTAATTACTCCAGCAGCTAAAATATCACAGTCATCATGTAAGATGGACATACAGTAGGCTGGAGTCTTCAGCTCTTATTCATATGGGAGAAATGCAAGCAAATCGCTGCTTTACATTACATGTCCTGATTTAGTGGTACCCAAAGTTCGTTCACAGAATTCCTATTTTTGGGCAATTTTTAGAACATTTCATGGCAAAATTGTCACTGAGTTGTGGTATACCAGTAAGAAAATTGGTCAGGGTTCAGAGAGCTATGGAAAGATATGATTTCTGAGAGTGGGAGGAATTTGGTCATACTACAAGAAAACAATATACAGCTATTCTGTATTAAGTACTGTGCTATAAACGCAACTTTTTCAGCAACACTAATGAGGTGTTATTATTCTCACTGTAATTCATGGAGACTTAGGGATATTCAGTCAAGTCTGCTAAAAAGGGTACTGAGAAGGCTTTGAACACAATTTTGCCTGATTTTTATATGTTTACCATGTTGAGGTCAATAGACTCATGAAAAGATAGAAAAGGCTAAGCCAAGGGGGTGTTACTAACATAAAGATATAACAGAAAACAAAATAGAAACAGGTATTTCAAATCAATAGAGGGATTATCAAAAATCAATAAGCAGACAGATATATTTGCTAGTAGGTGTTGTTGAAGGTGAAAGTATATGTTTGCTTTCCTTCCTCCTATTTTCCTGGAGTTCTGTTGCAGTGATAAGGAATGAGGATAATCACTCTGGTTTTGTTATCCCTGACTACCACCTCCTCACATAATAAAATGTACAGGCCTAACCTATATCTTTTTATTTTTACCCTATAATAACATCTTCTAATGACAGAAGCTATGCTAAAAAAAAGAAAAAGGCTGTTTGAACACAGGCATTATAAATTACACTTTCTAATATTTTTACTAATAACAGCAAACCTAGAATCTTTCCTGAATCATGGCAGTATTCTAAACCTAAAATGGCCACTGTGGAACCTGTGATAAAGTGCTACGTCATTAGGTCTCCATACTGGCATTTATAGGCTGAGGAACTTTCACCGGCCATCTTGAAATCACCAAGATGGAGGAGGTTTCTGTACTGAAATATCAATAAAGAGTGTGTCATCCTCCTACTCCTCTGAGCCTCTTGATTAACCTGTGCTGCTGTAGGAGGGAATTTGTCTTGCCAGTTGTAAACAAACAAGGAAAGAAGGCTAGGTAATGCCCTAACATTTGCCCTTCTTTCCTGACTTCCTCAGTTTCTCAAAACGCCACTGACTTGGTCAGGGATATAAAAATGGGATAGAGCATCAGGTATATCTTCTCATTACTTAGGTCTAACCTTAATTCCAAATTTAATACCAAAGACTGAAACTTTTTTCCTTCCTTTTCGCAAACGAACCTCTCATGACGTGGCAGTTCTCATAGATCATTTTCAGTCTTACCTCAGGGAAACTGAATATCTCTTATTCAATGCAACAAAGCAAGAGGATGGCCTAACATTCCTAATGTTTTAAGGCCAATTCAATACTGTACCACTGAAAACTTATTATTGATATTAAAGTACACATCAGTGCGCAAGCTGTGTCCACGACATGGAGATGGGCCTCCAGGGGCATTTCTCCTAATGAATGGGAGGTGCTGTGCCCAAGCTGGAAAAAAAATTATCACCTGTTTGTGAAAGATAGAGTTCAGCTGCTACCTTGACAACAAAAGCAAGCACATTAGTGACCTAAGGGACTGCAGAGATACCTGCTATTGTTTGATACCAAAAGGAATTGGAAAGTTACTAAACATGGAGCAGGTGCAGAGAACCCATCATTGTTCTCTCTAAAACATGGGTTCAGGTGTGAATCAAGCTCACTGAAAAGGGTATAAAATATCCATATAAATGTAATTTCTCTTAATGATAGGTTACAGAATGAACAAAAATATAAGATAAGATATCTGCAATAATTTTGAGACAGTCATTCAAATCATTTGCGCCTCAGACTGAACAGGACAGTTTGCCTGAAGAACTAACAATTTAAAATGTAAAAAATAAAAAATGGAGAAATGGGATAGGGACTGAGTAACCCACACTCATTCTCATCAATTTGTTGATATCTACTTGGTCTACTATTTTAAACTTATTATAGTGACTCCAAATTAATAAGAATTTCATTTAAAGAGCACAAAAGAGAAGTGTAAGTATTGAGTTTGTCTAAACTTTTGGCACTGTTTGACCATTCTCTTTCCATTTTTCTACCTCACTGTTCTTTCAAGCTTCTTATTCTGCTTTGGAGTCTTACGTATTTTGGAGGATTTGTTCTTTCCACCTACACAGATAACTCCTGGATCAAAACATAAAATATTTTAATCATGTCAAATACTAGCTGAAAATAATTTCACAACATTGTGCTAAGTCCAGAAGGTTCATGAATCACTGCTCTTAGAAAGCCTTTGACACCCAGGGGATATATTTTCATGTAAGCACTCACACTGGGAGATCAGCATTCTTAGCAGGTGATGTACCTCATATACAAGTTGTGTTTGTTTTTCCTGGTTTAGTAAAGTGCTATTTAAGTGGACCCCCAATCAAGGGGGAAAGCCTTGAGTTCCGTGCTGTTTAGAATGTCTCTCAACTAAGTGTTTCATAATTGACTAATTAATGCTCGAAACGCACCTGTGGCACTGCTAGTACTATTCCATCATTCTTCCTGATTTCTAAACACATTAAGGCTTTATGTGAGGTAATCAATAAATGACAACACTGTAAATAAATCCAGGAATCAGTGTCTGAAATACCTGGAATTGACTGGCAGATTATCCTCCCCTAACCTGGCTTTCTCATGCATTGGAAATTCATAATCCATAAATTCAGGGGTTTAGTATATCTTGATTTAGAATTTACATAATGGGGCCATGAGGATACAGAAAAGGATAAACATTTAAGAAAAGCATAGGATAGTATTGTCAGAAACATGGTGACCAGGTGAATTTTAATTCCAGGGGCTACAAGAGGAATTAAAACTTTTCATGAGTATGTTCCAGAAGGACTAAACCTTTTTCCTGTCATCATTACTTTTTATTTCTTTACCTCATGCCTGTACTATAATATTCTCCTAATCTCTAGGTGTCCATCTCTTTCCCTCTTATCAAGAGGCTACCTATTACTATGGAGTGGTAAATAAAAGCTGACCACATCACTTCTCTTAAACCAGCAATGGCTTCCTCACAAGGGCTTTTCAAATTAATCCACAAGAACTTTCCCTGAATAGTTCCAGATTCACTCCCTGTAATTCACCCCACCTCCCTACTCTGGGGCCTGGATGGTAGCTGTAGTGTAATGTAATATTCCTATCTATCCTCAAGAGCTATTTCACCCAGGACCATTTTTCTTAAGTCTCCATAATACACCCGATGTTTAGGCCAGTGGGGCACATAGTAGTCAACCAACACTGATACAACGGTTACACTTTTTCCCCCTCCATTTCTTATTTCAAAGAGAACAGAGTGAGAAAAAGTTTGAAACATTAAGGCCCCAGTATACTGTACGTTCTCCATTTTTTCTCTTGTATTTACTACTTTCTATACAATTAATTTTATTTCAAGTTTTGCATTGAGTAAGATGTTTTAATTGTCTACTGAATACTTTTTTCTCATATAATTTAGGATATTAAATATTCTTAAGGATCAGAGAAAAGTAAAATATTGTCAAGTCTGCAAATTAGAGTTCTCTACTCAATTTTAAATTAGGGCATAGTTTTACTAAACATTGTAAGTAGGTATGGGGGACAGTGCACTACAGAAGCCTAGAATCACCATGTATATAAAAAATATTTGAAATTACAATGCTTAGTTTGCTATATTTTGAAAGTCATTCTACTATTGGTTCATTGACTTGATTCTAACTTGCTTTGCTAATGTATTTCTGCGTACCAAGGACAAAATCAGTAAGTGACAAAATGAGCGATTTTGACTAGGACATCTCTGTAAGGTTCTTGAACTTAAGGTAGTATATACAGATATTATAATGAAGCATATCTGAAACTTATGTTATAAAGCAATGTTACTTCAATAAAAAATTTTTTAAAGGAAATCCTATCATTTGACTTTTTCAGCACACATAATTTACAAGTGCAAATATTCTACATAACACAGAGATTATCAAATACACTGAATATTCATTCTTTTTTTAATTAATATTCATTCTTATCTGGGTTTTGTCTGTGAAACTTTTCGTTTTGTGTGTATATGCCCTTGACTTGGTCCAGGCAAGGAGACATTTCTATGTGTTCTCAGCAGCACAGAACCCGTAAGTCAGAGCTTCAACCCTTTGGTTCTTGTGATTTTGAGGATTTAGCAATTTAAGAATATGGGGAGAAATTCTGATTTGGGGGAGGGGAATTTGTGTGTACAGAAAGGTGCTCAGGAATTCATAAATACAAAATTTTAAGTGACAATTATTTTACATCATATTTTTAGCTGTGTTTTCTAATATCCTAGAAACACTGAATTGTGCTCTCAGGAACGCATCTGTAAAATGAGGAGCAGAACTATAATTCTTGAGAACACTTTTAATTCAGTCATCTATCATTCCATGATTACAAGCACATTGTCAGTCAGTTATCTTGCAGTTGCCTGCAACTGGTCACCCGGGAAAAAGTAAAAGGTTATTCATAGTTTAAAAAGAACATCCTAAATGCATGTATTACCTCAAGTGCATTAGTAGCAGCATATTAATATATGATGGACAACATATTATTAATCAAAAGATGGTTGTAACTAAGAGTGAGAAAACTGGAATTTCTAGAACCATAAATGTAATCAAGGGTTAATGTTAATTGATGGTATCATTTCTTTATGATTAAATTTTCCTTTTTGTTAAAAACAAAAATGCTTATTTGGAAAGCTAAGAAAAATTGTTTTGCAACACACAAATTTTTTGTCTAGTAAGAGATTTAAGATAACGTACATACAAGTGAAAAAGTTTAATTTGGCAACACACTTCCACTGGAATAGTTTTTAAAAATAACTTAAAGCATGAAATGCCTAAAACATAACACTAAAATAAGCAATGGGAAATAACAAGTGAGAAATATTTCAATATTTATAATATTTATATCCTGTCAACCACACTATTCCTTTATAGTTCACAAAAAAATCATGAACTGCATAAACTTCATTGTGAAAAAAGTCTTCCTGCAACTGAATGGAGGAATTTAGAGATCATATATGTCAAAGGTAAACACTTGTTTCTCTTTCAAGTAGGAGACAGATGGGTCACATGATGATGTGCTACTGCAATATCTTCATGGCTCCCTTGCCAAAGGACTGATGCATTTTTAATCACTTCATCTAATGGATTTGATCTCTCAAGTCACAGTTACCCATTAGAAAGCTCTTGTTCTGGTTCAGCTGAGCACTCTGTTTGCATTTCCTGATTTTGTGGTTTCAGAGAGGCAGAGTTAGTGGAGAATTGCCTGGCTGATCCATCTGTCTTTGCTACGCTCAAAAGAATACAAGATCATCCGAGTCATAAGAATAGGGGGTAGGGTGGGCAGAAACACCATTTGGGTTCAGAATGTCCAAACCTTTGAGTCAGGTGCCTATATGGTTAACTTTAATTACCAGCTAACAGATTTCTTTTTCTTAATGCCTTTTCCTTTTGGATTAGAATAGGAACCAATCTCAATCTCAAGTTTTAAATTACTACCATTCTGAAGCACCTCACCAATATACTTGATACCACCTAAGAATATATTTATATGCAAAATAATACAGAGACATTTGAAATGTCTTTTTTTTATTCCATTATAGTTTTCTCTGTTATAAAACAGTTTTATTTGTCTGTAAGTACATAGACTAAACTGTATCACAAATACTCTTTCCCATTGCCCTGCAGCATGCTCTTAAGGAACAGATACAATGTTGAAATTATATTTGACATCATTAAAAAATAAATCTTAGATCTTTAAGATGGGAAAGTATGCTACCTTAAAGTATTAGTAAGTTTCCTATAAATACTTGAATGGAGTGTCATTTTATACAGTCCTACTTTGGACAGCTTAATAGAAATTTTAAAATAGATATATCCATACTGACTTATTATTCACTTTTTATTCAACGAAATATTTACAAGAAATAAAGCATATAATATGTGACCTAAATAAGTTTTAAAAAATAAAACACCATGGAGAATTAATGATGGTGATAATTTTAAGTTAAACCTACCCTAAGAGAAGAGAGCAGCAGGAAAGAAACTAAATAATACATTAGCAAGGACCTTATATTCTGTGCTGAAGTATGTAAGTATTTAGGAAAGCAGTATTTAATCATGAAATAGTAGTCGTTAACTAAAATATGTGTGTTGCTTCTATTAAATGCATCTTCATTAGAATTTTAATGAATTTATAAAAATATTCTGCTTTGGCTGGTTCATTTACAGTAACATTGTAGAATATTCTTTAATATACTGATTAAGATACTTGTACTCCATACAATGAGATATTGGTATTTTCATAGCAACCAAAGTTAAAAAGAGGGAAGAAATTCAAAATTGGAGTCTATTTTAGGAATGTGAACATTCTATGTGAAAGGAGTCTCCAGATTTGTGCCCTGCTCCACTACGTTGCCTTCAACACTGTAAAGTGGGTGTCATTCCTGTGAAATAAGATGGGTCACATAAGTAGTTTTCAATTTAGAAAGGTTAAGGTTTGATAGAACAAAGTGCTTTCTTTTTTTTTAATTGTTATTACGTCAAATTACAATATGCATTATTCAGGTATGCATTATTGAGAATCAACATGAATATATACATCAAGTTTACAGCTAAAAGTCCAGGTATGTCCTTTACTATACATTGTCCCCAATGAATTATTTTCTCTAAATTAAGATTTAAAACTTTAAGTTTTAAATTATCTATCATAATGAAGCACCACAAGATTTCTTTTGAAAGCAATTGTGCTATAGAAAATGGGCCTCCCCGGTGGCGCAGCAGTTGAGCGCTGTGCTGTGGAGCTGTCGGCAGCGGCGACGCGAGTTCGACGCCCGGCCGGGGAGAATCCCACATGGCATGGCAGACCTCTCCTGCCTCGCCCGCTGCTCCCCTCAGCAGTGTATTTCTGATCTGCCTGTTCTGCTACCCGCTCTGTCTCTGGTGAACCCTCTTGCCGCCCCACGCCTCTGGCCTATACCCCAGCTTGTATGTATAAATAAATTTAAAAAAATGCTTGAAAACAATCAGTTACATATTACCAAGGAATAAATGTAATATTTATTCATCCATAAGAGATCCTAACTTCACAATTGGAAATTTGCTATCTTGACCTACTAAAAAAATCTCTATAGCTGACTAAATTTCACTTCTTCAAATGGCAGTCAGATATTTGTATGATCCAAGGTTTTTCACAATGCTCCTGCTATCCAAACACTCAACTATCCTGATTACCTGGTTACTTATCTTCTAATGTACAGCTCAAAAACCTCTTTTTTTTAAAGATTTATTTATTTATGCATACAAGCTGGGGTGCAGGCCAGAGGCGTGGGGCAGTGAGAGAGTTCGCCAGAGCCAGAGTGGGGAGCAGAACAGGCAGATCGACGGAAACACACTGCTGAGGGGAGTAGCGGGCGAGGCAGGAGAGGTCTGCTGCCCCATGTGGGAATCTTCCCCAGCCTGGCATTGAACTCATGGTTGAACTCACGTAGCTGCTGCCCACAGCTCCACAGCATAGATCTCAACCACTCTGCCATCAGGGAGGCCCTCAAAAACCTCTTTTATTTAAAGAGATATCACATCATCTTCTACCTTCCTTCCCTCACATATAAATTCCACATCTTATTAGCTTCTCTTTCATTTCTCCTGTTGTAGGTTCCCAAGTGACCCTTCAGCAGATATTTATCATAGCTCCTGCAGCACATCTTCCTTCATTAATTTCCATGCTTATCTTTTGTGAGTAGGTTCTAAGCTCCTTACATAGGAAACTTGTCTTAAGCATATTTTATCACCAATGGATAGCATTATATCTAGCACATCATAAAACTGGTAAATGTGTGCTGAATGAAGACTTCTGTTGCAAACACATGAAGATGCAAGCATTCTGTCTTTAAGACAACATATATGCCTTCAAATTAGTGCTTTTGCATTCTTTGGGTAGATACCTACAAGTGGAATTGCTGGATCATATATAGATCTATTTTTAACATTTTGAGAAATCTCTACACTGTTTTCCATAGAGGCTGGACCAGTCTACATTCCTACCAACAGTGCACAAGGGTTCCTTTTTCTCTAAGCCTTCACCAATACTTGTTTTTTTCTGGTCTTTTTGATGTGCCTTTCTAAGTTCATTGAAGGACTATTTACAATAATTAAGTTATGAAATCTACCTAATATGCCCAAGGCCTGATAAGTGGTACATGTACACAATGGAATACTACTCAGCTATTAAAAAAAGGATAAACTATTGCCATATATGACAACAGGGAAGGAACTAGAGGGGATTATGCTAAGTAAATAAATCAGAAGGAGAAAGACGAATATTAGATGGCTTCACTCATGTGTGGAATACAGAGATACAAAAGGTCTGACAAAACCCAAATCAAAATAAGCCCTAGAAATCTGACTATAAAACTGAGGCTACAAGCAGGGAAGGGGAGTTGGTAGAGAGGATGAGGGGAAGGGGTTCAATGGGCTATGTTGAGGGACTATGGGTGCGTGGTGGTGGGTGTAGTATATGAACACATATCTGAGGAGGTTGTCCTAAATAATATGCAGTGTTGTAAACCAATGTTACCTCAAAAAAAATTAAATAAATGAAAAAAAATTGGCTGAGTTGGCTACCCACTTAAGACCCTTTAATGTTAAGTGTATAAACTCTAAATTAAACACAACAAGCAATACATAAGTGATCATTTTAATTAAGTAGTTTCCTGATTGCTTAAATCTTACCAATAGCATTGTTATATAGTGATATACATGAAGGAAAAAGGGAAATATTTCTTCGATCACATTAGATCTTCCATATGTCAGAATTAAACTTTTCCTGAGGTCATAAAATCATCACAGACTTAGATGACCTTAGGGGTCACTAAGCTATGGCTGTAGAAGAGGTCCTACACCTAAATAACGCATTTGCACTCTGATTAATTATCACGATGCAGAAGAAATCATTCCATACCCTTCTGGGTTCCTCTAGGCCAGCAAATAGTAAGACAAGCATCAGACAGCTTGATAAGAGATAAAAGTCAAAAAGAAGGTTAACAGTAACATGTAGCCTCCTATTATACACGGAAGAGACCCAACAAAACTGAATACCTTACCACAAGGTTTTAGACACCATCACAAACAGTTTAGCTAAGAAAATAGAGTTTGGGGTAGAAAAAAGTAAGTCAGGGAGTTTACCAAGACAAGCAACAGTAAGTAAAGATATGAGTTTTTCACTGAAAGAGATATGGAGATTAGGTCTTCCCAGTAAGGTGGGGGATATGCCCTTACAGAGAGAAGTTTACATGTAAATGTCTTTCAATATCAATTCCTGTTCAGTCTTCAGAGTCCCTCCTATGAAATCAATCTTATGTCAAAGACATATTTTGGGGCGGAGGTTCATTATTCATGTATCCACCTCCAACAAAATATCAACATGGTTTAAAAGAAAGGGCATGATAGTTTTGGTGCCAGGCAAATCTAGATGTGAATTCCCTGATCATAATGGATGACTAGCTCTGTGGCTTTATGCAAATTCTTCATAAATGAAAAAGAGAAAGTATTTGTCTTACAACATGATCATGTAGATCTCAGTTTCTCTCAAACACCTACCATAGGACCCGGGTGAAATATGTATGAGCAAGATTATTCTTTTCCCCTATGTATACTGTGAATTTTAAATGGTATACTTGTTAGCAATGCTTTATTTCATTTTTGTAACATGTTTGTGGCTTTAATCTAAAATCTAGGTACAGTGAAATCAGAAGAAAATGTAACAGTTACTAAGTTTATGATTCCAGAGTGAGAGACCTGGGTTCAAATCCCATCTGCTTATCTCCTTGGCCAATTTGAGTTTCTAAAGCTTGGTTTCTATATTGTAAAAAAAAAAAAAAAAAAAAAAAGAACTGAAAATCATCACGTGAGGTCATTTTATAGAAAGAAATGAGACTATTTTTTATCATTATGCACATTTTTCTGACACCTTTTACACAGAAAGTTGTTTTTATTAGTGATTTTCATCAACCTTCTTATAAAATGATATTGTATGCACATGGCTATAAGATTACATTATAACATAAATATTTGTGTTGCATATACAGAAACATTTCTCCTTAAACAGACTGCAATTTAGGATGGTTTAAAGATTAAAACAAAACTTGATCATTACCAAACCAACACTATACTGCTTTCTACCAATAGATGGTGATATATGACACACAGAGCCATTTAGTGGTTGATAGCATAGGACTACTTAGTCGCTGCAATGCATGCAAGATTTGTGCCTTGTTCTTAAGTGGTGATGAAAATTATTAACTTCATCAGGTTTGTAAAATGCAAAAATATGTAGATTGTTGAAACATTTAATAAGCAAAGGAATTGGAATATGATGAAAATCAAAGCAGAAATAATAAAATAATTCAAACAATGAAAATGAGGCATGTGGCAAGTGCATAAAGATTAACCATCTTTTCTGCCACAGTAGAAATAGTTCTTCAGGACTGGGAAGAATCATGAAAAGATTAAAAACTTCTGAGCCTAAGCAAAAACAAGACAGAAATATCATTAAAAAATAAAAAAGGGAAACTTTCTAGCATGGGTCAGATGAATTTTCTTCATTAATAGTTTATGCATCAGAGTTTAATCCTTAAGTAGGAGAAAGCTAGGTATTTACTCAAGAAGGTAAAACCCAAGTACAGTGGTAGCTGCTGATGAAATATTCCTGGCAATTCAAAAATAATTCAATAGACTCAAGATCTGTTAGCGTAACACTGAAACAAGTGAGTTTAGTTGCATGGATTCCAAGGGATTCTTTGAAGTATTTGGAGGCATTATCAAGAAAAGTTGTCATCTATTTATAAGACATTTGATGTTGATGTTCTTTTAGAATGTATATTTATTAAAGAATGAAGTATCTGGTTTTATGATTCTAAAGAAACAGCTTATTTAGTAGAAATTCATCTAGAGGTGGTAAAGTACTGTGGAATAAATCACATGAACTTAAAAACTAAACTTTTACAATCCCATGCAATCACTTGCATATGCTAATAACAGAGGAAGGTCAATGTTTCCTATTTCTCTACTCTCTCAAAACTAAAGAATGCAATTATGGTAAGGTTTTAGTAACTCTGACTTTAATCTGGGAATCAGGACACCTATATAATATTGCTTAAAATGTATCCTCTTTTTGAGGTTGTTATCATTTAAAAATACTATACCGGAGGTGGATGTGATGTTGTGACATGCATCTGAGGAGGTGTGGCTCTGAATCACATGCAGTATTGTAAACCAATATTACCTCAATAAAAAATGAAAAAATAAACTAATTAAATTAAATTAAAATGCAAGATGAAGGGCATAGCTATTTTTTTAAAGGGGCAAGTTGAATGTATGATAGTATTTCTTACTTTGTACCATTTTGAGTCAAGATTTTTGCAGTTTCATGATACATAAAAAGAGGCAAAGAATTGTGAAGAAAATTCCAGATTAGATAGGAAGTAACAGTGTAACAAGTAAATGGACGCAAGTTAGATGCCCGGCTGGGGAGAGTCCCACATGGCATGGCAGACCTCTCCTGCCTCGCCCGCTGCTCCCCTCAGCAGTGTATTTCTGTAAATTCCGCCTGTTCTGCTCCCCACTCTGTCTCTGGTGAACCTTCTCGCTGCCCCATGCCTCTGGCCTATACCCCAGCCTATATGCAAAAGTAAATAAATCTTTTTTTTTTTAAAGATTTATTTTTTATTTATACATACAAGCTGGGGTACAGGCCAGAGGCATGGGGCGGCGAGAGGGTTCACCAGAGCCAGAGCGGGGAGCAGAACAGGCAGATCAGAAATACACTGCTGAGGGGAGCAGCGGGCGAGGCAGGAGAGGTCTGCCACGCCATGTGGGATCCATGTGGGATCCAGGTGGGATTCTCCCCGGCCGGGCGTCAAACTCGCGTCACCGCTGCCGACAGCTCCACAGCGCAGCGCTTAACCGCTGCGCCACCGGGGAGGCCCAAAAGTAAATAAATCTTAAAAAAAAGAAAAGTAAATGAAAAGAAAATAAATCCTATTCTTCCTCCAACTTATATTATGGCAAACATCTGACCAGAAAACTCAGATTCTGAGGTAAGGTGAGTGTTTAAGGCAAAGAGTATACAATAATTCAATGGTAAAGGTGCTTAGCTTACATTTATTGACCTCTCTAAACGATTGTTCTAATTAATGAACTGAAATATTTATAAATAAAAAGATGTCATATGTCACATTTTCATGACAATATAAACTGTACTCAGTAACCTTGAGTTTCCATAAATAGCCTCCATTTTCTCATTTGCTGGTAGCTACCCAAGGGGACAAGGTACTGCCCATGGGACTTAACCTCCGCACAGACTGTCTAATGGAACAAGATATATTTTTGGTACAGACTTTAATCTTTAAACTTCAAACTTCAGTTCTCAGTTGCAAGTTATTCTAAAAATACTTTAATAAAATTGATTGAAGAATTAGCATCTTCATTAAAAGTTCAGGGAAAGGAGAAAGATTTTTTAGCTTGTTTTTATTAAAATCGATCTAAGATACCAAGTAGTCAAGTCATTGATTTACTAGACAATTAATAAGACCGATTTCTTTTGCATTAATTTACTCATTCAAGTATTTTTTGGATAGTTATATTTATTGAGGTAATATGGATTTACATCACAATATATGTCTGACTAGTATAGGTTTCCTCTATACAAATGTATGTTATTTCACCAGACCCATCACTAAAGTCCCAGTAATCCTCTGTTAGAACCCCATCTCCACTTTGCTCCCATCTCACCACAACCCCATTCTTGTAGCCTTAGTCATAGTTCATAGTTCTTTTCCCTCCTGTTTTCACTCCTCTCCCTCCCCTACTCCCAGATGCCTCAGATCTATGGTCACCTCTTGTCTGACCTTTTGTTTAATTTTTCTGTATTCCACATATAAGTGAAATCATCCATTATTTGTCTTTTTCCTTCTGATTTATTTTGCCAGGCATAATCCCTTCCAGCTCCATTAAAGTTGCTGCAAATGGCATGATCCATTTGTGATCATGTGTCGCGATCACTGTGTTTTCTCATTCAAGCATTAGTGAGTACTCAAGATATGCAAAACGTTGTGCTGGATTGGAGGAGATTATAACTGTAGCATGAAAAAATTCTTGCTCTACTTAATAATAACATTCAATAATAGGATCAGATATGAAGAGTTCCTGAATCTATCATTTAGTTGGCAAAGAATCAGAAAGCTTAGAGGCTCAACCAAAAAATATTTTTCAAAAATGGGATTAGTCAAAAGGAGGAATAAACCCCCATAGTTTCCTATTCTCATATGAATATATACTTTTCTTTCCAAATTAGGAATCCCCCAAATTAGGAATCCCCCTATCATAAAAATAAAAAAGAGGAAGAAAATAAAAGTTAACAGGGATGTGGAGAAATTTCTGGTAGAAATAGAAAACAGTTCAGCTACTGTGGAAAATTACAGGGAAGTTCCTAAAAAAATTCAGTATAACATTATTATGCTCCAGCAATTCCACTTGAAAGCAAAAGAATTGAAACCAGGAACTCAACTGGATATTAACACACTAATGTTCATAATAGTATCATCCATAAAAACCAAAAGGCTAAAGCAAACCAAATGTTCACAGATGGACTGATGGGTAAGTGGTGTAGACATTCAACTGAATATTATGTAGTTTTAAAAGGAATGAAATTCTGTTTTAAGCTACAACATCAATGAAATAAGCCCCAAATAAAGGATGTCTATTATATGACTCTATTTATATGACGTACCTACAATAATGAAATTCATAGAAAATAGAACAGCGGATAATAGGATTGGGGGGGAGTCAAGAGAATGAGGAGTTAATTTTTAAGGGGTACAAAGTCTCCACGCTGAGTGGTGAAAAATTTTTGGAGATGGATGGTGGTGACAGTTTCACACAAATGAAAATGTACTTTATGACTCTGAATTGAACAATTGCTGTTCAATACGGTAAATTTCATTGTGTAAATTTTATCGTAATAAGATTTTTTTAATTCACAAGAATTTCTTGGAAATTGTTAACAAATAGTTGGTAGCATCCCAATGTTATATCAGTTAGCAGTAAGTCAGCCTTGATATGACTCAGGTGTGCTTCTCTGGTATCTAGTTCACTGAGCAGTATTCATTCATGCCTCTGCACTGCCATTATTTTATGATGAGTAACTGTGCAATAGCTATAAAAATTAATCAAAATATAAAAATTTACTGTATTCTCATTGCTTTAGTTTCCAGAATATAAACATTTAAAGATATTCTCAATTGTAAACTATAACATATTAGCTTTTTTTCCTCAAAGGCCATCCAAGAATCCAATCCATTGCAGATGGGAAAAGAACATTTACATAAAAATCACCAGAAAAGACAAAAAGTTTAATTTTGTATAGAAATTAGGATTTTTCCCAATCATTACATTTACTCTCACTCTGTGGTACTGTGTCTAGAACAGATCCAGTAAAAAAGGCTTTTCTGACCATCCGAATTAAATAATGCCTCCTTCCCTCATTTCTGCCTGCTATATGCTTCTTAAAAATATACATTATAATACGAACAAAACCCAGTAACTTATTTACTCATTTGTCTTAAAAAAGCATGAAACCTCTATGCGTTGTTCACTGTTATATCTACAGTGTCTATAACAGTGCCTGAGTGGTTACTCAAATACTTGCTGATGGAAGAAAGTGAATAAAGGAAGAGGGACGGGAAGAAGGAATTACTGTGAAATTTCAGGAAACATACAAATGCTAAGAATTCTAGGAGCTGCTCTGGAGCAACTCAGCATCCCTTTAGCACTGCCCTTGGGATCTCTGCCAGGTCCCCCCTCTCCACAAACCTCAATGACACTGAGACCAAACTTGGATGCCAACTCCTGACCTACACATTTTGGAGGCCTACCAGATAGGCCTTAATGATTGATCACCGGCTCAAAAAAATTTCGCTCTTTTTATTTTTTTATTATCTGATTGCCATTCTACCTCTTAAGCAAATTCTCCATCAGAAAATGCTCACTTTTAGAAAGGATTCAGATTTCAGTCTTTTTAATGGATCAACTTGAGTACTTTTAAAAATATTCTGGCTCTTTATGCAAACAAAGCAGAATATTGTCATCTAGAACTGGTAAACTCAAGCTGTGGCAAAAACAAGCAAAAATGTTACTTTTTTGAGTTAAGAAATAAGAAATGACTGAATAATGATAAATAGCAGACCTTTACTAAATCTTTGTTAACTTATTCCTACCATATTTATAGCAAATTATGTTTCAGTGGATTCAGAAGTTGAGCACAAAGTTGTACAACAAATATGTATCATTTACAACAAATATGTATTAAGAATGACCATGTGCAAGACACACGCAGGAATTCCAATATGAACACGTATGGTCTCTCCCCTTAAAACCTTAGCTGTTCAGAGGGCAAGCTGCCAATCACAGTCACTAGAACTCAGGGGTCCGATTTCCAATGGTTTTTATATCTCAAAGTATAGTATATAGGTTAGATAACGGATGTTAAAAGACAATAATTTGCATTAGAAATCATAAATATGATGTAAAATAATATTCTAAGCATTTAAAACCCTTAGAGTGAACACCTTAAATCACTGATGTTAAGAATGCTTTAACATTCTTTAAATCATTGACAGTGACAATAAGTACTGTGATTTACATTACACTTGAGTATATTAATTTGTGGTACTATAAAGAGTGTACTGCTCTAATTAAAAGTGTCTAAATTCTTAATTTCTAGGATACAAATACTTTTAGATAAGCCCTACCTTCTCCTGACCCTCCACAAATCATTTTTCTTTATCTACATCATTATCCCCTAACACCCAGCATCTACTATGTACAACTTCACTCCCTGTGCACAATTTCATCACTCATAGCTGAATGAACTTCACCCTAGACATTTCATACACATATTCCTTTCAACATAGTACCCCTCTTCTTTCAAGGAAGAAAGGAAAGTCTCCTTTCCAGTTTTAATTTCCTCATGATAAAAAAAAAAAACATTTTTCTAATCAAGGCCAAGTCAAGTCAGAGTAATGACATCCCTAAACCAGAAAAGCAAAATAATTCAACCTCTTTAGCAATGTCAAAAACACCAAACTGCTAAACATGGAGCTTCCATACGGCCCAGCAATACCACTTTTGGGAATCTACCCAAAGGACACAAAAACACTAATCCAAAAGGATACATGCACCCGTATGTTCATTGCGGCACTGTTCACAATAGCAAAGGTATGGAAGCAACCCAGATGTCTAAAAATAAATGACTGGATCAAGAAGATGTGGTACATATACACAATGGAATACTATTCAGCATTCAAAGAAGATAAAAACATGCAATTTGCAGTGACATGGATGGAATTAGAGGGGATCATACTCAGCGAAACAAGCCAGAAAGAAAGAGAAAAATATCAAATGGTTTCACTTATAAAAGGACTATAGGGAAACCAAATAGGAGAGAGACACTTGGGGGGTGGGGGTGGAGGGAGGGGGAGGGTAAGAGCACAAAATGGAGTAGAAAAGAACACAAGGGACCACGGAGATGGTTACCCAAGGGGAATACAAAATGTAAAAGATATAAATAACAATAAAATATATAAAAAAATGTTAACATATACTTTTCAGAATGTCAGAATGTCTACAAAATTTCACCTAAATCTCAATCTCACAAGTTTCTCAAGAATCAGTACTCCATCTCTGAGTGTCCCTCTCTTGTTTGATTACCCTATATTCCTGTTATAAGTGAAACCATTCGATATTTATCTCTTTCTTTCTGGCTTATTTCGTACTCAGTGAGGGAGGAGGGGGATAAGGGCTCAAAATGGGGTAGAAAAGAGCACAAGGGACTACAGTGATGGGTCACAAGTGAATCGGTGGTGGGTTACCCAAGGGGAATACACAATGTAAAAAATATAAATAACAATTTTTAAAAATCATGTTAAAAAAAAAAGAATCAGTACTACAGGTGAACATTTAAACAAGGGCCATTCTTTTTCTTGTTATCCAGTATTGTAATCAGTTTACGTTCAGTGGCAAATGTAGATAATTCCAGCTTCCCTAGGTATTAAAAAGGTTTTTGTGGAATACTTTGTAACATAACCAATAGATATACATGTGTGTGCACTATATGCAAGTGTGTATGTATTCTTGGTATAAATAATATTTTCTTTCCTCTAAAAGGAATGTGTATGTCAATCACAGGTAGTAATCGACATGAGTCTTCGGGAAGATTAGGTAACTTCTGAGGGTTTGTGTTCTCACTCAAAAGTTGGTTATGGGAATTTAAAGAGTATTTGCAGAGTCCTCCGTGTACTACTCAGCAAAAATGAGACCTTCATACAAGAGGTTGTTAAATAAATGTCATTATCAGAAATATTAACAAGATGTATGTTGTCCTGTCTATTTTCCCTGCTGTCAATGTACCTATTAACATATTCACTTTCTATTTCCATAACATTGTCCTGACCAACTTCTTGCAAGAAATAATCTATTATTCTTCATAACTGAAGAATTGTGCATTGCCAAACAATAAATAAAAATTGGATCACGGGTGAATTGGTGGTGGGCTACCCAAGGGGAATGCAAAATGTAAAAGACATAAATAACAATAAAAATATATATTATTAAAAAAAAATGATTCCATTATTACTCTCAATTTGATGACTTGCATTACAAGACTCTGATTTTTGTTAATGAATCACCAATGAAATAAAGTGAATGTTCATACTGGCCAATATTTCTCTCAGGTTCAACCACTTCATTTATTTAAAAGTGTGGAGTTATATTTCTGATGATAGAATTGCTGGAGTAATTTAAAGTTGATTTTAAATATGTAAGCAATGTCATGATACGCTCTTCTTAAAATTTTCCTTTAAAATTAGATCTTGTTATGAGTGCACTAGCAGAACTCTAGCAAGTCACCTCCTCCACTGAACTTTGCTCCATGAATGCACAATTCTGATAGGTCAAGTTCAAAAATAAACTGGATAATGAACAAATTCCTGAATTTTTAACTCCCCTACCATGTTTTCCTACTTACAGATATTTAAATACTTTATATAAACAAATGTAATCGTCTATAACTGAATACTAATAGCGTGTTAATAAAGACTGCATGATGGAAAGGTCCTTAGAGATGTGCAATTACACAACTATCTTTAAAAACAAGAGAAACTACATTATTAGTACCCATTGAAAAAGGAATATAAGTAAAAGTAATAAAGAAAAACTTTAAATATTACACTATTGATATTCAAAATATAAACAGAGTACATTTTGATTGTAATATACTATTATCAAATATCTAGCCAACATTGTTGAACACCTCCTGATCCTATAAAAGACACTAACATGATTGTTTTGAGTATATTTTTTAAGGCTAATTTGTACAGTAACCAATTTTACAAAGGAGTTACACTTGAGAAGTGAAAGCATTTGACCAAGACTACAGGTTGAACAAGAGAACTATCCAGAAAAATGCTTTTTTCATGACGATAACATGAACAGAATCCTATTTCTTTGTGTTTCCAGTATTTTCCAAAGATTCTGAAATACAGTAGGATGTGGTAAGAACTTTCAAAAGTGTTTCTCTGTATCACCATTCCACATTCATTCCTGAAAGTGTATCAGATGATCTCATGAGATTGTAAGAAAATCGTTCCCAGTTGACCCGAGAATGCCATTTCACTCCTTCCCATTTGAATTACCATGCGTCAAGCTTGTCCCAGATAACAAGAGTATGTGTTATGTTAAGGAGAAAGAAAAATTCACCACTTCAACTTTGTAATAGTTTGTTCCACAAAAGGATCATCTATAAAGTTTGGTTCCATAATATTTACCTAAAGGATTGTTAATATTACATCATCATCCAGAGAAAGTGAAGGTTTAATTTACAAATAAAATATTCCAAGCATTCTTTTCAAAATATGCATAATTAATAAGTTATCCTTGATTCGAAGGAAGTACTGTTTATTGTATTAAAATATATGTGGCATTTACATCAATATATAAGGTATATTTCATTATCAAACTATATTTTTCTTATTTCCCATGTTCGACTTTTCTGCATGGACTTGAATATCTACATTTACTTCCTTTTTGAATTTTTAAATAAGTCCTCAAGGAGATGATGAAGAGTTACATGACTCTAACATATATAGCTCATGAGCAACATAAGATGACAGACACTATTCCAGAGAAATCATCTCTACTTTTAAAACAACCAAATAACTAGGGTTCTAGTTGGGCATACAACACAAAGAAAACTTCACTTGCCTTTGTACCTATATATTAATGCATCTGTCTAATCTTCCAAATTCTTCTTTAGTGGATCACTTTTCCAATTACATGTACTAATAGTTTAATTGATATTGTAGCAAAATTTGCCATACTGGCAAATATCTCAAATGTATAGGGTACAAAATGTAGAGGAAGGAAAAAAGTAAAGAAAAAAGCATTCAGTGCAAGGCAGGTATGGTAGGTTATGACATTGTAAATGCATACACTCCCTCTAAGTTTCTAAGTGAACAATCACAGGTGCAATTGGAATTTTACTGTATTCTGATAAATGCTTTAGAAAGCTTTGTAAAAAACCCAAGGATACATTTTAAAGAAAGTTATGATCAATAATGGCAGTCTCTCAAACACCAGACACAACAAAAGGAAATCATAAAATGAATAGCAATACAATTACAATTAAAATCATGTTTAACGATAATATATGGCATTTTGACTCCCTAATATATCACTTTAAAAATCCACAAGTATTCCATTTCCTGTATTTAAAAAGCAAAAATAGAATGTTTTCACTTAAAATACAAATAAGAGTTATTTTATAGTGTTGGGAAAACTGGACAGTCACATGTTAAAAAAAAAAATGAAATCAGACCACTCTCTCATACCCTACACAAAAATTAACTCAACATGGTTAAAGACCTGAAACTGTAAAATACATTCTAGGCAAAACTCCATCACATTGACTTCAATAATGTCTTTGGGGACGCAACTACAATGGCAAGGGAAACAAAAGCACAAACAAATGAGACTACATCACGTCAAAAAGTTTCTTTACAGCAAAAGAAACTGTCATTAAAATAAAAAGACATCCTACTGAATGCGAGAAAATATTTACACATCATATATCCAGCAAGGGACAAATATCCAAGTTTTACAAAGAACTGAAACAACTTGCCTTTGTATATATATTTTATGCAACAAAAAAAGAAATAACCCAATCAAAAAATGAGCAGGAGTGCTAAATAGACATTTTTCCAAAGACACATATATGGTGAATAGGCATATGAAAAAACGGTCATCATCACTTAACATAAGGAAAATACAAATCAAAACCTCGATGAGATACCATTTCACACCTGTAGGAATGGTCCATATCAAGAAGACAAGGATACAGAGAAAAAGGAACACTCATACTCTTAGTGGGAATGTAAACTGGGTATAACCTCCATGGAAAAGAGTAGGGAAGTGTCTTAAAATATTAAAAGTAGATCTACCAAATGATCCAACAATTCACTTCTAGGTATCTGCTAGAAGAAGGCAAAAACACTAATATTAAGGAATATATGCACCACTATTCACAACAGCCAAGTAAAGAGGACAATCTAAGTGCCCAAGGACAGACAAGTGGACAAAAAATATCACTCAGCTATAAAAAGAAACAAAATATTGCCATTTTCCATTTGCCCTAACATGGATGGAATTGAATGGGATTGTGCTAAGTGAAATAGATTAGAGGGAGAGAGACAAATACAGTATCATTGCACTCATAGGTGAAATACAGAAAAACAAAACAAAGGGACAGACAAAACTAAACCAAAACACACCTTAGAAACATGACTGTAGAATTGAGGCTACAAGAGGGGAAAGGTGGGAATAAGGAATACAAGGAGAAGGGAACCCAGTGATTTATGATTAAGGATTATGGGTACTCTGGCGATTGGTGTGTTGTTACACATCTGAAGAGGAGTGAACCTATTCCCCTAAATCATACAATGTTGTAAACCAATGTTACCATAAAAAATAATACAGAAAAAGAAATATGTAGTTGCTATATTAAAGAGAAAGACAGAAGAAAGAACTATTTCTCAGTGGGTCTAAAAGGATATACAGCGATTTTATTTATTTTATCAACTCAAATTTGTTTTCTGGCGCTGCTCATGGCATTCCCTCCTTGTTCCCCTCTTTATCACAGTCTGGCATTTGTCCTTACCACCCTCCAAAGTTCATTCCACCTTTAGCTGCCAACAGTTGATAGCTTTCCCTGTTGCCTAAAGCCATTTCCTTCCAGCTACATAGAGAGGAAGAGTAAGCTAAACCTTCAATGAAGAAATTCCATTTTGTAGGATGGCAAGGCACCAAAAATGTTCTTATATTCTACAAAAGTAGTCTACCCACATTCTGTGAATGCTTCCCCATAAATCCTCATATGAATATTATGTTTATACAATCTTCTATCCATTTTATTATTATCTTGTCATCTTAAGTGGTAATCTAAGTCCAAATAGTTCTACAGGAAGGAAGTTATACTTCCGTGTAGGAAAAAAAATAGCTAATTTGTGACATATGAAATGGAAAGCCATCTTCAATTAGCACACAGATGTACTCCAACACATTACCATGTGTGTCACAAGGTAACCACATGTGTCACCTTCACAAAAAATTTAAGAAAATTCCTGGTGATAATTGATGCAATAGTTTAGTCATTAGAGGAGAAACATGATTATCAAATTCTTTACCAAAAAAAAGTGGCTGGTCACTTGCTAGATTAAAAAATAACATTAATCAAAGCTTGTCACTTAAATGAAAACTAAGTTTTCACTAAAGTTAATGGTAAAATTACTTATTTACTTAATATTCTTAAGTACAGTCTCAAAAAATAAAGAAGGGACTTACTGCCACAGAAAGTGTGTATATATGTATGTGTGGATATAAATTTTAGTGCAAATTTGACAATATCTTTAACCAGTATGGAATCTGAGTTTCTCCTTACTCCCAATAATAGCGATGGATCTTCATGGGTTAGTCCGAAGTGTCCCTCTGAGCTTTCCTTAGTGACACTTTGGATTTGTGAGATAAATGCCCTTGAGCCTGTTGTAAACACCAACATGGATCTAAATTGTTGGCAGGGTAGAAATAGAAAACACTGTGGAAGAGACCCGTCTGAGAAGTATAACTGAACAGAGGTATGTTTGTGAGATAAGACTGATAGCTCTAAATATGGACTGGATAGGGATTAAATGCTGTCACGAGGAAGAGAGAGCAATCAACACTTGGTGGATGGTAGAGTCATTTATTCAGATGATAGACTGGGGAAAAGGTTGAGGCAGTATTAGGGAAAATCATAAGTTTTTATCATTATGACATTTAGAAACATCCACTTACATTAATAAATTTTAAATTCCTTTATAAGGTCATGTCTTGTCTTAGAAAAATATCATTAAAATTCATCCAGTTTCAAAATCTTTCACATATCTAATAGGAATAGAAATTAGTTTTCATTATTCATGCAAATGCAAGATTCTATGGTTTTTTCCTTGCCATTGGAAAAGTGGGTCTTTCATAATAACTAATGTGAATAAATAGGACCCAACTGACTCAATCCCTGATTTTTTTTACTTTTTCTTTGCTGCCAAAACTCATCAGCAACAAGTAGCAAAAACACAAACGCTAGCACAGAAAGGCTCCCTTGATTATATCCCCACCCTAGGAGACACAAGAAGGCACCAGGATGCTCCTGGCAGAAAGCCAAACCTGACTCATCTTTCTTCTGCAGAAGCATCAGGTACCCAGAGAGCCTTCCCTGCAACACAGGAATCAGTCAAGGGGTCTAAACCCAGCCTTCAAAAATACCTCACTGTGTCCCAAGATTGCACAATGGTTCACTTCTAAAGTCAGGCATTTTAAACATCTACAAAACACAAAAACATATCCTTAAGCAAACTATCATCAATTGCTTAAAGAGAGGGCACGTCCTCCTTTATATCAAATACCATGTTTTGTCTAGCATTTTGTTGTGAGTAAGCTATTCTAACAATCATGATAATTATTTACAGAGCAATTGGCTAAGCTAGCTTTCTAAGAGTCAATATTTTTAAAATTCTACTTAGCACAGTTACTAAGAAATTGAACTTTAAATTTTTTCAAAAATGGAAAAAGGATGTAAAGTTTTCAATAAAATGGATAATTGGATTGAATTTGCAGATTATATATAGCCAGGTTTAATTAATGTTAAAGTAAAAATCATGAAAATATATTCTAAATTACAGAGAGAGAGAGAGAGAGAGAGAGAGAGAGAGAGAGAGAGAGAGATAGAGGGAGGGAGGGAGGGAGGGAGGGAGGGAGGGAGGGAGGAAGGAAGGAATATATATTGTTCTGTCCACAGAGGAGGGGAAATAGAACAGTAACTGTGTTTCTGGCAAGAACTGACTCTCCCAGCACTGGTTTCACACGTAGCAGCTGAAAAGCCTTCACACATTTAAACCCTTGTGTTGATTTGGTCCTTATCTTATTCGAGTGAGCTTTTTAAAACATGTCCTAAGCTGCTCTCATATGAAATTTTCTCTCAGTTTCAGTAGACATACAAATTACTATAAATGCTGCAACTTAAAAATCTGAAATAATGAGTAAAAACTAAAATAATGAGTTAGCACTTGTCACAAAAGTTGTCATTAGAATTTCCTGTTAGTAATCCTATTTTGATCTTTTTATTCTTTAATATAAGTGAACACCATTTTTCCCTAAAACTAATTCAGTTGAGGTCGATAAAAAGTTTTAATGATTCTGAATCTGATCCGAATTTGCCTATAAAATGTTTATTCGTTTGGGGAAAAAAATATACTGCATCAAGAAAAGTACTAAGCATTCTTAATTGTATTTGTGTGCTCCTAAGGGGAGCGGTGTTTCTTCATTGTCCCCACAGGTAGTATCAGGTTTGCTGGTTCTGCATCCTCGGCTTTAAAGACATTAAATACAAACTACGCTTTTTGCTCCAAAGAATACGACTGGCCCCTGAATCCAAACCCATGCTAAGACAGCAGGCATGGAGAAACTGGCAGTAAACTGCCAGGTAGAGCTGCCTCTCTTTTCCAGATTTTCAGAACGTGGCAGCAAACCCACACCTTCAAAACCCTCAAAGGACTGACCTATGGAAATAGTGGCCCTGCCAACTCCCACTGCATCAATTGCTGGGACTCCTCCGTGCAGCCTCTCCCCCCTCTACTTCCAAGGGGGCCTAACTCCGGGAAACCAAAGCCCAGGGATGCGAAACGGACACAGGTGGGTGTGGCGGCTGAGGCAAGCGCCCGCGAGACTGGCGGCTCCCTAGCTCTCCACACCAGCGGAGCGAGAGAAAAGGCACTTACTTGCCACCTTGCCCGCCGTTCGTGCCCATCCAGTGCACCCGCAGAATCCGGTCCCAGGGGCGGAGGGCGCGGGCTTCAGGAACCCTTCCTTCCTCGCTCCCGGCCTTTTCCCCTGGGTGATCTCTCGGCTGCTGTTTCTCCTTTCTTTGGGCTCCTGTTGCTCAGCGTGCGGCCGCACCAGCCGCTGGCACCCAAGCGAGCCGGGTCCCGAACAGAGCAGCCGGTGGATAGGAAACTAGACACCAGCCGCGGGAGCGCCGGCCAGCCCAGCACCGCGGAGACTGCGCCCCTCCTTCTGGGGCGCGCCCAGGGAAGCCACCGCCCCGCCCTCCCCGGCTGCGGAGCCGCGAGTTCTCCGTCCACGCCCCCTCCCCGGCACGCTCAGCTCCTGCGGGAGGCGCTGGGCGGGAACCCAGAGAGGGGCGCGTTGGTGGCGGTGCTGCAGCCTTGCACTTGAGCTCTTACAGCAGAGAAAGGGCCGCGACCTCCCATCTGCAGCGACCCATCCGTGTGTGTGTGTGTGTGTGTGTGTGTGTGTGTGTGTGTGTGTGTGTGTCCTACAGCGAGAGCCCTTCCCTTGCTTCACCCCCACCCAATCACCCCTTCTTTACTTCCTGCTCAGCAGGATCTACTCACGTTTCCAAGAAGGCACTTAGTGTGGCTTGATGGGGTGGAGAACTCCAGGCAGAGCAGGTGGGGACCTATGACAAAGGTCCAGCCTCTTACGGCCTGGGCTCAGAGAATTCTAGGCTGAGAATCCGTTTATTTCCTGGGGCTTTGCCTAAGGAGGTTGGGGGCGGTGGTCGTGCAAGATCTGTCTCTAGATTGCGGCTTTTCTTTTCTTTTTTATAATAGATTGATCCGGATGCCGAGTCTTCAGGCAAGCGAAGAATGCATTTTCTATGGAAGGAGTGAGGAGTCAGAGATTCCTGTGGCTAGAGGAGTGAATTTGAGGATGAGACTCCTTTCCCAGACCTTGAACCGATCTTCTGGAAAACACTATCAGTCAGATGGGTTCTTGAGTTTCAGAAATTGTAGGGGAAAAAAAAAAAATCGTGTGTGTGTGTGTGTGTGTGTTCGTTCCAAGGCAGCCTGTAGGGAGGAAGAGCAATGAAAACTAGATTGAATTGTTTCTCAAAGAGAAACAGGAAATTTCCACCAAGGGGAGAAATCAAAGGATTACTTCTGAGCAGGGTGGATTTCTGCGTTCAGATCTTAAAAGGGGCAAATTACTGCAGTATAAACATGAGTGTTGGGCATTTGCAGCTGAAATGTTGTAAAAATGATGCGTAGTGGTAAAAACAGAATTTTAAGCCCCGGGATTTCCTTTTCCTACTATCTTCTGCAGCTACTGAGTTTTGCCCCAGGATTTAGGACCATATTCTTTTTCAGTTGTTTGAATTAACTTTGGTTTTACTTGGTTACTTGTGTTTTAAAGGTACAGGATCTCCCCATTCAGGTGCTATTACTAGACCACACCCACCACCAAAGCACCCTCAGCCCATCCCCATGGTCCTTTGTGCTCCTTCACCGCTTTGTTCTTGCCCTTGCTCTACCTACCGCCTCCGGTATTCCCAGTTCCATAATCAATTTTCTAGGACTTGTTAGATTGGCTCTGTCTCATCCCTTGTTTGGTTTCTCTTTATTCCACATATAAATGACACTATCCAGTATTTGTCTTTCTCATCTGGCTTATTTCACTTAGCATAATTCCTTCCAGTTCCATCCTCATTGCTTCCAATGCCAAAAATTTATTTTTGGACCATTCTTAAGTTATAAGGGGGGTTATTGAAGGAAGGGACTTTTCTATGCTTGAGGATATCCTCTTTCACTCTGGGGTAACACTCAATGATATATCATGGCCAACTCACCTTCTCTTTCCTTATTAATTGCAGACATAGGAAGAAGAGCCCAACTATACTAGGAGTCACAATCTCTTTGATTAGATACAATCAATATCACTTTCTTTTCCTCTTTAAATAAATTGTCTGATACATAGAAGTAAAACAACTCAGTCAATTCTTTCTCTTATAGATCTCTGACATCTGATCTCCATTCTATCAGGGAATAATCCATATGACATTGAGAATAATTAGAACCCACAAGATTTCAAATCTATGTTTTTTTCCAAGAGGATGAATTAGAACATAAAGACTCTAGTTGAATAAGATCAATAAAGAAAAAAATTATCAATGCCTCCAAAATTATAAATTTATTGATATGATTAACACAGATCTGATCAACAAATTCAATAATACTCAAAAGTTTTAAAGAAGCAAATCAGGAAAAGACCAAAATACCATCTCATAAAATTTGTCAATTCCTAGAGATAGTGAAAAATGAAGATAAAAATAGACTCAGGATGAATTAATAAATAATGACACCATATAGAATTATTATAGGAAGTTAGGGTTATTTATACAGTTAACATCATATAACTCTGCCCAAAAAACATCGTTTGATATAGTAACAGTACGTTGAATGGGGTGATTCAATGGTTTCAGGAAATGTAACAATTTTTAACATTTAATGTAATAGTGGAAAAAGAGTACTTCCTTTTTTATAATAAGGAAAACATTTGATGTCCCTCTCCTTGCTACTAAGAAAATTTTCATATGTATGTGAAGATATATGTGCACATGTGAGAGTGTGGAAGGGTGTGAGAAAACATCCATTCACAACTACAAACTGTTTTCAATTTACTTAGATTCTTGCTAGGGGTCTTCAGATATAAAACCTTCTTCATCTGAGGGACCTCTGGTAGGATCTTGCCTATGAGCTCATTGGCAAAGCATGGTGTGTGTTATTCATTAATTTCCCAATTCTCTGTCAGCTCTTATTTATTTGCCCTCCATCTATTTATTTCATTGTTAGTCTGTGAGCACTTTGTAATATGTTGCTTTTTAAAAAATATTTATTTATTTATGCATACAAGAACTTGAGTATAGGCCAGAGGTGGGGGGTGGTGGGAGGATTCACCAGAGGCAGAGTGGGGAGCAGAACAGGCAGATCTATTGAAGTATCCTGCTGAGGGGAGCAGCCAGCAAGGCAGGAGAGGTCTGCTGAGCCATGTGGGAAGCTCCCTGGCCAGTGATCAAACTCGTGCTGCAGTGGCTGCAGATAGTTTCATAGTGCTGAGACTTAATCTGTTGCACCACCCGTGAGGCCTATCTATTGCTTTTAACTATGCAGTCTCTGTTTTTTAAATTTTTTAAATATTTATTTATATATTTATTTATTTATTAGAAGAACTGAGGTGTAGGCCTGAGGTGCAGGGGATGAGAGGGTTCACCAGAGAAAGTAGGGAGCAGAACAGGCGAATTTACTGTGATACACTGCTGAGGTGTAGCAGCAGGTGATACGGGAGAGGTCTGCTGCTGGTTCCCTGACCAGAGATCAAACTCAGGCAGTGGCGGTGATAGCTGATAGCGCTGAGACTTAATGCCTAGGCCACCAGGGAGGCCCTGCAGTCTCTGTTTTTATTGTTTTGGCAGCTTTGGGATTTTTGTCTCTGTTTAAATCCACAATAATACCATCTGAGTCTCTTATTGAATCTTCCACTTACCACCTCTGAGAGTTCACCAAACACTAGGTTATGACATGACATGGAGCTATAAACAGATAGGACTGTTAGAAGATTAAAATGTTGGTTTGAACTATATGAGAAGCAGAGAAGATACCTGGTTGAACCAGGTAACAACCAATAAACTCCCGAGGTTATTTACAATGACCTCCTTTAATTTGGGAAGAAAAAAGTAGAAATGTTTTTATGTTGAAATTAACAAATAGAGTTCAAAGACACAACAGGAATACATAATTTTATTTTACTTAGTGTTAACATGGAAATCTACACTTTATCTTTTCACAGTTGCCTCTCCAATTTTCAAAATTATAAGTTTCTGGATGAGAGACAAATACATGGTAATATAAACACAATAGAATTAAATAGCATAATAGTGATAGAGTTTACTTTTTCTCATTAACTAGAATTAGAAATATATATTTATCATTGAATATTTGATACATGACAATATTCTAGTTTGGAAAAAAACATGCTGTTGTGAAAACAGAAATATAAAGCCACACATTTTTGTGTATACATAATTGAAAGCTAGGTTTAAAAGTATAAAGAATATTATCAGACATAAAATGGAATTAAAAAGGTGGACAGATTATGTATGCTGAAGCAAGGGAAGAAAAGCTATCCCCTAAATGTATCAGCATTGCAGTGTTTGCTGTTCTAATTTGATATGGTCTGTGCTTTTCTGCCAGTAAACTCATACGAAAAAAAAAATGTGTTTTCTCTTGCACGTAGTAGATGCTTAGTAAGTATATTGATTGATCAATTATTCATAAAGAAATTCTTTCCACAATGTCAAACAGCCCACCAATAGGTCCTTGCTTTTGCTGATGTGTGCTTTCTGTGGAATACTTTTAAACAAAATTGCTGTTATAAAATAACCCCTCTTGCAGAAACCTTAACTTAGACAAAGTTACATAATATACAAAGCACTAGGTTTTAGACGCAGGGCAAATGTTCTGAAAGACTGTGATCCCTGGGAGAAAGCAAATAAGCAAGGTGAGTCCTCTGCTCATCTCAGCTTACAATGTGAAGGTAGTTTCCACATTGCCACCTAGAAAGGGCAAACCCCTCAAAAGTCCCACAATCTCCCTGAGAAACTAGTATTTAAGAGGTTTGGACAACTGTAATTTGTATAAGGGTACCAGAGAAAAGGGAACTACTTCGAATATGCCAGAAACTACCAAAGGCATACCCTTGGGTTTTTGCTTGAATTCTATGCAGTTGAATGAAAACAGACGTAGCTAAGTTCAAGGGAGGAATTAATGGAAAGAAGCAGGTCAAGAATTCCCAGGACTTCACACAGGGCTAGAGATATTTGTGTTCCCCCAGGGCAAAGAGCAAAGACTTCCTTGATATTGAAACAAAGATAGGTGTTATAGAGGGGAGGAGCATTACAAAGCATTGAACTGGCACCATTTTCCCTGCACCCACTTACCTGCACCCAACTTGGTTTGCAAGTCCCAGTATGCCATGAACCAGATTTTCAGAGCAGGGGAGATACTGGGAACTAGGCTATAGTTGAGAAACTATATAACACAAAAGGCAAGCTCTCTTGCTTTTCTGATTTCAACTTTCACTCAGGGACTTGGAGAAGACTCATGGAGGGGATACATGGAGATTCTTTAAAGAGGCATATAGATGAGATATATGAGGGGAGGCTTTTCCTAGTCCTTCACAGAGACAATTGCTGCCATTGTACTGACTTCATGGTAGATTATTTGGCACAGTTGAAATTTGAATTTCCTCTTTAGTTCCAGCTCTTGAAGACCTACCTAACCCCTTTCTTTTGGTACCTACCAGACGGTGCCTGAGATTTGTGGCAAAGTTTTATGTTTTAGTGGTACTGCTAAATATGTTTGGCTGGGTATTTTCCCATGCAGGGATAGGTAATTTGGGGGAGCTAAAATCCTTTCTTCTCCTTCCATGCACACTAATTTTGTTAAAGATCTTTTACACTGGGGCCTCCCTGGTGGCACAGAGGGTTAAGCCTAGTGCTGTGGAGCTGTCGGCAGCTGCGGCACGAGTTCGATGCCCGGCCAGGGAGATTCCCACATGGTGCAGCAGACCTCTCCTGCTTTACCCGCTGCTCCCCTCAGCAGTGTATTTTGGTTGATCTGCCTGTTTTTCTCCCCACTCTGTCTCTGGTGAAGCCTCTCACCGCCCCACACCTTTGGCCTGCACCCAAGTTCGTATGCATAAATAAATAATTTTTTAGAAAATCATTAAAACACAAGATCCTTTACTCTGAGAGAATGCTTCCTTTGCCTCTGTGGAGCAGACAGCACATGGTTTAGACCATGAGTTCCTTAAAAATTTGGGGATCTCTGGATGACCCTCAGTCTCATCCTAACATAGAGATGAAACATTTGAAAAAGAAGAAACAATGGAATAAATGTTCTCAGTTTGTGGATCAAAAGTTCTGAATGATTTAGAGACCTAAGGGAAAGGTAAGGTTGGCAGTATTTGAGCAGACTCCGTTTTCAAAGGATCTCGAATGCATTTCTTTTCTATGATTAAATCCCTTCCCCATTATAAGTACTAAATTTGTTATTTGAAGTTTATCATACTGCGACTTTTTAATATAAATAATAGTTAGGACTTTATCTTTGGAATTCCAGATTTTCAAATTATCAGATTATCACTACTGTGGTTTTTTGACACTTAGAAATTTTTTCTTTTTATATTTTAAGTAATTTAGTAATAAAATCAACACTTTTATACCATTGAGAAAAGATAAAGAGAGATGAAAGACCAGATTTCTTTCAAATTGAATGTGTTTGCATAGTGATTAACAGGATATGATAAATTTTAAATCTGAGTCTTGTTTTAGACATGTTGGAGTTAGCTAACTATTCCAAAACCATGCTGCTTGAGCCAGCTGGTGATGCTCAACACCAACTTGATGGCAAAATGTGGAGCTTTCCAGACTCTGCCCTTGATTTTCCGGACAGGGGCTATTGGAATTAAGGCTGGAGTGGAGCTGCTACAGGGATTAATAAAGACAGCACAAATAAGCTGCTCTTTCTTGCTTGCTAGCTTCCTTTTGTACCATGGTCTTGGCTCTGCTGACACTATCTGTGGGTAAGACAAACAGCATCCAGCCTGTGCCAGTCAAAAATTTTCTTCTTACTTTTCTCACCCCATAGATAATGCATAGATAATTCCTTTTAAATAGTTTTATTTTTATTTCTCTCTCTCTGCTTTGGGTCATGTCTTTGTTTGTAAGCGTGTGGGTAAAAACTCACTAACTGGGTCATCCCCACGCCCCACCCCCATCACCCCAGGTTTGACCCATAACAATACTATATATTTTAGATATTATAAATTTGAAATCAGTATGTTTTTATAAAACATTCAGAGTAGTTAGGTTTTACTCTTGGAATTATTTTGGTCTTTGCCAGTGAAGTTTTAATATGTACCAATCAACATCTTTAAACCTTTACATGTTTTTATCCCATTTAATCCACAGAACTCTTGAATATAGGTAATATCATCACCCCCATTTTTGCAGGTAAGAAAACTAAAGAGTGAGAAAGTAAAAAACTTGTCTAGGTCAAATAGCTAATACGTGGTGAAGTCGAGGTGTCCAAGTAGTCAGACTGCGTGGGTTAGCACCATGCATCCCTGTTTCCATAAGGTATTTAGAAAATATTGGCCAGGGTACATTCTAATTATAAATTTATTGAAATCAGAAATAGGAGAGAAGTTAAATTGAATCATCATACAGTAGGGAGAGTCCAGAAACCATTTCCTGATCTAAAAATTACTACTGTGTCTTTAAGAGGGTATGACTCCTAATGTCTTTGTTTTTTGATTTTCTCCTCTATAAATGGGAAGGTTTGCATGGAATTATTTTTAAGTTCCTTTATTTGCTAATCTTTCAATTTTTTTGTTTTTAGGAGCATGTGCCATTTTCTAAGCTAAATTTAAATGGAATATTCTTTCATTGAAAATATTACCTCCTGGGGAATCAGTATTTGTCAATAACATATTTAAATCATATAGTCTCTATGATGGTGACTTGTGAAAGGCATTGCCAAAATGGTCAATGAATGTCTCTAAACTTGATACAAGTTAAGAGAAATAATCAAATGACTTAATTGAATAGCAGTCAGAGACTCAAATGTGAAGTCATCTTTATAACACTGGACTGAGCCTACCTCTTTCAAAGGTATCCCAGCATAAATTCTACAGTGAACACTCTCTTTATACCATTAATCTGTGTACGTATAGTTCAAAAGCAGTTTTTACCTTCCCGAATGCAATTTTTGATAAGCATTACAACTACTGCCACCTGGTGTTTGACATAAGTGGAATTTTTTATAGAGTCATCTAAAAACCCTTCTCTTTTCCTTTTTGACTTTTTAATGCTGGTTTTAGTTCCACAACAAAATTGAGAGAGAAAAACAGATTTTTTCATATACTTTCTTCCTCACACATGCAGAGGTTCCCCCCATTATCCACATCCCTCACCATATGGTTCCTTTTTTTTTTTTTAACTCATGATGAACCTACATTGATTGACACATTGTTATTACCCAAGGTCCCGACTTAACCTTAGAGTCACTCTAGGTGTTGTATATGCTATGGATTTGGACAAATATACAATGACATATTTACATCATTATATCATACAGAGTATTTTCACTGCCCTAAAAATCTTCTATGTTATACTTATTTATTTTTCCCTTTTCCCCCTTTATCCCTAGTTTTGCTTGTTCCAGAATGTCATGTAGTTGGAATCAACATCTTTTCAAAAGAATGGCGTTTTTCACTCAATAATGTATGTTTAAGTTTCCTCCATGTTTTTTCATGGGTTCACAGCCTATTTTATTTAGAGCTGAATAATATTCCTTTGTATGGATATACCACAGGTTATTGAGCTATTCACCTGATGAAAGACATCTTGGCTAATTCCAAGTTTTAGAAATTATGGATAAAACTGCTATAACAGTGTGCAGGGTTTTGCGTGGACAAGTTTTCTACTCCTTTGGGTAAATACTGAGGAGAGTGCTGAATCATATAAGAGTATATTGAGTTTTGTGACAAATAAATCCTATAACCTTTTGTTATATTCCCTTAATTTAAAACAAAGCAAAGCAAAACAAAAAGTATCTCAGTAATATATATGAATTTAAAATAAAAGAGGGACAGTCAAAATAAGTGTAGGAAACAGGTTATTTAAATTTTTCTTCTTGAAAACTTAAAATGTAATTAAATTTTTCACAAAACAGAAGTCTAAAATATCTCAGATAAAATTTGTTTGAATTTACGTGAAATATGTTTTTGCTTCTCCCATTACAAGCAGAAGGAAATTCAAAATGGGGTAGTTCCAGGTACTAGTGAGGATCACTGGCTACACAGGAAATCAAGTTGTGGAAGAAGGAAGTTCATATAGAAGAAAAGCACTATTTGAGTGGCATTGAGAGATGAAGGTAAGTGCTGGTTCCCACAGGGAGTACATATTTTTCCAAAGAGATGTGCTTAACTCTCCAAAAAAGCCTATTTTATTCCTGAGCCTTGGTTACTTTTGAAGGCCTAATCCCAGATGAGGAGAAGAGAAGTTTCTGATGAGCTTTGTCTTTTTAATAATACCTATTATTTATTGAATTATTTCCCCATTGTTATTTTTTAAAGATTTATTTATTTGTGCATACAAGAACTGGGGTATAGGTCAGAGGTGTGGACAGTGAGAGGATTCACCAGAGACAGAGTGGGGAGCAGAACAGGCAGATCTAGTGAAATACACTGCTGAGGGGAGCAGTAGGCAAGACAGAAGAGGTCTGTTGTGCTGCACCATGTGGGTTGGCTCCAATATGGAACTCATGCTGCAGTGGCTGGCAATAGCTTGATATTCTGAGCCTTAACCCCTGCACCACCAGGGAGGTCCACTTCCCTATTGTCATTTTTAACACTAATTGCATGAAGAGAGCACCTTTGTTCAGTTAACTTTTGATTTTCCATATTTTGAGTCCCGGAATTGATTATTTTTTCCATGTACACTAAGCAATACCTTTGGAAAATGTGAGCTGCATGTTTTTGTTTTAAAAAGTTTTATTTATTTATGCATACAAGCCGGGGAATAGGCCAGATATGTGGAATGGTAAGAGGATTCACCAGAGACAGAGTGGGGAGCAGAACAGGCAGATCCAATGAAGTATACTGCTGAGGAGAGCAGCAGGCAGGCAGGAGAGGTCTGCTGCGCCATGTGGGAATCTCCCTGGCAGGGTATCGAACTCATGCTGCAGTGGCTCTGGAGAGCTTCACAGAGATGCGCTTAACCCGTTGCACCACCAGGGAGGCCCTGCATATGTTTTTTAAAGAAAAATTTTATTGGTTAAAGGTTTGTGTTATAAAGCTTGGTTTATAACATTGATCTTAGCCTTTTTTGATGAAATGCAGATCTCTAGGAAAGGAAGGGATGTTTATTTTATCTAAGCAAAGAAAAAAGGAAAGAAGTGCAGCACAAATATTTTTCCCCTTTCTTTTCTTCTCTCCATTTCTTCCTTAGAAGACTTGAAGAACACCATTAATGAGTCTGAACTAACCTACAAACAATAAAGAATATAAAGATTTTTTTCAAGAGCATATGGACATTTACAATGTTAAAAATGTTAATTTTAAAAACAAGCAGAACACGATGGAGAAATATCCTGTGTTTCAGCATGATTTTGTGCTTTAATAGTACTGTTGAAAATAAAAATTTTGTTTTTTCATTGTCTGAAAATGTCTGTTCATATGTCTGCGATTCATATGTAGTTTTTGGTTTGTGCACAGCCCCAAATAATAATATCTGAATCAAACCATTAGAAAAGTGTAATCTGAGACCAAGCTGATAGAATTGCCTTTCCTGACCCCTTAGGCCACTGGCACACATTAAGAGATGTGATCACAACCATCAGTCTCCTGGGAACTGGACAAGGAAGAGGATGGCGACACCAGGCTGAAATGATGACCACTGGCTAATTGTAGCTTTTAATGATCTACCCTCCAGGTTTTGGAAGTCTCCCATATTATACATATTTGGAAAGCAATCTGTGTCATCAAGCTGGGTTGCCAAGGACGTAGTGGTTCACAGGAATTAAAAATGTAATGACTCTATTTTGATTGATTTATTTCTTTGAACTTTCTTCTCTCAATCACTTTGCTTTCTATCATTTAGTGATTTCACTTTGTTTTTTTTATATATGTCTTTATTGTTATTTATGTCTTTTACATTTTTTATTCCCCTTGGGTAGCCCACCACCAATTCACCCGTGATCCATCTCCATGGTCCCTTGTGTTCTTTTCTATTCCATTTTGTGCCCTTATTCAGGGCTACTTATCTGTATAGATGAAAATAATTCAGGGCAAGAATCATAATGCAGTTCTAACAAGTATGAGGGAATCCATGGTTTGGATACTTGTCTACTCAAATTCCTCCCTTTCCGTCCCTTATTTTCTAGTAGCATCAGTTCCTTCTTTCCTTACTTAAAAAGAAATAAACATGCTTCAAGAGCATGTTTATTTGTGTTTGAGATGATGCCTAGTGTAAAAGAAAACCCTCATTACAAACTGACAGAGGTAATAAGTAAAATGTTATGATGTTATGTTTTTTCATAACATCATAAACCACTTACTCAATTAGCTCTGACTTTAAGACAAATGACATGTCTGGTCATCTACACCTACTTTTGTAACTTCATACAGATAATGAAGATTTTGAACATATCTAATCTGCTGCAACATTCTACTCTTAATAGCACTTACCTTTCCAAAAGATGAAAGCAGACAGTAGAATCAGCATAACATGTAAACGGAAGTCCATGTTGTAAAGGCAATAAAGATGTGCATGGTGAGAAGATGCCATGAAAATTATGCGAATTGTGCTGTATTCATTGGTTCACTGACTCTCCTGTCACCTTCTGCTCTGTTGGTCAAATACATTGTGGGTATACTTTCAACTAGAGGATCTGCAGGGTTGCAGTCTGTCAAAAGAGAACAGCAATATCTTTGAAACAAAGTGAAATTCCAAATGTCTTTAAAGATGTCCAGACTGTTGACTCTCTGACTGTTGATGTTGCAGTGACAGATTCTGATGCAGAAAGTAACCTTTGACGACTATAGCGGCAGGAAGGCACACAGGGCAGGTTTCCTATGATCTGGGCAGACGGGTAAAAGAGGAGTCCTGGAGCCCTTGGTGTTTTTTTTTCTGGCTTTTAATGTTCTATCTGCACTATTTGTAGTGAGACAACGAGGTGCAGGACAGGTGGGAGCTGAGGGGGGCGATAAATCTTTACTCTCTCTGGGCTCTCTGCTGCACAGTCCTCTGCCACCCCTTCGCTCAGCCCTGTTTGCTGCTGCTGCTGCTGCTACTGCCTGTGACGCCGCTCTCGTATGCTCAGTCTCTCCAGGACCAGGTGTGCCCAGCTCACGCATGCCCACACCCTACTGCAGGTTCCCGCCATCAGGCACATGTATAGGACCGCAGGGGTCTATCATTAATGCTAATGGTGGGAGGACAGAAAATCCTGATCATTCTTTCATTTACCCTACAATGACTTAAACGGATAATCATGTGAAAATGGAATATTCAGAAAAAACACACCACCCTCATATACAGAGCTGGTGGACCAAGTGTAGTCAGTCTCCATTCCTAAATACTCTCTCTTTTAGGCCTACTGCAATTAGGAGGAGGAGAAGGGTTATTTCAGCTATCTTCTTTTGAATTCTTTAGTACTTTTTACTGGATAACTTCGTAGTTTTGTTAGAGATCAGTGTTTTGCTGGATGACAGAAGATTTTCTTTTTCTACGCTCTTCAGGCCCTGGAGTGGCTGGGCCCCTCTTATCCGCATTTGAACTATCGCTGCTGGTACGGAGGCTCTCGTCGCAGACCCTTGCCTATCACTGGACATCTAGGGTGGGGCATGTAGCAGAAAGAACCTGTCTTTAAGGTAATGGAGACTGCTGAGGGTGGGTTTGGAGGAAAAGTGGAGAAGGCTCTGGTTTGGGAATGTGGATCATTGAAGGGAGGGGGTGTGAGCCGTGCTCAGTTCCCTCAGGGAGGCTGTGCTTGGGGGAAAGGTGGGTAGGAGTGTGTCTGGGAGACGCAGACTCTCTTGGCTGTGGCCTCCTACACAGCAGACTCCCCTTCCTAACTTTTATCTAAATAATGGGCCCCTGCTTATCTCTTTCATACTGCCCTCCTCACTCACCAATTTCAGTCTACTGAAATTTGAGTGTACTTTCAGGTCTCAGAATCCACTCAATTTGTTCTGAACTCTGTTCTTTTCCTAGGGCTGCCTTAGCAAAATACCACAAACTGGTTGCTTAAAACAATAGAAATTTATTTCCTCACAGTTCTGAGGCCTAATGTCTGAAATCGAGGTGTTTGGCAGGGTTAATCTCTTTTGAAGTCTCCTGAGGAAGAATCAAGATGTTCTGTGCTTTTCAATTGGCATTTGGTGGTTGCTACAAACCCTGGTGTCCCTCAGCCTGTAAATGTATCCCTTAGTCTGTTTTCACTTCCTCTTTGTGTGTGTGTGTGTGTGTGTGTGTGTGTGTGTGTGAGGTGTCTACATTTCCCTCTTCTTATTAAGATACTACTTATAAGGTAACTTTAACCAATTAGATCCTCTTCTTGCCCTGATTGCAACCACAAAGACCATATTTCTAAATATGATAGGTCACATTTCACAGGTTTTGGGGATTAGGACTTAAAATAAACATCATTTTGCTGAACACGATTCAACCCACACCACTAGCCTAGAAAGTTTTACTAAACACTGCTGCTTCCTCTGCTTAGAATGATTTGTCTTTGGATCTTAGAATGACTAGCATATTTCTGTTATTCAATTACCATATCTAATGTCATTTTCTCAAATCTATAGTGACACCAAACCAAAATGTCCCTTCTTAACCACATACTTCATGTCTTACATCTTCTGTTTCCCTATCTGTCTCTTTTACACCATCTAGCTTGATTTTCTCCCTGCAGTTTTCACTATCTGAAAGTACACACACACACACACACACACACACACACACACACACACACACACGAGAGAGAGAGAGAGAGAGAGAGAGAGAGAGAGAGAGAGAGAGAGAGATTGCCTTTGTCCCTCAATAGAATGCAATCTCTGCAAAGAGCAGGGAGCTTATCTCCTTTCATGACCCATGTAGTCCTGGAATAGTCTCGAATAGAATGAGCAATAAGAATCTTTTTCAATGAAACTTGATTTATATTCTGTCAGTTATATTATGGCCATGATAATGTGCAACACACAGTTACAAAAATCTCACTTGCTTATAGCAAGCAGTATCTCTTGCCACAGTCAAGAGTTTACTGGAGTTTGGATAGGTGGCTTTGCTAATGGGTACTGGGTTTTATGGCAAGTCAGGAGGTTGGCTAGATGTCACTAATGTAGGCTAATCTAGCCTGGCTTCAGCTGGGCGCTCCAGGCACTCAGTTCTTCTGGACAGATCCTTCATCATCCAGCAAGCTAGGGCAGACAAGTAGTCAGGCACAAAACAGTGAGAGGAAACTTGCAATTTTTGTGGCTTAGTCTCGGAACTAGTATGAAAAGAATTTTGCCACCTCCTAATGGTCAAACAAGGCATATAGGCATGCTCAGGTGCAAGGATGTAGAAATGAACTTATTTCATCCTTTGATGAGATAAACTATAGCACCACATAGCAAAGGACATGGATACAGAAAATAGTAAAGAACTAGAGTCGTAAGTATAATCTACCCCATAAATAGTTTTGAAAATTACTTTAAGTACATTCTAAACAAGAGGGGTACACATAAATATCTATATAAATACAAGCTTTTCCTGATTAAAGAAATTCACATAGAAACAGTTTATGTGTTTTTTTCTTAGAAGTAACAAAGTATACTAGAGTATGACTACATAGCCCATTTATTCTTTTTAAAAGATGACATAGAGTTCTTTGGTATTTTTCCCTAATGTTCTTGCTCATTTTTAAAATTAGCAACTTTAACACTGTAAATGTTCATGTACTTTTAAAAATTTACATATTTTTTACTTATTGTGTGCAGGTTAGATCAACCTGATTAGTAATGTTCTTCAAGCCTTCTAAATTCATACTAAGTTTTTTTCACAATCTGTTTCTCAAGGAATTATGTTAAAATTTTAGTTTATATAAATATATATATTTCTTCTTATAATACTGTTGCTTTTTGCACTATCCATTTAATGCCACCTTATTAGGTTTATGTTTTTCTTTTATCTCTAGGTAGTGTCCCCTTTCATCTCTGTTGATGCTTTTGTCACATATTTTATATTGTCTAGAGTTAATATTGTTCTTTATAGCATTTGTTTAAAAATAGTGGCTTTCCCAATCCAGTAGAATCTCTTCGTATTTATTAGGTATTCCTTAACTTCTCTCAGAAATATTTTACAATATTTAATGTATGGGTCTCATATATAGTTTGTTAAAAGTATCTCTAAGTACTTATATATTTTGTGTTCTTGTGTGTAGTATTGTTTATTTAAAATCATTAACCAGTAATTAATTCACATTATAAACTCTCTTTAGTTTTGTTTATTGATTTTACATGCTTGTAAATTCTATTTGGCATACTAGTTTTTTAGTATTTATTTTAAAAATCTCTGGAATTTTTTCATGTATACACATTTTTTTTTTTTGGTCTAAACAATGACGGATTTACTTCAAACTTTCCTTTTGATTTCTTCTTTGACCAATTTGTTAATTAGATAATTCTGTACTTAGGTAACTGTTAAAAATGTGGAGGATTTTCTATATACATTTTATTGATTTATTTCCAGTTTAATTTTGATGGGATCAAAGAACATAATTGTGTAAATTCAGTTTTTTCAAATTTCCTGATATGTGCTTAATGTCTCAGCTTATTGCAACTGAGTGAATAATTTATTTGTGCTGGAAAATAATATGTATTTTGATGTTGGCAGAATGTTCTAACATTTCAATAAAGTCAAATGAATGTTGATGTCTTCACTGTTATTTCTGAATATCTGTTTACTTTTCCTATCAGTTTATGAAAGGAGAATGTTGGAATTGTGGATTATCTGTTTTTTTCTCTTTGTTTTGTTAACTTTGCTTTATGTATCTTGAAACGCTTCCTATTATATACGTATACATACAGAATTGATATTTCCTTTTGATGAGTTGACTCCTTTATTACTAGAAATCTTACTTTTCTCTGAAAAATACCTCTTAAATGGTTATTTTAAAATTTTAATACAACCGTTAGCCTTTGCATGGTATATTTTATCCTGGCTATGTCCTTTAACCTATTTGTATTGTCATATTTAAACTGGGTTTGGTATTTTTTAAATCCTTCTTGACATTTTGTCTTTTAAATGGAATTTTAGAGCATTTACACTTTACATAATTATTAATGAGTTGAATTCAAAGCTGCCATCTTGCTGTCTTACTGTTTGCTATTGGACTCATCTATCCTTTTTAAAAGATTTCTTCCTTTTTGAAAGGTTTTTTTAAGGTTCCATTATACTCCCGTTTTTTGGCTAATTAGCCTTTGTATATTTTTTTCTTTTTGAATATTTCTCTATATTAATTTCTTAGTCTAACTTCAAATAATATTAATACCATTTCATGTATACTGTACAAAACTTTATTCAATATACTTCCATTTCTTCAATCTTGTCCTCTTTACTATATTGTTTTGCATTTTTCTGTAGTATTATAAGCATATTGCTGAGTGCGAACACATTGCTATTACTGTTGCCTTTTATAGTTGCTTTTTAAAAAAGACATTGAAACTGAGAAAGTTGGCCTTTCATATTTATCAACATTTGCAATTTGTAATGCTCACTTCTCCTTTGTTGAGATCTGTATTTTAATATGGTAGTGTTTGCTTCCCACCTGAGAACTTCCTTTGTCTTTTCCTGCAGTGTAATGCTACTAGAAATGCATTTACTTATCTTTTGGGTGTCTTAAAAAGTATTTATCTTCATTTTGGAAAGATTGCACACATATGAAATTGCTAGATGTTGGCCTACAGATCACTAGAGCTTTATTATATTTTTTCAGATTTTTATTTTTTCTGTTAAATTTGGATAGATTCATTCCTACATCTTCAAGCTCACTGATGACGTCTGCATTTGACCCCCACAGTTTATTTTTTATTTAGATCATTTTTAATCTTAGTATTCCATTTAGATTTTGTTTTATATTTTCAATTTCTCCCATTAATTCATGTGTTCCTTGACACCCTTGCACATCGTTCTACTATTTAGGATAGCTATTTTAATATCCTAGTCTGATTATTTCATAATTAATATCATAATTGAATACACACACGCATGCACACACACACACAGTCTCTAAAAAAAATATCATAATTGAAACTGTTTCTCTTTACTTTTGCTTATAAGTCATATTTTCCTCCTTCTTACTTTGTCTGAAAGTTTTGCATTGTGAATTTTACATTACTAAATGCTGAATTTTATTCCTTAAATATGGCAAGCACTTAAATTGCTTTCAGATTACTAAAATTTTTTTTGAGTTTTGTATTGAAGTATATTTAAGTCAGGTCTGAAGCATTCTTTAACAGAGGGCAGAGAGACTTTAATTTAGTTGTCTCAGTATCCTGTCAGATCTCACAGTCCTGTACTATACATTGTCAAAGGTCTAAAAATATCTATTCAATATATTTTGCGGAGATTTCTAGTTGTTTATAAGAAGACAGCAATTCCCATAGCAGCTAATCTTTCTTAAATGGAGTAAAAGACCCATTTAGTTTTAAATAATCTTAAATATATTCCTCTTTCCCAACAATTGAACCTCATACTAATGACAGCTGAGATTTTAATTTTTTACTCCCATATTAGCATATCTAATATTCATGCATTAAGCCAACAAAGATAAGCAGGGATAACTAAGACGTAGAGTACATAACCATAATAGAGAAATGATATAAGTAAAACTTTTTGTACATAATCAGCAACATAGAATTTCCACAGCAAGTGGGAATGACTATAATCTCAGAGAGAAAAAGTTAACAAGGTACAGTAAATATTATATAGGATTTACTGATAACATAATTGCCACCAAAGTAAACAATATAAAACAAAACAAAACATAGAGACAACATTGTAATACTGTCTTGCAAATGACAATACATATTTAATATAATACTAATTCATGATATTGGTAGGTTAGTCTGCCACATTTCAGTCTGCTTTGGTAAAGATTTGTGTAAAAGAAGGAAGAGACTTAAATCTGCAATATATAACATAGCCATGGGACCATTTGCTCTTAGCATATCAACAGCAGCAATTCACTGTAGCCTATTATGTTGATAGTTCTAACTACTTGAGAAAAATGCACAAAGGCTTTTATATTTGTGAGTTTAACACATGGTCTGTGATTGGGAAAGAAGAAAAGTTCCCACTATTTTTTCATCTAAACTAATAAAGAAGTAATATAATCATATTGGAGATTAGTGACGGCTATTCCAGGAAGGTGTTCAGAGTCTCCTGACATTTCTTGTCATTGGTGTTAAGAAAATGGACTAGAATGGATTCATATCCTATAAACTGCTCCACTGACAGCACATCAGCACTCGGCACTGCCTTACAAGCACTTACCCAATTACATGGTGGCCTCATGATAAGCTGTTTCTGCTTCTGACATGTACTGCAGTTCAAGAATTGCTGTGGATTCTCATTCTTGTGGCTTAAAGATGTTTCATATTTCCATTTAATGTTAGAATCCAGGTTATAGCTACATTTACTTGGGTTTCTATAGAAAATAAAACAGGTCAGTTCAAGCTAATGCACATGCAATCGATGCCTTGCAAGGCTTTTAATCACACTTTCTTCCTGTACAGATCAATTGCTAATGCAGGTATCCAATTACCTTCCTCAGAGTGTGCTTGGGAAGAGCATTAAGTATGGAGATCTTGATATGGCCACCTGTTTATAATCATGCATTATTCATGAGCTCTTCCCTGTGTGCATCTACTGTAGCAACAGAGATGCCTGCCAGAACTTGGCTGGTTTTGCTTGGGTTGTACTGCAGTAGAAGCTCTGTGTGCACTGGGAGGATGTGGTGTTTTCTTCTGCAGAAAGTAATGTGAGGATGTGGCAATATATTTAATAATTTAAGAGTCAGGAGAAGAGTAGACATCTTAAAGATGATTCTGAGTCATTTTTTGTGATGTAAAAAAAAATCAGCATATCTCTTTTAATCAACATGTTACTGTTGTAGGGTCTTGCTTAGTCAATGTATGTCACATTGATCTAAAGGTTTTCACTCAGTTGAGAGGCCAAGTACTTTTCTTCATTAGATCAAGCATGATTGATAGATCAATTTAAAAATATTTATTCAGAAAAGTTAGTTTTTTCACATACTGAATATCTATGATAATCAAACAATTATCAAACAGACACTGATCAAAAAGGCACTGCTACTTTGCATTGCATTATTTTATGGGTTTATAATATTTCCTTCTAAATCAATGTTGTTTAGAAATCTTGGGAGTATTTGTACTGATTAAACATTGAAAGCCAATGTGGGGTTGAAAATTGCTGTCCATAAAACCTATGTGATTAACACAGCTCATTATAATGGGCTATTACGTTAGACTATAATGCTCTCATTTAAGTTTAAACTCTAGAGAATATGATATTGCTGTAATTGTGTGGATTTATTGAAAAAATTTGAAGTAAGAGCAATACTTTAACAACCTCTGCAAAAATATTCAAAAACCCTATAAATAAAAATCAAAGTTCTATCCTAAAACATGTTCAATTATTTTGTAGGAAAGCAAGAAAAAAGAAATAGGAGAAACGAGACCAGAGAAAACAAATAGGAAACAAATAAATATCAACCTTTTATTGCTAACATATCACAATTACCTTCAGTGTAAGTGGTCTAAATACATCTATAAACATGGATTTAAAAATATAGCCTAGTTGTATGCTGCTACAAGAAACCTATTTCAAATTAAATGACACATGCATGTTAAACCACAATGAGATACCACCTCACCCCAGTGAGAATGGCGCACATTAATAAAACAGGCAACAACAAATGTTGGCGAGGATGTGGAGAAAAAGGAACTCTACTACACTGCTGGTGGGAATGCAAATTGATCCAACCACTATGGAAAGCTGTATGGCGTTTCCTCAAACTGCTAGAAATGGAACTTCCATATTACCCAGCAATACTACTACTGGGAATATACCCAAAAGACACAAAAACACTAATCCGAAATGATACATGCACCCGCATGTTTATTGCAGCACTGTTTACAATAGCTAAGGTATGGAAACAACCCAAATGCCCAAAAATAGATGACTGGATCAAGAAGATGTGGTACATATACACAATGGAATACTATTCAGCAATCAAAAAAGACAAACAAATGCAATTCACAGCAACATGGATGGACCTAGAGGGGATCATGATCAGTGAAATAAGCCAGAAAGAAAGAGAAAAATATCGAATGATTTCACTTATAACAGGAATATAGGGGAGCCAAATAAGAAAGCAACATTCAGCAAGGAAGGAGGGGAGGGGAGGGCTTAAGAGGGAGGAGGAGGGGAGCACGGAGGACTATGGTGATGGCTCCACGGGTGAACAGGTGGTGGGTAACCTATGGGGAATACATAATAATGTAAAAGATACGAATAACAAAAATAAATCTCTATTATATTTAAAAAAAATAAATAAATGATTATATTTTCTCACCAAAAAAAAAAAAAAAGATTCAAAGAAAGACATACCATGCAAACTAAATCAAAAACAAAGAAGCATTGACTTTATAATGTCTGATAAAGGAGATTTCAGAGCAAAGAAAATTACCAGAGACAAAGAAGGACATTACATAATGATAAAGAATTCACCTACCAGGAAGAAATAACAATCTTAAATGAAATGTGTATGCATGTGCGTTGATGGTCTCCTGCAGCTCATTGGCAATGTGAGTGTGGGTAGACTTCCCCTTTCCAACATATAATTCTCAGACATCAAAAGGGTATCCAATAATTCATCTCAATTCTGACACTAGCTACCCAGAAGTTGTGTGGCTCCACTGGTTAAGGACTCAAGTGCTCCAATCTCTAATTCAGACACCAGGCAAAAAGCTCAGTCTGCCACCTGGGCTTCTGACCAATTGGCTACACACTAGAGGTTCCTGGGATCCTCTTCTTAGAATTCGGGGTCAGTTGTAAACCCATATTATTATCTGTGTTTTTGACCAACTGACAATCAAACAGAGGTTTGGTTAACTTGCTGAAATAGTTTAATTTATTTGCTAGAGTGGTACACAGAACTCAGTTTAATCATTCGCTCGCTTGATTGTCGATTTATTACAAAGGACATAACCGAGGAATAGCTAGATGGAGGACTTGCATAGGGCAAGTCACAGGGGAAAACTTGGAGCTTCCATGTTCTTTCCAGGAAGTCCATTCTCCCCAAATTCCCACGTTTCCACCAACCTGAAATCTCTCCAAAGTCCTTCTGTCTGGGTTTTTATGAGGTTTCATTACATAGGCATGATGGATTAACTCTTTGGTGATTGTCAGTTGAACTCAACTTCCAGCCAGTCTCCCCTCCCTGGATGTCAGAATGGGGAACGGGAAGCTCTAACTCTCTAATCACTTGCTTGGTTCCCCTGGCAACCAACACCTTACTCAGCTGCTCCCCCAAATGTCACCTCATTAACATAACAAAAGACACTGTTATTGCTTAAGAAATTCCAAACTTTTGCGAGTTGTGAGCCAGGTACTATAATACTGACCAAATATGTTTCATAAACATATTTTAGTCATCCTGTAAATCATAATATGGCAGCACCAAATAGCAGAAATTCAAAATACAGAAAACAAAATCTGATAGTGTTGAAAGGAAAAATAGACAAACCCACAATTATAGTTGGGGTGCCTCTCCTCCCCTTCTTAGGCTTTTTGTCTTAGACTGGTAGTTTCATCATGATCCCCTGGTTCTCAGGCCTTAGAACTTGGACTGAATTATACCATCAGTTTTCCTGTTTTTTCTTGATGACATGTAATGCATAGTTTATTCTCCATAATCATGTGACCCAATTTCCATAATAAATTTTTCTGTATCTATCTATGAATCTATGTGTCCACCTACCTAGATATCTGTCATTGTATCTCTGTATTTATCTATGTACCTATCAATCTGTTATTAGTTCTGGAGAACCATTATTGATACATTTTTTAAGGATAAAGGACAATCTTATTTCTCTCTAAATTGATATGTTTAATACCTAGGAGTGCTCAACAGTTTTTATGAAAGGAAGGAAGGGAGAAAGGAACAGATGAATGGTAATGCCATTTTGCATGAATAAGGACTCAAATTACGGGTCATTTGAAGGTGTTACTTTCATATTGTCCAGACTAGAATCCAGACATATGGGAGTTGTGCCCCCTGGGTGGCTGATAGAACCTAGAACTCATATTGAGAGAAAATCCTTTGAGCTAATATGTGATTTTAAAGCCAATGAAGAGAGACATTCACCTACAGAGAGGAAATGAATTCTGACACTTAAAGTTTTAGGTTATTTAACATATAGATAAAAAAAAAAACCCAGCTGTGTATTAAAAACTCTATCATTAACTGGAGTTCTGAACTTATGGGGTTTTGTTAATGACTTAGATTTGAGATTTGAGAATAGAGACCTGGAATTTATGGCAGGGAACAGCTAAAGGATGAACTGATTCAAGAACTCAAGGACGGGATTCTGGATACCCAGAATAGTCCTGCTCCAATTTTCTAGCCTGTCTCTTCAGTGGAAGATGATTCCCTCTCTGTTCTCTTTTCATTATACTACAGTCTGAAGGACTATAACCTGGAATTTCAGTTCTACTTAAAAAAGAAACAACAGGCCCAAACAAGGTCCACTAAGACTTGATTCCTAACTTAATTGTAGCTTCAGTTTCTCCCAAAGTAGACATTTAAACTAATCAATTTAAACTAATCAACTGGGAGTTTCTTAATCTGCTCTAATCAAATAATCTTTATGATAAGACCCCTCCATGGTCCCCTAAGGAAAGGTGGTTTTCTCTGAAAGAATCTTTCTTTTGCTAATAACCTCATTCCAACCTCTTTCAACTTTCAAATCCTCCATTTTGTGTACAACTACTTGCTATACCTTTCTTCTAGAAGGGATGCTGTCTAGAAGGGATAAATCATTTAATAAAAAGTTAGATCTTTACAGTTAACTCAGTTGGATTTTTATTATTTAACAGATCTCACCTCCACGATGGACTCCTAGTGTTAAAAGTGTCTCTGAGTTTAATAAAGTTACTGTGTTCTCTAATTGATAAAAAAAACTTTTATTCCCTGTCAGCCCCCATTCTATTGTACTAACTTCACTGCTAATTTCTACGAGAGTCCATTATTATGCACATTACAATTTACACAGGTAGTTTAAATATTACTATGTTATTGCTAGTGGTATAATTATGACTTCTCCCAGTGGTTAATCAATTCTTTAGTTTAATATTTATCTTTCCCCCTGTGCTTTTCCTTTCCCCAGGGGTTGTTTCTCTCCACCAAGTGGGTGGAGGGTTGGGGGTGTGGGAAAGAGAGATAGGGAGAGAGAGAGAGAAAGAGAGAGAGAGAAATGTAAAAAAAAAAAATTAATTCATCTTAAACATCCTCTGTCTCTACCCAGGTCATTTATTACTAGACACTTACTATACAGAATGTTTAAATATCAAGGCTCTGGAACTAAACCTGGTTTGGAGTCCTTCCAACTGACAAGTTCTGTGTATACTGTAAGAGTTCTTATAGCTTTTCTAAGCCTGATTTTTCATTTGTAAAATGAACGTTGCCATTGCTTCATGAGATGTGAACAGTGAGTTCATGCATGATAATAACTTAAAACAAGTCTGAGCTTAATAGTCTGCTTAAAAAATAGTAGCTATTACTAATATCTTTCAAAGTGCTACATATATATATGTGATAATCAAATTTTAAGGACGTAAAAATTGATAATAGTAGCATACCAATAAATTTAACTCCAGCATTATTTTCCATGGAGCAAATACTAATACAACTGAGATATATCTAGTAAACAATATTATGATTTGATAAGAGGAGTGCTTTTCACATGTTGTCAATGTGTAGGGGTTTCTGGTAAGCTCACTAACTTTGTTTTGTTACAAATTAAAATGAAGCATAAATGTTACCAGTTTTAAATTTTGAGCCTGAAAGAAGGCTCACTTTTAAAAGCTCTCATTATACAAGTTGCAAACCTAACTAATCAAGGAAAATAAAATCAACAACACTTAATGAATTGGTTAGCAGTTCATATTTATTATTTTCTAGAATATTTAAAAAGTAGAATATGTTGTAAGGCTTTGTTAGAAATATTTTTTTACAGTTTTTGGAAGGTTAATGGCAAACATGGCTTACAAGTAAAAGCTATACTTTTCAACTAAAATAAGTACACAGATTTTATAGAATTTATAAAAACAAGTTATTATTCAATTTAGGCGTAGTAAGCAGTCTCTACATTAAAGCATTTCCAAGAAATAGAAATAGAAAACTGAGAAGCTTAGATAAAGCACCAGCTGTCCCCATGTTACCAAATTAACACTGCTTCCTCCACCTGTCCCCATCGTAAGATGGAGAATGGGAGGAGAAGGGGAAGGAACACTTACAGAAAGAAACAGAACCCTGAAATTATATTTGCTTAGGGGAATTCCCCCAAAGGCATCTTGGTTGGGTTAATAAATTTCTGAGAAGCAGAAATTGTTAGATTATAATGTTAAGGCATAAGATCATGCATTCATAATAAAATACAATTGCTGATATTTAAGTGATATTGAAAGCTGTACAACACATTTAAAACTTGCCAATAATGTACACAATGTATATATTTTCTTTATTGAATCCTTTAGGACTTTTAGGCATATTGAACTCAATCTTCATACAAAAGGAATAAGTATCAGAATTTCAAACTACAAGGATAGAGGTAACTGAATTTTTACAAATAAGTAAAAAAAAAACAAAAAACAAAAAACAACCCAACAGTTTGTTTGTATCTTTTAAAATAATTTCAATAGTGACAATTAGAGTTTAGGATTTTAAAGTTTTTCAAGCATAAAACAATTTACAAAATATTTTTAAAGATATAAAAACAGAAAACCTTGAAAAAAGAATGTGAAAGTGAAAAAGTAATTTATGTTAACATTATAAAATACCACCATCACCACCAAACCTGCACTTTTATTTCTTAATTCAGAGTCCTCAGTTTGAGTGATAACTTTCTTTTTCTAAGTTATAAAGGAGCAAAAGTACAGTGAAAAGTACATCAAAGTGCCCGGTTTTTCAAATAAGGATCAAGACATGGGAAAAACCCTAGAGATTATGGCGGCATGTGACTCTTCTAATTCATACCGTGACACATGCACTCGCCAGAACTCAATGTTAAATTATGGATAGTTGGTAAAATTAGACCAACTTTTATAATAAGGTAAAAACTTGAGTTAAACATTATGATATTTTATTATGTATATCATTGTATTATGATATCATTTTAGTAAATACAAACTTTTTAAACCCTTAAGTGAGGAAAATGTAGCCATAACTATGTTTCCCTTTATGCTTCTTGTTCTAGGTATTATTCTGTTGACGAGCTGGCGCTTTGGTGAAACAAGTCAAAGAGAAGAGCCAGGAATGCAATCAACATTAATTTCCAGTACCAAAAAAAAAAAAAAAAAAAAAGAAAAGAAAGAAAGAAAAAACAAAAATAGGGTTCCTATCTTTTTCAAACCTGGTTTGAATCAGCCCAAGAATCTCTGTGACTGATCTCAATGGCCCTTTTTAAGAAGTGCCCTTTGCTCCCCCTAATTAGCATCTGTCTTGGCAGGTCTATGATTGAATAGTCTGTAGCACTGGACTATTTTTTTTTTTAACATCATATCATATTAACAAAGTACTTGTTTATTTGTAACTACATCCTCTTAGCGTGACTTGAATCCTTCAAGCTAAAGATGACAGAAAATATGTAAGAAAGACCCCTTTGTCACAGCTCTATCACCACCTCGCAATCCTTAAGAAGAGGCAAAAACTACATAAGCCACAGAGAAAAAAGTACTGGATTATCAACTGGCAATTTTAGCCCACTCTGATTTGGTGCAGGGATTTTAAGGATTTGTCTTGGTTGGACTGAATTTGTCTTGTTTAGAATGAATAAACAGGGGTAAAAAGTAAATTTGACATGGATTCTTATAAACTTCCATCGGTTATAAACAATTATTAAGTGAGATCTTTATTTTCTTTGATCTTTACTTTTATTTCTCATTTAAACTTTTACCATTTTGGGATATGTGCAGAAGTAAAGATGTGGTAAGTGGATTAGATCTTACTTCAAATAGCTGCATTTTCCTCAACTTTGTCAAAATAGGCATCTGCTTTGGCAGTTTGAACTTCCCTGTCACTATCTATTATAAGAATATCTGATGTATTTTTGTCATTCTGCCTCAAGCGATAATTTTTATAAGCACGCTGAATGATGGTGGCTGATACTGCCTCTTGTTTTCGCTTCAAAGTAGTTGTAATTGGCTCATATGTGATTTTAAAAGGGTTGGCTAACACAAACCCAGATTCTATCTCTGAAAGAACCTTCTCCATCCTCCCATCTTTACCCATAACTCGCTTTGTAAAGGCAAGTAAGATATCAAGGCAGTGAATCCTGTCCCCAACAGCCATGGGAAGATCCATGGCAAGGAGCTGGGCCTTGTTTGGTTTTGCCATGAAAAGAGGAGGATCAAGAGCAGCTGCAAAATCTGAAAGCTTGCTAGAATCTATGTATTGGGTCTTATCAGGTTCAAACCTCTTCCATACCTGAAAGAATTTCCTAAAATCATCTTCACTCAGTGATTTGGCTTTTTTTTTAGAGGCAATATTTAAAAACTCTAGGACAACCATGATGTACATGTTTACAATGATCATCCATGATATGAGAATGTAACTGACAAAATAAATAATCCCAACTAAGGGGTTACCACAATCTCCTCTAACCTGAGTCCCAGGGTTAATTTTATCAGGATCACAGTCAGACCATTTACTGTTGAAAATTGCAAGAAGCATCCCATCCCAACCAGCAAAAATTGTAACTTGGAAAAGACAGAGCAAACTACTGCCAAAGGTTTCAAAGTTGGACACATCATTAATTCCAGCTTCCTTTTTAACATAGGCAAAATTGTACATTCCGCAGATGGCATAGACAAACATGATCAGAAAGATGAGAAGACTGATGTTCAACAATGCTGGAAGGGAAAGCATCAAAGGGAGCATCAGATCATGGAACACCTTTGGTCCTTTCCCAGGACGCAGGATGTGGATGATCCTTAAGAGACGCATCACTTGCACAAGGAAAGGAGGTACAAGGTAGAATCCTACCATCATTGGCAGAAATATACCTTGGTGTGAGAAAAGGTAAAATAGGCAATGAAGTTATTCAAATATAATTAGAGAAATACACATTGTATTATGTATTTTTTCTATGTTAAGATCATCTTACTAATATTTTTATATAACGGTCAGTCCACATTGGAAGTTTGGGTTAGCCAAGTACTAAATGTAGCAATGTTCAGAGTATCTAACAAAATTTAGAAGAGAATTCTTTGTGCCATCATCCTAAGAATAATATAGATCTGGAATCATAGATGGCATAAATCCATGACATAAGAAGGTAGTCATGTTTTTCTTCTGATTGCAGCTGCATCAAGAACTTCAGTTCAATCCAATTTTTGCTGAATACTTAATTAAGGTGTCATGCAAATGTGCAAAGATGAATCACAGAACTTCTGTCCTCAAACACCATATAATCTAAATATGTAGGTAGATTGTTAAGCTAATTACAATGCAAACTAGAAAGACCTAGTAGATAAATATAATTACAAAATATCTGGTATTCAGAGATTCATAAATTATAATTTATTTCATAAATAGTATTTGGGCCCATAGGAGCTTTAAATGTGAATTGAATAAATGAGTCTGTGCCTAGAACTTATTTCTGGTGGTGATAGATTAATGAAGAAACTATGGGAGTGAGAGATATAACTATAAAACAAGGTAAGTTATAATTACCACACAAAGCATAAGGGATGTTCCCTGGAAGAACAGGAGAGGGTACGATTCATTTTGAATTGAGAAGGGAGAGGAGGAGACATTCCCAGGAAGCTTTTAAATGAGATATTGTGCTTGCTAAATTTGGAAGATCATGTTTCACATTTCTAGCACGTTTAGACAATGTCAATGACATCTCTCTGACTTTCTATCTTACCCATATCTGTTTCTCCATAGTGTTTTGGTGAACTTTCTACTCTGACTCAAATTTTCTCCTTAATTTTCCTAACTCTATCATCATACGAAAATATTCCCATTTAATTGTAAACAAAATTTTCTATGTTCTCATTAAATTTTCTTCACCTCCTTCACTATCTAAAACCTGACTATCTTGAGGAATTTATCTTCCTTAAAACATTCTCAAGTATAGACAGTTGAGTCTTTACTACTCCGTATTTCTCAGGGTAGAAAGATGGAGTAAGCAAGCATCTTTCTTGCCATTGTGATTTCCAGGTAATTTTCCTTTTCATCATTTATATAAAGAACAAAGAAAACTTTCTGACACTTTGTGGATCATGTTATTCAACTTTGCTCTGTGATCCATTTGTTCCCTGCCATGCATATTCCTTGAAGACTAGTACTTGGTCCACTATTTCCTTTTCAACCCCAGCTCTTACATTAACAACCCATTCAAATGCCAGTCTCTCAGTCTCTGACTTTCTTCATTTTAATAATCCCCATCATGTTGCTTTAATCATATATATCAATGGCCAGATTCTAGGACCAAGGATATCTGATCTTCAGATATCTCAATAAAATAACCTTTTCTCTGATTACAAATGTCTTCCAGATCTCTGATTCAGTATTCTTACTTCAGTCTCACAGGATCTCTTTACTGCCTCTTTTTTCTTCCTATCAGCCTCCTTCTGTCTTAATCACTTTTTTATTATGCTGCTTGTGCTTACCTGTATGTAGTTGCACTGCTTTGACTAAAATTGAGTGAGTGAATTTTCAGAAAGCATAGACAGGCAGTCTATCTACATTTTTTTTTTATTAGTGACCATATAGACCATATAGTGTTTGACACTATAAATACTTAATATTTTTTTATTCAAATTTTATTGATTTTCCAGTTGTTTCCATAGATACATAATCTTGGGAGTGCTTTACACTTTCATGTGTGCACTGGGTCATTTGCTCTCCACCAAAGTTGCAGTGCTAATTTGCTATTCCCTGTCAACCTCTCCCACCCTTTTCTCACCCACCCTCTGATAACCAGTATATATTTTCACACAATCTAAGAGTTATTTTTATTTTTTTTAGAAGATTTATTTATTTATGCATATAAGAACTGGGGTGTAGGCCAGAGGTGTGTGGGGGGTGAGAGGATTCACCAGAGTCAGAGTGGGGAGCAGAACAGGCAGATTGACTGAAATACACTACTGAGGGGAGCAGCGGGCGAGGCAGGAGAGGTCTGCTGTGCCATGTGGGTCAGTTCCTTGGCCTGGGACCGAACTCGTGCTGCAGTGGCTGTGGATAGCTTCATAGGCTGAGACTTAACCCCTTGTGCCACTAGGGAGGCCCTATTTTTATTGTTTTTTGCAAGTTTGTTTGCTTTGGTTATGTATATTCCACAAATGAGTGAAATCATCTTTCACTTTCTGACTTATTTCACTTATCAGTCACTGCAAGATCTATCCACTTTATCCCAAAAGGCACTATTTCATCTTTTTAAATAGCTGCATAGTATCTGATTGAGTATATAACCACAATTTCTTTATCCATAAACATCTGAATATTGTCCCTACTCTCAAAGAGGTTACATTCTAGCATACATCTTAGAGAGAGGAAGAAAATAAACTTATAGTTGCCTAATATACTTTTATCCTAGAGTCTTTACTTGGCTACTTCCTTATCCAATCTTTTTAGATTTTTTCTTCTTCTGTGAAGTTTTCTTCAACCTCTGCTTACTAATTACTCGTCATTTTGTTGTGCTGCTGTAGCACTCTGTGCTTCTTCCCCTATCATAAACTTAATGGCAGTGCAGTAAAATCAACTGTCCAGCTAATTGTATTCCTTAATCAATTATACACATTGATTAGACAGGAGTTATGCCTATTTTGTTTACTACTGAATTGTATGTATATAAAATAATATTTATTCACAGAGGATAATCAAATACAATTATTAAGTAAAAGACTGAGATCTCCGGAGTAAGAGAAAACTAGTGACAAATTCATTAAAACCTAGAACTCTAGTATTATGAACACTGCAAATGGTTTTAGAAATTAGAGGGAAGAGAATTATGGTGAGCATGAGAGGCTATATAAAGATAAGGGTGTCATCCTGGAAAAATAACATCTGTGATATACTGAATGGGTAATTAAGCATTTACCTGATAGGCTGTGAAGTCAAGTCTATGTATTAAAAGCAAGGAATACTAAAATACTGTCAAGTATATGTACATGTCAGGTTTATGTACATGTATGAATTAAAAAATGTGGGGCCTTTCTATTGGAAATAAAAAGCATCCCTACTTGTTTTGTTTATTGATACTTCATCTCAGAAGACATTTACTATAAGAGCTTGTCTGGTTCATATACTACAAATGAAAATCTGACTAAACAAGTTCTTACCTGTAATAGAGAAAATGACCACCGTAAAATCAAAAATGTTCCATCCGATGGTGAAATAGTAACAACGGAAAGCAATGAGCTTCAGCACACATTCTCCAGTGTATAGTATAACTAAGATTAAGTTAATCCAGGAGAGAGCAATGTCCATGTTTAAACTCTGTTCGTCACTTTCTACCATAATGGCTATTGCTTGACAACAGATAAGAATCATAACAATGATATTAAAAACTTGACTTGTTACCAAATCATAGATCAATCCTTGGAACTTGTTCTGTGTATAAGAAAACATATATAGTTGTCTCATTAATAGGATACACAAGCAAACATGCACACTTACACACACACACACACACACACACAACCCTCTAGATTTGCAACCACTTCTCAGAATAAATAGGAGCATAAATGAATGTGTAAGTTTTTATCAAACTACAATTATTAACTAATAGTAAAAATAAGCAAGAACATCAAAAGCTTTGTCAGGGAACTTAATTTTAAAAATTTTACTCAAGGTACAATGTTTCTTGTTAAGGATTTAAAAACACATTTTCATTTTGAAGAAAGAACATCAAAAATAATTTTTTTTGAAACTTAAAAAAACCTAGGTATTTTCTTACTTTTGGGCGAGGTATTGGCTTTTGAGAGTCCTCATACATTAGTCTCTTCAGTGCATGGTATTGTTTCTTCTGTTGTGCTGTTATAAAGATATTTGAGCCTCCTTGGTAAAGATATAAAGGAAAAATATCACATTAAATACAAATTTTATTTTATATTAATATGCATTTTGAAAATTTTTGATTTTATCTTTTCAAAAAGAGGGTCAACTGCGATGAAATCAAGCAACAAAATTATGTGTGAATATGTCTGACTTCTTGTACTAAAATCCATATAGAAAATATAGAACATATACTGATAATTATTTTTTGGTGCATTTTCTTAGTGATAAATCTTTATTTTAACTTTTCGTCTTGTTAAGGACTACCTCTTCTTAAAGACAGGCAAAGGAAAAAACAGTAGCAAAATATTTATGAAGAAAGGTTGGACTCAAAAGCTAAGGTAAGGCTGCTTCAATAAGCTGGAAAGATAGAACTGGTCATGTATGTATTTTTGATGCTCATATACTGCTTTATTTTCAAAATATATTGGAAGATTAGTTTTATGAATGTTATGCTTACTTCTTTGCAGTACTCTCTAAGGTGTATTCATTTTTGTGTTTTTAGTACTAATTTCAGTATCTTATATAAAATACATAATGTGAATAAAAGGTGAATATTTAATGCTGTATTAATCTAGGAATTAAAAATATTTATTGTCCTATTCAAGAGTTCATCTCTTAATATTGACAGGTGTCACCAATTTGAAGTCCATAAGCAAATACTACAATGTTATTCCATCTATTAATAGTTTAAGTCCTTAGGAAGCTGAAGCATCCAATCAAAAGCATATTTGATCACTGATTTCTCTAATCTTACCTGATTAGTGTAGACTCAGTATGGCTTGCTTACCACATTTTGTACATGACTAAACTTTGATGACAATGCTAAAAATAGAATTTAAAAATTAAACTATTCTTCTCTTTGATATTTTAGAAGGCTTTGCTACACCTAATTAAAAGAAGATACCTCTGACTAAAATAAATTGACACTTTTTTAGGGCTTTGCATTTATCGAAGCCCTGATGGGAGTCTGTGGAAATGACACCAAATATCAAAGAATTCCACCTTTGAATTCTTACTTATTCCTTTCAAACATTCCTATTTTGGTCATCCAAATAGGATTTAAGACTTTCTCTACTTCTAGCAGAAAAAGCTACTTCAAATGATAAAGAAGTCTGTGCTGGTTATGACTTTGAAGGCTTTGAATATATCAGAGTAAAAGGTACAGTTTCTTTTCCTTAAAATTCACAAATTTGTGCAGACTATTTTTCAGTACCTCATTATTTACAAATACATATACAGAAACATTTGTATTTTTTAAATCATTATTTTAGATAAATACCAAATAAAAATGTCATTCAGCTGAATCCAAACGAATTATTTGAAGCAGGACTTTTTACAAATGTGCTTGATTTTCTCAGGTATTGTTGAAAAAGAATAATCATACTTATCTTTATTTTATGCTTGTTAAAATTAGCAATGATAGCACCAGTCAGCATGCTCAGAGGGAGAAATAATCCAATGATAATAAAGTTGATAAAGTAACAATACATGTAGATGTTCTCTTCAATATGAGGCTGCCTACTTACCTAAAAGTCAAAAAAATAAGCAAATTATAGCATAGCATAGAGGATTTTCAAGGCAGTGTAAACTTTGTGTATTATAGCACGATACTATATATAAACCATTATGCATTAGTTCAAACTCACAGAATGTACAACACTGAGGACCCCCTAAGGTAAACTATGGACTTCCTGTGATTATGATGTGTTGATGTAGGTTCATACTTGGTTAAAAATAAATGTACCAAACCAGTAAGTGCTGTTAATAATGGAAAAATCTCTGTGTGTGTGGGGCCAAGGGGATATGGAAAATCTTTGTACTTTCATCTCTATTTGGTTTTAAACCTAAAACTGCTCTAAAAAGAGTGTCTACAAATAAAAATTTTAAAGTGAAAAATAAACAAAATATTGATACTCACTTTATGAAATACAGGATTTAATAAAAATAAGTATGATGGGAAAATCCAACTAATATGAGGTAGTATGCTCTCTTTGCTCTTTGGTGAAGAGAGATTATTGCTTTACTGATTTGCATTTTAAAGTTTATTAGATTGGTTTAATCATTTTTGTAAGTCTTGTAATCCTTCAAATGGGTTTATTTGGGTTCTGTCACTGTATTTAATCCTGGAAGGATTTCATTGTCCATGAAATACTCAATCAGAAATGTATGTAATTAGTCTTCCATAGCATTTATTTTTATCATGTTAGTTATATAGTTATTGCCTGAATCATCTTGCTGAATTGCAAAAATGACTTTCCTTGACCAAAGAAATAAGAAGAAGGACAAATCAGGAGGCATGAAGTGTCCTGATTTCAAGCTATTTTATAAAGCTAATGCTATAGTCATTGAGTCATTATGGTACTGACATAAAAATGGAGAAACAGAGCAATCGAACAGAATCAACAGCCTAGAAACAAACCCAATCATAAATAATCAACTGATATTTGACAAGGGAGTCAATAAAAGACAGACTCTTCAATAAATAATGCAGAGATATTTGGGTATCCACATGTAAAAGAATGTTAGATCCATATCTTATACCATTCATAATAATTAACTTGAGTTTATCCTTTTTTATAGCTGAGTGGCATTCCATTGTGCATATATACCACATATTCCTAATCCATTAAACTGTCTGCAGGTACTTAGTTTTTTTCTATAGCTTGGTTATAGTAAATAGCAATACAAAGAACATAGGAGTTCATCTGTCCCTTTGAATTATTGTTTTATATTCTTCGGGTAGATACCTCAGAGTGCAATTTCTGGATCATATGGTGATCCATTTTTTAATGTTTTGAGAACTCTCCATACTGTTTTTTCCATAGGGCTGGACCAGTCTAAATTCTCACCAACAGTGTTTCTTTTTGTTTCCACATTCTTATTAACACTTATTGTTTCTGATCATTTTCTAAGAGTCATTCTCACAGGTCTGAGGTGGTATCTCATTATGGTTTTTATTTGTACTTCCCTGATGACAGTGATGATGAGTATTTTCTTTTTCATATTCCTGTTTGTCATCTGTATGTCTTCTTTGGAAAAATATCTATTTATCTCTTTTCCCCAATTTTAATTGAGTTATTTTTCTCTCTGCTGCTGAATTGCTTAAGTTTTTATATATTTTGGACATTAACCAGTTATCAAATATAGCCTCTGAAAATATTTTTCCCATTCTATATTGTCTTTTCACCGTGTTGATGATTTATTTTGCTATGTAGAAGCTTTTTACTTCAATGTAGCATGACTGGCTTATTTTTTATTCTTTTTTATTCATCTAAAGCTTGTGCTTTAGATGTCATATTCAAAAAATCATTACCATGACCCATATCAAAGAGCTTTATTCCTATTTTCTTCTAGGAGTTTCTTGGTTTCAGGTCTTACATTTATGTCTTTAATCCACTCAAGCTAACTTTTCTTACTGGGGTAACGATGTATATATATATATATATATATATATATATATATATATATATACACACACACACACACATACACACACAATACTATATATGATTTAGAAGTATAGGATCACCCCTTTCAGGTGCTGTTACCATAGCACATGAACCTCCAAAACACCCATAGTCCTCTACCATAGTTCATTATGCTTCATCCAGATTTGTTCTACTCTCTATTTCCTTGTTCTCTGGTAGACTAAGTTCTAACACCATCTTTCTGACACACTAACTCAAAAAGTTATCTGCACCTCCATGTTCATAACAGCATTATTTATAATAGCCAAGACATGGAAGAAAAAGTGTCCATCAATGGGTGAATGGAAAAAGAAGCTTGTGTGTGTGTGTGTGTGTGTGTGTGTGTGTGTGTGTAATGGAATATATTCTGCAATAAAAAGGAGGAAATCCTATCATCTGCATCATGGATGGACCTTGAAGGCATTATGCTAAGACAAATATCAGATAAAGAAAAACAAACACTGTGTGATCTTACTGATAGGTAGAATATAAACAAAACAAAACAAAACAAAACATGGGCCTCCCTGGTGGCTCAGTGGTTAAGCGCTGCACTGTGGAGCTGTTGGCAGTGGCAACGCGAGTTTGATGCCCAGTCAGGGAGATTCCCACATGGCGCGGCAGACCTCTCCTGCCTTGCCCACTGCTCCCCTCAGCAGTGTATTTCCATTGATCTGCCTGTTCTGCTCCCCACTCTGTCTCTGGCGAGCCCTCTCTCCGCCCCACTTCTCTGGCCTGTACACCAGCTTATATGCATGAATAAATAAATCTTTAAAAAAATATAAAAACAAACTTACAGAAAAAGAAGTCAGACTCATGGTTACCAGGGGTTTAAGGTAGAAGGAAGGGGAATTGTAGAAAGGTGGTCAAAAGGTAGAAATTTTCAGTTATAAGATAAATAACTAATAAATAAATAACAAGTAATGTACAACATAGTATAGATGATGACAATAGCTAATACTATTTTATGATATATACAGAGAGTAAATTCAAAGTTTTACTTTCATCACAAAGAGAAAAAAATTCATTTTATTCTTTTCTTTTTTCTTATTATTTTATATATGTGAAAAGATAGGTAGCAGGATCTACTATGGTAATTCTTTCATAATATATATATAAATTAAACCATTATGTAATAAACCTTAACCTTATACAGTGATGTGGGTCAATAAAAATGGAAAAAAAGAAAAACTACTTTGCTTGAATCTTAATAATGGCTCTAAGATTATAATGTACTTACACCAACAGAATCAACTGCTGCATACATAATATCCAACCATCCATTAAATGTTGCCTGTAAAAAATGGCATATTTTTAAATCTTATGGAAATATTATACTTCATGGTAAATAAAAAGTAAAACTATAATTAATATGCTAAGATATTTGATTAGTCAGGCTGACCATATTTCAACATAGTGTGTAATTGAGATCATTACCATTTTATTAGTACATTTATGTTATGTTAACAACTACTTAAAACTTCTTACCTTAATTGTTAATAACTTAAAAAAATAATTTGAGATTCTATAATTAGAGGTAAATAAATACATGCTGTATGAGCATAACAAAATTATTATTTATAATTGCTATACATCTGCTTTTCTAAGGGGCCAGCTAAGAAAAGAATGGTTTATCTCCTCATATTTGGTAGATGTTGGGTCACTGAGAAACCATTCTTCAAAAAACTAAGTAGAAAAAAAAAACAAACAATCAGTAGTAACCTACTGTTTGGGACTGTCAGACCAAAGAAGTGTGATTCTATTACCTGATCAGTGACAATGGATATATGTTTGACCAGTACCTGCCATTTCCTCTGTCAATCTCACCTTCAGTTCTCTTCTTTCCCCCAATAGAGCAGGGGCTGTATTTCACTTTTGTCTTTCTAAATTAGATTACTAAAGTAGTTTCTACAACATGTATCTTGTATCTCATTATTGCTAAAATGTTTCATAACCCACTCTATTAATCATTCACCTTTTGTCCTTTATGCTCACTTACAATATGGATGGACATATAATTGATCGGAAAAATACATGTGTACTTACTACTTGAAGCAATGAAAGGAAACTGTTTCCAACATTATCAAAATTCATTTTTCCATTCTCCCATGACTTGGATCCATTAGCTACAAGATTTTCACATTGACTTCTATTCATGATTTGAGTTACAGGAAGTATTTTTCTACTTGTTGGGTCAATGCAGCTATAGAATGTGCCAGCAAATAAGTATACTCCCATGATGCTGAAAGTCAACCAGATCACCAGGCAGACCAGAAACACATTCAAAGTAGGTAAAGTTGTTTTTATCAAAGCTCTCACAACCACCTGGCATTAAAAAAAAACCAAAACAAGAAAAAACATATAAACTTTGGTAAGATATGTGAAACTATTTTAATCAAATAGAAAATATTAATCTAACATAATACTTAAATAATAAAAAATTCATCTCTGTAGTAAATAGGTGACATACAGTATTTGAATAACTGAAATAAAAATTAATTTGTATTAAAATATACATTAATATACAGATAGTCTCAAAATTTGTACACCCCAAATCACTAAAAGGCATCAGAGCTGATTAGTATAAGTACTAGACTAAGTAATAATTTCATTGATTTAACACACTTATCAACTTCTTATATTGTGCAAGAAATGGGCAAGACAACTGAACCTATGTGAGTGCATTAAATTATCCAGAAAACAAGAATATGAGGTGAATGGGCCTAAACCTAAGTCTTGGGAATTCTAAACTTATTTGGGATTAACCTACAAAGGAGTCTGTGAAGGAGTGTTGAGGGAAGTAACAAAAAGACCAAGAAATTGCAGATCAATGAAGCCAAGAAAAGAGATTATTTCAAAAAATATTGACTGGACAGTGCTACCTTCCCAAACCTTCATCCTCACTAAACTCCTTTATATCACTGATAAGCCACTCTAAAGTAGGAAGTCTGGAAAATGTGTCTATGAATGAGAGCAATAATCTATAGTCAGTGTCTCATTTTTCTCAACTTCCTTTATACAGCATTACAATTAGAATTTCTAATTCTATTCTATTCATATTTTGACTTTCACATTTGCACATTCAGTAACAGAAGTTTATTTATAAAGCTCAAGCACAGATCCTTTGTTGACACTTAATTTTAAGACATCCACTAATGTCTGATAGAAAAATACTATTAGAAAATATACAAATACGTAAGAATAAAAGCAATGGCTACGGTTCACAAATATTTGAGTAGTAAGAACACCCAAGCAGAAGCTTATTAAGTATATAAGACAACAATTTTTAATTCAAGTAGCTTTCTTATTTAATAATATATCTTTAGAGAAAATTCAGCTACAGAACTTCCAGGGGTTAAGATGAAGCTTGATATCTGGATCCAACCTTCACCTAACCAAAGCTGCTGTTTAGCTGATCTTGTTTGTTTGTGGCTACTATTCATGTCACTGATGTTCAAATGAATGTATGACATCAAATAGCCCAGTGCTTAATTTCTGACAAAGGGAGCTTCTCTAGCAAATCTCTTCTTACTTTTCTCTAAATTGAGGGCAAACAATTTGCCGACTTGGGCACTTTCACCACCTCCTTTTCCCTGTGTATTTAAATTAATTAGGAAAAAAGTAACCTGACATATCCTATGATGTTTTTTAAAATAAAAAGGAATTTGTTTTATTATATTTATTATTTAATTTGTGTGTGTGAGCATATGTATATGTATGCGTCTTAGGTTTATTGAGGTATAATTGACAAAAAAGATATCTTTGAGTATAAAAGGTGATGACTTAATATGCATATACAGTGTGAAATTATTATCATAATCAAGTTTAACATACCCATCACCTTACATAACTACCTTTGTGTGTGTGGTGAAAACACTGAAGTTCTACTCTCAGAAAACTACAAGTATAGACAGTATTATTAATGATAGTTACTATGATCTATATTAGGTCCCCATAACTTACTCATCACTGAAAATGTATATCCTTTGACCAGCATCTCTCCATTTCTACCACCTCTCAGCAGCTATGATTTAACAGGCCATGTGTACTTTACAGTCATAGAATATTGTCCAAAATTTCCCTATCATTATTTAAAAAAAAATTTTAAAGATTTATTTTTATTTATTTATGCATACAAGAACTGGGGTGTAGGCCAGAGGTGGGGGGGGCGGCGATGATAGGATTCACTAGAGAGAGAGTGGGGAGCAGAACAGGAAGATCAGCTGAAATACCTGCTGAGGGGAGCAGTGGGCAAGACAGAAGAGGTCTGCTGTGCCTTGCAGGTCAGCTCTTTGACTGGAGATCCAACTCATGCTGAGTGGCTGGTGATAGCTTGATAGCGCTGAGACTTACCCCTGCACCATCAGGGAGGCTAAAATTTCCCTATCATTAAACTGTGTCTGTGCTGGAAAATTTGCTGTGTTGTCATTTTAACCTCAAACTTACAGATATCTGCAAGTCCATTTTAACTTATTTGCCTCCTTATTTTGGGGTAAATCACTGGATAATAGCAACACCTTGTAGACCTCCATAATATTGTCAATTAAAGCTCAGAACGGGGGAGAGGGGAGCACAGGGGACTGTGGTGACGGTTCTAGGGTGAATTGGTGGTGGGAAACCTATGGGGAATATACAGTAATGTAAAAGACACAAATAAAAATAACAAAAAAAAGTTCATATATTATCATATAAATTATGATGAATATTTTAGATTTTTGTTTTCTCAGAGTAAAATCATTGGAGTTTCTCTGTATTCACAACATAATCAAAATGTTTCTTCTCCATTATCAGCAAATCAAATGCATTTGGGAAACAGACTAATCAGGCTTAAGTTCTGTTATTATGAGTGAACCACAGATTCATGTTTACTATAAAATACTATCAATCACTTTTATATATTATATAATATGATTAACACAGTTAATACCATATATATATATATATATACATGCATATCATTATGCATGTCATATTTCATTATATGATATACTGATAGTATTAAATATAAGAATTATGATTTGGTAAAATATATATTTTAAATTATTATATTTCTATTTGAATTTATAATAACCACTCTGATTTTGAGATTCGAAACATCAGTTTTTCAATAAAATGGAAAGAATTTAAGAGTTACGGTGGCTTAATGATTGGCAGTTTAAATTAACATACAGTGTTATGTATAATTATACTAATTGTGGTAAAAGACTATTTTTTTCTTTTAGGTTGAGCTATATGGACTTCCACTATATGTTTGGACTCCAAAGATTGAACAAACATTGGCCATTTCATATGGTTTATATAGTTTACCTTACATTGTTCTGAAGATATTCATAATGATATACACCTGATACTACATGATGTTACAAACATGCCAGTGACACTTAAACATTTTTTAGAAAGAGATTTTAAAAAAACCCATGGGAGGGAGGACTGGTAAGGACTCATAATTTGTGATGTGTGACTTTAAAAAATATGTAAATTTACTTTAAAATGCAAACTTTTATTTTAGTAAATAAATACTTAGTCTGTACAATGTTCTTACAATTTTAGTTAATCAAAGTTTCATTTTCTCTCAGTTATTTATTTAACATTGAGATAACAATATATTCATATGGGTTATAATGGTATTACTTTTTAAAACAGATAAAATTGCCATTTTAGATATTTTTTTTTGTTAGCCTCTGGTGTGCAATATAATGATTTGGCATTTGTATGCATTGTGAAATCATATCACAATAATGAATGGTACTGCTTTTTGAAACTATATTTTCTTTATCAACTGATAGATAGGGATTTCTTGCTTAGGTTCCATATCTTATGTTCAATAAAGACCTAAAATCGAAATAACAAATAGAACTTGACCCAATATTTAGTAAAATGTTTTTTCTGTATTAATGTTTTTCTGTATTAATGTTATTTAGTAAAACAAATGAGAAGTATCTATGGAGACTTACTCATCCTAATAAAAACCTATAGGTTCATTTAGAAACTTTTGCCTTACCTTCATTCTTTCAAATTGAGATAGAACTCTGAGTGCGCGAAGGAATTTAAAGGAAGTAAGTGGTTTCAGTTTGTCCCGAGAATTGCCTATTAAGCTAAGACAAAACACCTAGAAATACATATAAAAAAGTGAATAGTATTTAAATTTAACTTTAAACAAAACAATCTATAAAACAGACTGCATTTATTATGGGAAAGATACATAGTTAAAGCCTACCAAGATAAATTTGCAAAAGATTTCATATATCTACCAATGACTTACAAAAAGGTATTAGGAAATAATTTTGGGTAGAAATCACTTCAGAAAAGAGAAAATAAAAATACTGCTGTTAGTAAGAACATACATTAATGATATGAGATAAACAATAATTTTATCTCATTAATTAGATTAAAAATTGCATATTTGACATCCTTTATGGTCAAGGATTAATATTCATAATCTTTTTTAGCTTAAAATTAGAGTAAGGATAAATTTCATGATTATTTGCTATATAGTAATAAGATAATCTTTGGAATATATTTATATATACCCAAGCATAAATATGGTTTAGACAATGTACAAAATAGAATTTCAGATGAGAGGGATCCATGAGGATATGAATATTGTTTTGTTTAAGTATAAATCACAAAAAGGTGTACTAAAATACTAATTTTAAAATAAATATACATGCATGAAAATGATTTAAGCATAATAAATGTTAATGGACATCAAGCAAATTGGTAGAGCTATGATTTGTTTTATTGTATCTCCATATTTTCTGTACTTTCATGGTATAGGGTTTTTACTTGTTACTTTTACTTTCAAGGTATAGGGTTTTTCACCCTATACTACAGAGATGGTCTTGAAGTGGGCTCTGAAGCAAGGATATCATTTACGTAAGAATGAAAGGATGTGGACACATAAGAACAATGGTCAGGAAACAGAAAGACGGATTGCAGGTGCAGTGTGGTTTGGTTAGAGTAGGTTAATTTGTGAAAATTAATTTAGCAGACAGAGGTCAAATATTATAAATTGTTATTTATAAGTTGAAAATCTTTAATGATTGCTTATATAATAAAGAGCCATTTGTTCATTTAACAAAAAGTGAGACCTACTGTGTGTCAGGAATTGTTAAAGGTACAGGGAATAAAGAAGGGAACCAAACAGAGAAAAATTTCTACCCTAATAGAACTTATCTTAGAGGTGGAAGAAAAGATTATAAGCAAAATCAATAAATATATTATGTGGGCTTTTGTTTGCAAAGATCGCTGTTACTCTAAGTGAGAGGGGGTGTTTATTGAAGGGTTCCAAGAAGACAAGTGATTGGAGCTGACTTCAGTAACTGGTTGCCATGTGGAGAATGCATAAAGGCATGCAGTGGTAACAATAGTAACAATACCATTAGTTGGGAATCCATTGCAGCCATCCAAATGAAAAGCTTTGGTAGCTTGGACCAGTGATAATGGTGAAGATTAAGATAAGTAGTCTAATTCTGAATATACAATTGAAAAATGAGTTAACAACATTTAAAGACTTTAGGATGAGGATATTTTCAGGATATTGTAAAATAAACCTCACCTTTGAGGTGAGTTCATATGTGACAGTTAGAATAATTAGTCATCAAGTTTTGAATTCTTATAATTTTAGGATGAGAAGAAAATATATTAAACACTACAAATGAAGAAATATGGGAAATTTGGTGACTGAAAATGTACAGATAGAGGGAAAAGGAAGTATAAGTAATAGAAAGCTACTTGAGAAAAGACTAAAGAAGGAACAGTAAATCAAATTGTCTTTAAATTTTTATTTTAAATACGTACAATAACAACCATGAAGTCTAGCCTGTACCATCCATTTTTGAAATAGGCTTTAAAACCATATGCCATCCACTTCAGAAGCATTTCCAGAATGAAGATGTATGTGAAGATCATGTCAGCATATTCTAATAAGATTTTAATAGTCTTTCTCTGATCAATATATATATCCTCAAAAGCCTGTGAGTGAAAAACAATCAGGATTACTGTACATGTAATTTCTAGAAACTCTTCTGGCAAAGATGGAAATGAATTCCCACATCTAGATACTGAGCAATGTCACAGGTTGTAGTGTCAACTGTTGGTTTTACTTTGTGTTTATTTATTCATATGTTCAAGTACCTTTTTCTGATCCCATGCTGTAGGAAGTATCACTAACTGATTGCAGAACTTCTTATCAAGACTAAACTTGACAAGTGGCCTAAATAGTGATCCAAAAATCATCTCTCAAATTAGCTGATGAAACACATTCTAAGAAACAGAACTTTTAGTCACATCTAACATGGTTCTTATCTTTAATTCCATGTAGCCAATTCATAGATGGATAGGTTATTTGCTAAGAAAGGAGCAAAGTGTCTCCAGAAATCCATAGTACTGTGACAAAAACGTCACACAGTTTGCTGCACTGCAGAAATTATCAGATAAACTGAGGGAAACATGAATATTAATAAAAATTGTAATTGTTTTTTCAAAGCTCAACTTTAATAGGTTTATCTTAATTTTATTGTGGAGGATATAAAGTCTGATAATATCATTCAAAGCAATTTCGTATTACTTTTATCCTTGTACTCAAAATAGGCAATAAGATACCAATGACTTCAGGCAGACTTGTATCAAAGTGTATTCAAGGTCAAAAAGTAAACAAGGATTAAAGTAATTTTATGTAAAGAATTGTGTGATTCTTGTAAACCTGTTAAATGAAAATAAATATAAAATAACAATGTAGTTAGTAATTTTTATTCAAGTTAGAGAGTAAAAACATCTTCATAAGCAATTAAAATATAGTTTAAAGTTATTTTAAAGTATATTACTTTATTATATATATTTACCTATGAATAGGTAAGTAAAGCACAATAATATAAAAAGATATACAGAAGCCTCTACTTCATTTTAAGATGGGTCAAATGGATCTATAGCAACTGAAGTTCGGAGCTAGCTATCTGTGTGGAGTGGGGAAGTAACTGAGGAATCAGAGTACGGTTCTGGAGTCTACGTGACAAAACTTTTTAAGCCAAGTGATAGTTACACACGTAACATTCACTTCATAAGTCCTCTATGCTTTATGCTTACGATTTGTATGGTATTCAACACCTGGGATGAATGTCAATATAAAGTTTACTTAAGAAATACATATACAGTACAAAGTGTACTTCTCAACCATGACTCCATCTTTTCTGTCCTACATATTTCCCAATTACCTATCCTGTAATCTTTGATCTTTAACCAAGCACAAGTAAGTATCAATATACATTCTATATATTTTCCTTCCCGACATAAAACAGCATGACACATACTTTATTCTAGATCTTTCTTTGTGTCACTTATTACCTGTCTTGAAAATATAAGCATTTAGAAAGTTTGTATTTTTAAAATAGTGGTCCAGTATTTGGGTGACTGTACATAGTATATTCAAATAGTCAACTATTATGGACTCTTTGCTTTTCTACCTTTTGCAATTTCAAAAAAGCTTTTATTGTGTAAGTGAATAGGCTTAAAAATGCTTTTAATACTTATGTAGCTATTTGTAAGATAGTTTCCTGGAATTAAGAATATTTGACCAACGGGTAAATATATTTATACCTCAAATATCCTTAAAAGGATATGTAACATATGTCTCTTATCTTATTGAATAGACACCAAAGTAATGGTACAATACAACAGTACTTTTTATGTGCATATTACTAAACTTTCAAATTTTATTAAAATAAAAAGTTAGGTATCTATTAACATTCCTTTTTCTCACTGTCATTCACGTAATTTGAAATCGTGTTATTTACATACTAATGAATGAGCATATACAGACTTTCTAAGAAGGTGTAATGCATATTTTCCAAAACTAAAATCACAGAATATAAAATTTGGTACTATGATAAGTATTATGGGGAAAATAGTTTGACCTGGTGAATTTATGAATTGAAAAATGCACTAAACATTCTTCCCATTAACATAACACATTCTCACTTACCAGAGCACCTGTACTAGCCAGAGTGACAAGGCCAATGAAGCACTTAAAAAAACTGTTTTCTACTATCTTGCAGCAGGTTTTCCTTATGTTCTGCCAAATTTTTCCTTTTTTGGATTCTCTACTGATTTGACCCAGTGAAGATCTCTGTCCATAACCTGTCAAGAATGAAACCATTATGAACAAAAATCTGGGAACTCTTTAAAAAAAATCTTAATCTTTCTACCTCATGTTTTAACAATTATTTATATATAAAATCTAATACCTCACCTCTAATATATAAACATTTGATTTTTGTCCTTCCTATAGCAACCACTGCAATCACTGGGGGCAGAGGGGGGGAAGAAAAACTTAACTTGCGTGTATGATAACGGCAGAGGAAATTATGAAAGACATGGATGATTTAGAATATACTGTTACCCCAAAGAATAGAGTCTGAGAATAGAACTTATTCCCTACAACATACCCACACCCAGACCCCCATATACAAATAGCCTCTGTGTATCACATTTTGGTATAATACCTGAAAATTCACTCTGAAGAGCTACATGTCATAGTAAGAATTGCCATTTTAAAACACAAATAGTTAGGAGGTGAAAGGGGAGTATAATGTCAGTTAAGTCAACTAAATTAATCCCAACTCTTAGGTTGAATGTGAATTTTGATGGAGACTATTGAAGGAATTAACCTGGATTGTGAATTACTTTGTGGGTTAATGTACATGTGAATAGATTTAAACTCTACCTTCTGGTGAAGAGGGCTAGCATAAGAAAAATCTGAGACTTGAGAGTTAACCGTGAGAAAAGAAATAGATATATGTTGAAGTTAAATATTTTGCAACATTATTTACAATATTTACGGTTTACAATAGTCAAGTTAGGAAAACAACCTACATCCCCGACCATTGATGAGTGGATAAAGAAGATATGGGACATATACACGATGGAATATTACTTAGATGTAAAAAGAGATAAAAAAAAAACCCTAGAAATATGACTATAGAATTGAGGATACTATAGGGGAATGGTTCCAGTAGCTTATGATGGAGGACTAAGAGTATTTTGGTTGTGGGTATTATATGATAACGAGGATCTGAAGAGGTGTGAACCTGTTTCCTTAAATCATACACAGTACTGTAAATCAATGTCACCTTAAAAAATAATAAAGCCAACACATTTTATTGTAGGATTTTGTCTATTGTCAATACATACATTTGTGGTAAAAAAAAAAAAGAGAAAAAAAATGCCTTGGATGATACATGTCCTAGAACTCAGTTCCTGAGAGGAGATTCTTACTTTGATTATCAGGATATTGAACATTTCATAGTTGCCATTCTAATGATTTCCAGTCAAATGTCTAGAACCTGTAGTTCCTGTTAAATCTTGTTAGGAAACTAATTTGAATTTTAAGTCATCAAGAGATGTATGTTATATATTGAGTGAGTAGGCCATTTACTGAAATTTCAGACATTTCTTAACATCCATGTAGAATATAAAAAGGCATCATTACATGATTTGCTTTCCTATAAGCAAATCCTATAAGCAAACTGGATATTTTCATATGAGTGTTTTGGGTAGTGATCCCATTCCACGAGGCATGATGTTTTTATTTCACTTCTATGTATACATTTTTTCCAATATTGTTTCCTATACTAATTTTATATTTTATTCTTAAATCATTCTCTATTATGATGCAAAGCCACATAGTGATGAGCATAAAATACAATTTGAATAATATTATTTTCAGCACGAAAAAAGCATTTTACAGTCTTATCATTGCATTTATTATCAATGCAATCAATCTTAACAACACATTTACATAACCCTATTCATAGTTTTTTTTGCATTAACTATATTCTGCAAGTTGAGTTATGAAGTAGGATGATAGTAACGCTGATGATGATTGGATTGGGTGCTACTTTAATTTTTTAAAATTTTCTCCTTTTCTTCTAGAGATTACACACATGTAGAGACATATATGTATATTTAATATTTTCAACAATCCTGCGAAGTAAGTCTTAGCATTATTCTCATTTTACAGATTAGGAAATGAGTCAGAGAGAGGGAAACAGCTAGTGAATAGTGGAATAGTATTTGACTCAGCCTGTCTATTTAAAGAATCAACACTTTAAATTACTGCAATAGACTCTCTGGGAATGTAGACCCATCTTTTGCAAGTGCTGATTTTTTTTTTGACATTTATTGCAAGATTCTATCAGGATTCATATAGGCGCATGAAGTGTGTGTGTGTGTGTGTGTGTGTGTGTGTGTGTGTGTAAGAGAATATTTGTGTGTGTATATTGCTTAGTCAAGTTAATAAATGCTAAAGTTGAAAATATATCCTATAGCACTATTTAATTAAAAGAGATTCAATGACCACAGGAACTATTATTTTTACCTTTTTTAAGATGCTTTGACTTTTCATGTTCATAGACCATTTCTTCTTCTTCAGAGATAATAATATCAACTGTGCTGCATTCAGATGAGCTAGATTGTTTAACCTTCTGAAAAATAAATCCCCCCAAAGCTTAAAGTTTAATTTCCTTACTGCAGTAAAAGTTTACTTCATTTTAAGAAATAAGAAACATTATGTACAGAAAGAATATTATCAGGTTTAAAAGACTTTAGGCCAATTTCATGATTGATATTAAACTGTATACATATTTTCATGAATTGATAGCTTTTAAAATTATTTTGAAATAATTTAAAGTAATTTTAAATCAAAATCAATATTTGGTTTATGATACTGTTATCCCAAAAGATTTATAGCCTATCTCCAATTTCTAAAAGGATGCTGGTTCCAAAACTTTTTAGAAGTTATTCACAAGGTCCTTGTATATGCCATTTCAATTAGATGAGCAGCATCAGAATAAATCAACCCTGATGTAGAAGATGAGTAAATAATTGCACATGTAGTTTTTACTTTAAAATTCAATCCAGACATTCTTATATGTGTCATTACAGGCTTGATGTAGGTTATCCTGAAGTGAAGTGAAGAATGGCACAAGGATAGGGCCAAGAACAGACTAGGCAAAGTGGTAACATCATATGGAAAATGGCTAGTTTCAGGAATTGAGATTCTTTCCACTTTGCTCTTGACTAAAATTCAAGACTATCTAGGTCTTTGGGGTCATTGGTGGTGGGCACCCTATGGCAACAATGCCTGAAGGGGAGTTTCTACACTACCTTTATGGAAACAACTATGTAAATCAGTATTAACTCAGTAAAAAAGGTATTAAAAAAACTAAGTTATGGTAGCAATAGCTTTGAACATTCAATAATGTTAGCTCATTCTTTGCCTTAAAATAATTTTCTCGCAATGCTTTGCTTTACCTTATTTAAAAATGAATATATAGGGGCCTCCCTGGTGGCGCAGTGGTTGAGCGCCACGCTGTGGAGCTGTCGGCAGCGTCAATGAGAGTTCGACGCCCAGAGAGGGAGAATCCCACATGGTGCGGCAGACCTCTCCTGCCTCGCCCGCTGCTCCCCTCAGCAGTGTATTTCTGATCTTCCTGTTCTGCTCCCCACTCTGTCTCTGGTGAACCCTCTCACCACCCCATGCCTCTGGCCTGTACCCCAGCTTGTATGTATAAATAAATAAATCTTTAAAAAAAAAGAATATATAACATATAATACCTTAAAATGGCTAAGATCCTAAACTTAATAGGTTATAAAATTATCTTCTAATTAATAAAATCAAGGTAGGTGTATTAAAACTTTTGGAAGTAAACCACTCTTATTCTTAAAAGTTAAGGAAAGATCTAGGTAAAGCATATAAAGAAGGAAATTATAAATATTTTGTCCTACCTCTTCTGCATAATAAGTGTGAAGGAAACTTACTTTGGAAACTTTGTTTTAGATATTATGTGGTCAATTATCAGTTAGATATTATGGTGCTCAATTTAAAATATACAGCAGGATATTATTCTTAATAAATATTCTTTTATTATTTAAAATTTTCTTTTGTTTTTAGTGAAATAAAGGCTAGAAATGTACTGATTTTGGAGTATACGCTATGTAAATGAATCTTATATAATGCTTGGGTATTCAATAACTGAAAATTACACACATTATATGATATTTTAGGGTATTTAGAGTTCTTACACTATCCGATGTGAGTTTCACAAAAATCCTGAAAGTACACATTTTTCCATATTTTTAAATAAATCAATTAAGATAAAAATTTATAGATTACTTAATGGTATTTTAGTAGACTACTTAATGGCATGATAAAGTGACCATAACACATTATTCATTATGTGAAAATAAGTTTTCTCACACAAAACAGTGGAAAGTTTCAAGTTATATTTAGAAAAATTATATAGTTAAATATTTGTAATAAAAAATTCTGAGAGTTTAAACACCAAATAAACAAGAGTATAATCTATCTTCACCTTATCAGAGCATGTGAATTTTATAACAAATTGTTGGCTTTGGTAGATCAATGTTTTAAATACTCAGCATCTTAAATACTTAACATCTTAAATACATAGCATATAAGCAAATATATCTTACAACAAATATACAATTAGTGAACAAATATCCTGTGTGTAGTTAACCAATCAACAGGAATAAATAATGCATTATAAATGACAGCTTCTGGGAACCTCAACATTCATGTTATTGTCTATCTATCCTATATGTTTTCATATCACAAACTCTCTAATAAGATTGGCAAGAACTTTTTGACAGGGTGTGCTCTCATAAATAGCTATTTTACTAGAAGTAGATGTCGCAAAATGAAGATGAAGTGTGCTACAAAGGAAATTTCCTGCTTTAGGTTAATAGTATTAATCAAAGGAAAATAATGAGAATATTAGGTGTGCTAAGGAGTGAAAATGTTTCCCTAAAACAAAGACATCTTTACTGGGAACTTGAAGAATTTTGAAAAATTCAAATGTAATTCCTGTTAAATGGCCAATTTGAGAAGTTACTGCTGAGAGCAGATTCCTAACCTGAAAAAATCTGAAAGACAAGCCCATGCCAGAGACTTTGGGGACCTGGAAAGAGACATTCTTTGCTCCTTTGCAGGGCCTGTGAGTCATCCAAGATGATGGACAAGTGAGGCCCAATGCAAGAAAGCAATGTGCTCATGTGATCTCTATAAATTTAGCTAACTTTTAAAACACACCTCCTACTAAGACATTATGCAGCTTTCAAATGAAGACAGTAAGACTGCACTCAGGAGGATTTATATTTTAGAAGCTAAAACTGTGACTCTCCTGCCTTTATTTTTTGACCAGGTGTTTTATAAAGTTACAAGCTTTTCACAATTCATTTCAAACTGGTAGTTTTTCTTTATTCTTTTAGTCCATTTGAATTATGGATATATTATATGTTGCAGAAATGAAATGACAAGAATCTTAGCACTTTAGCAAACAAGCACAAAAGCCTCTTAATACTAACCTTGTCCACCTCACATTTTAAAGATGACAAAGTCCAGGAGAATTTAGTGGTTTATGGAAAAGTACACATTGATTTTTGAAACTTAGATATTTTTACTATGTTCTTTATTAACCGCATACTTCCTGCTTATTAATTTATAGAATTTTATAATTATAGTCAATGTTTACTAAGTGCCTACTACATGCTGGGTGTTGTTTTATACACTATTGAGCTATCTGCCTTGATTCTTCTATTCCCTCTAAAAAATCTTATTCTCATTTAGAGATGAGAAAACTGAAGCTATAAAGTTAAAGTAATTTGATCAGGAGCAAAAACAGTCAGGATCAAAGAGCAGTATAGCTAGGATCAAATGGGGACTAATTCTGGAACTTAAGCATTGATTCACTTTTTTATCAAAAATGCAGTAATCAAAAATGTGCAACCAAGATATTAAAATACCTTACCTCTTTGCTGCTTCCATCACCTGACTTGCTCTGAATTTCTTTATTATCCAGATTTTCTATATCAGATTCTCCTGAAGCAATTGGTACAGTTTCTGAGACACTAGGACTGGGCATTAGCGATAGGCTCTCATTTTCAGTCATTGTATTTTTCTCTGTGCCACCACTTTTTTCATCTTTGAAGACACCTTGGGTATTGCTCAATTCAGAAAGTGTATGAACAGAAATATTTTCTTTAACATGTATGTCCTTTGCATCGTCTATTGTCTCCTTTAAAGCATCTTGTTTTTTGCATAATATTTTAGAAAGCACACAGTTTATTCCTTTCTTAATGCTTGCCATTGCACGTTGGAGATTTTTTGCTTCATCATTATCTTCAGTTGTTTCAGCCTTGTATGAACTAAATGAGCTCACCAATGCCAGAAACAGGTAAAATATCTAAATGAGGACATAAGATGAGGTTTAATGTATCTTGTTTAATGTTTCCTTTTAAACAATAAAAAATCCTTCAAATGAGCTGATTTGAGATCTGAAAACAGCATATGAACTACAATGTTATTCAGTTCTTACACTCATCTACAATGGGCTAGGTGCTGTGTGAGGGGTTTACATAGCCACAACTCACTTTAATGTTCTGTGAAATGTCATTAGTTTCTCTTTTACAGATGAAAGAGGTGAGGCTTAATGATGTCAGATATCAAGGTGATACATATTGAACTTGTCTGTCTCCATCCAAAGCTCGTTTTCTTTCAAAGAGCCAGGCTGCCTCTCTGAAGTTGAGAACATGAATTGCTACTCCAGGTGGACTTCCCTTCAACTCTACCCCAGCAAGATATGTAATGACATTATCAAAGGTTTTGCAATTTTGCAAATTCTGTAAGGAATGTCATGGGGAGAGAGAGCTCTTCCTAGTTTTGAAACCCACTTTAATTTTCATTGTGATATGCAAGCACAGGGATTGGATAGGTTAATTGATTCTCTGTGGTAATCAATTTGATCAAATAGAAAGATAAGTGTGTTGGGGGTTTATTCTTAATAACATGAAATTTATTTTGAACTCAAGGATAGTATGTGATTGGCCTTTACCATCATCATTGAGAAATATGATCAAGGCATGTTCAGCTTCCAAAGTATCAGCTTTTTATCTTGATATAGATAATATTTTTTATTCTAAAACTAAAGATTCACATTGATTATTCTCAGAATTAAAATAATAATGTGAGCATTTTGTCTATTTTGGAAGTTTGTGCTCTTCAAATATTTGAGTTATTAATTTATGGTTTACACATTATTTTCAAAGGGAAAGTTCAATGGTATACACTAGGTGCAAGAATATATTTATATATGTTTATGAATTTTTGTATATAAATATAAATTTATATATCTTAGCTAATATTTTCCTACCTGCTTCTAATTTCTTCACATTTTAAGTTGTATTCTTAAAAATAATTATGATAATTTATGTGTACATAAAATAAGTATATGAAGATCTTCAAGCACTCATTTGTTAAAACTTCCTCCAGAATTATGGATTTGTGTGAAGAGATGAAGTTCTCACATGCTCTGATAATATTTCTTTCTTATGCACATACATACCTGAGAAAATATGAACTGCCCACCATATAGTGTTCAATCCTAACAGATTACCTTTACTTCTTTCTCTATACCTAGATCTTCATATCTCTTAGGAATAGAGAAAGTTCAAGTGAGACTTTCATGGAGAAATCAAAACATTGTTGCAGGTAATACAGTTATCAAATAGGTAATCTTAATCTTTATCATAGTGTTAGTGTAGTAATAAAATATAGGGTATAAAGTGGCTACATATTGGAAATTTCTTTAAGAATGAAAAAAAATTGGAAGTTTCTTAGAGCAAGATCATCTAAATAGCTGACACATTTTTCTATAATTACATGGATAGAATCTGAGAGTATGAAAAATGAAACTGATAAGACAATGATCAAATTGTCCATACGCCCAGAGACTAGTATGATGGTTCACACACTAGTGTCTCAGTTAACAAGAAGGCTTACTTCCAAGTAATCTAGGGTTCCATGGCCCTCAATTGAGCTGAACTATTAGGATCTCTATCATCCTCAAGGGACAATGAGTTCAGGATTATGAGAGGGTGACAACAAATATAATTTAAGATAGTTGGTTCTTTTCCCTCCTTACGTTGGTTAGGTATTAGAGCAGTGAGAAATAAGGAAAAGTGTAAAGGGTTAAAATTTCAAGACTATTAGCTTCTTATGAGCAAGAATATTATTTTCTCCTAAATAGTCAACTAGCATAGTACTAGGCATACAGTAGGTGATAAATATTTTTGAAAATATTAATTCATTATGGAATAAATAAAAGAATAGGTTTTGTGGCAGTTTGGACAAGTAAAAGATAAGCTATAATAATTGTATTATTTGCAGGTAAAATACCTGGAAATTTTATCTAGCTGAAGCTTAACATTAAATAAATAACAATATTCTGAATATTCAGGAGTTATAATTTTTTAGATGATAAGGAAATTAAAACAATTATACATAAAAATTTAGAAAGTACTAGAAAGATTTTATTAAAATTACAATGACTCTATAAGACATCTATGTCTCTATTGCTATCTGATTAAAGCGTAAGCTTGCCAAGCTTAAAAACACTTTTTAATATGTACAGTCTCTTAATTAGAAATTATTTAACTGGAATTTGAGACTGTGTTTGCTTGAATGAAAACTGTTTTTCCTAGAACTCAACATTGCACAGGCATATTTAAAAACCACTTTAAATACTTGCTTTTGTTTAAGATGATTGCTTTTGAGGTTTCCACTTAAGGTTCTGTATCACTGTTGGAATTTTATTGGAGGAATAAGATAAAATTCAAATTAAAAGATGCAGAATGCCTTCCATTTACACCAATGCTAAGCTTCAATGGAAAATTACAAAGCTCTAATGCAGTCAGTTGAAACTATATGGGGTAAAAAGATACACAAGCTCACAAATTCTCTCCTTGTATTTTTCCTCCTTGTATTTCTCCTTTGTATTTACATTAGTATTATTACCAAGATGCCCCACATAGGGATGACCATTGAGGGGAATAAATTTAGTGAGCTAAGCAATATGGCAGCCAATTGATTATAAATGGAGGCTCATGTAACTCCATTCTACCCTGAAACCTCTCTGCCCATTGACTTGAAGTTTCTGATCAGTAAGAGGAAGAAATATAAGAAATAGAGTGGAGTTTAAAAACAACAAAAAAGAAATTCAGTTATATAATTGCCTTGGCATTTCTGTATGTTTGCCTTTGAATTCATTTTTGTGTGTTGTTGTTTATTTAGACAAGCAGCCATGACCTTCCTTTTGAGCTCAGAAATCTACATTTTATTTGGGAAGTCACCATTATCCTTTTATGAGTTATATGCTTCAGGTTTGAAGTGATGCCATCTCCAGCTCCAAGGGAGCTTAACAAAATAAAGTAAGTTAATATAGTCCACAGCAGGGGGAATAAACAATACATGTAATACACAACCTGGCCTATAGAGATTGGTTGAAAAATGGACATGGACATGTGATGGAGAATTAATGAAACAATAGAAGAAATCTGCTTTGTTTCTAGGAAAGATTAAAAATTTTCCCTCCTGTCACACGGTATTATACAAAGACGAAGCTTTAGAATGTAGTGCCTATCTTGATCAACAGAGGAAATTAATCATTAAGAAGCATAGAGAAAAACAGATTTGAGATCTACAAAGAGCAACCTCTAATAATGTCCCCTGAACATCTGAATCACAACAATTGACATGAGATCAATCTTTGATTTTTTGAGTTATATATGCGCATATATATATATATATATAATTTTATTTCTATGCGTTAGAATACTGCTTTAAGTCAATTACATTAGAAAGTTAACAAATAACTAAAAAGGCAAAGGCTACTGAAATATTTTTATATTTGGGCACTGGTCTGATGAAATAGAGAAAGTCAGGTCTCTTCCTCACAGAGCTTAATAACAAAGATACGTAAGCACATAAACAAATATAATGCCAATGTGGTAAGTATAACATAGGGGCAATATCCTGGGTAAAACAGAAGCAATGAGGAAGGGTACTGAACTGATACAATGAAGTCTAGACTGTGCTTTTTTTTTTTCAGTTTTATTGGGAAATGTACTTGATCACTATGACTTATGAGTAAAAGGTGAATATTGAGGGTTTTATTATAAGAACAATTTTAACAAGCCATTCTTGTTTCTTAGAATGAAACCTCCCAGGCTATGCCTACATACAATAAAAGTAGAATATCTGGGAATAGATCAAAGACATTATATATTTTTATTAATTCACCAGGTAATCCTAGTGTACAGCCAAATTTGACAACCAGTATTACATTTAAGTGCTTCTTAAAATTTAATGTGCATACAAATCACCTGGGGATATTGCTAAGATTTAGATTGTGCTTCTATTACTCTGGGATGGAGGCCTGAAAGTCTGCATTTGATAACTATCTACCACAAAATGTCAATGCTGCTTGGAGTAGCAAGAATATAAAATAGTGCTATTCCAAAAAAAAAAAAATATGATGCTTATCACATACGCAGTTTCCGAGTGGCCACATTAAAAGCATAAACAAAAAGCAAGTGAAATCAATTCTAGTAATGTATTTTATTTAACCAAACATGTCAAAATGTTAATTTACAATATATCCTTTTTTCCTACAAGACTTTAAATTCAGTGAGGATTTTACTTTTATAGCATCTCTCAAATTGACTATTCATACTTTAACTGATCTGTAGCCATATGTGGCTAGAGGCCACCATATGGAACAGAATAGTTATAAACCACTGAATCCATAAATTCACATCAGAATGATATCAGACTACATTATGTCAGTTTTTAGAGTAAACTTGAAAGTGTGCATTACTTACCAGTAAGTTTCCAATTAAAACGACCATCATGTAGAAAGGAATACAACGGAACTGGCCTGCTACCTTAAAGCAATCCCATAAAGTCTCTATCCACTCTCCACACAGGATCCGGAACACAATCAGGTAGGAGTGGATGAAATCGTGCATGTGCCAGCGTGGGAGTAGACAGTCTTCATTTATGTGGCAGACATTTTCTTTGTAATAAAAACCAAGTAGTTTCTGCCCAACCACAGCAGAAAAGAATATGAATATGAACAACAGCAGGATCAAATCTTTTAGTGCTGCCAATGATTTATTAAGAGTCAGCATCAGATTCTTAAATGTTGGCCAGTATTTTCCCAACTTGAAAATTCTCAACTAATAGAGCAATGTAAAAAACAAGAAGAAAAAGAAACAAATAGCAGAAAATTTGGTCAGTTTATTACAATGCATGTTTAAAATTTTTATCAGCATTATACCCTTACATATAGTCCTTAATGTTCAGTTTTGAATAATACTAATCAATGATAATTCACTTTATGTACAAATCTGAATCTAACAGACAAGATCTATATCTTTTCACATAAAATCCATACATCTCTTCTTCTACTGTTGTGTTAATTTCCATTCTCTATTCAATATAATACTATTAATATACTTTTTATTTAACTTAGTTCTATGTTTTAATATTTGGTCAGGTAACTATTCCTTGTTTTGTTTTTCACAGTACATTGGATATTTCCCCAATTATCCTGAATTTTCTGAATATAGAGATGACATTGAGTCTGTCAGTTATCACAGAATTTTCTACAGCCTATTGCCCTTTAAAAGCAAGTTTTGAAGACCAAACACAATATTCTAAGTCTAGTCTGAACTGTTTCTTTGTTTTCACTAGATTTTTTAATTTCAATTGATATAGCACAATATTACCTTAACATTTTTGGCCATAATATTTCAGTCAGTTCAGTCATCTAAAACCCATCATTTTCATATGTGCTATATAGTTTTCCCAACTATTTTTAATACCAATATTGGCTTTTTGAACAAGAGTGGGACATCCATGTAAAACATCATCATCTTAAATTCAGTCTAGACTTTCAGATATTTTGATACTATCTTTCATCACATGATTTGCATTTTCCAGTTTTATTTACTCCATAAATTTGATAAATATATCTTGTATATAATTACCTTGCTCATTAGAAAAGTTTATGGATGTGGATTTAAAACAGGGTTCTCAAGAATTATTTGGCTAAGATCAAATCTACTTAATTGTCTTGATTCCTGCACATTCCATCAGAATATGTTATCAGCATATGGAAATTTATCAATGTTTAACATTTCCATAAATACCAGTCGATATACCTTCTTTGCTTGCCCGATTTTCTGAGTATCACCACCAACCTATATTACAAATACATACTGATTCTGACTTAATAATTTTCACAATTATATTCTGCTGACCTTACTGATGTTCTTTCATAAAAATTTTTACCCTATATTTAGAAATACCTGATTCCAGCTCTTTACTTACACTTTGCCCTGAAGATTCTGGGACTCAGTAACTTTGATCTTACTTCCCAGAACTATGTTTCAAGTTGTATACATGGTTTACTTCCTTTAACTACTTACTCTTTCCTGGGACACTTACTAAAACCTTCATATATGAATTTATTCATTTAATACTCCTAATGTCCCAGTGAGACAGTATTACTATTTTATTCATCTTCTGTCTGAGGAAACACATAAATAAAGCTTCATATAATAAAATTTAGGTGTTGGATTATACTTACCAGCCTGAATGTTCGAAAAGCAGTCAATCCAGAAACATTTGTTAAGTAAAGTTCAGTTAAACCATGGAACACAATTAGGCTATCAAAAATGTTCCAGCCTACTTGAAAATACCCATATGGATGCATGGCAATGATTTTAAAAATCATTTCTGTTGTGAAAATTCCAATAAAAACCTAAATAAAAACAAACACATGAATGTGAATATGACTCTAACAATTTGATCAGAACACTCAGATGTGGATATGGTTAGTTTTTCACTGGCACTCCTTCGTAGTTCTTAATAGCTTTGGAGTCTGTATTACAAGAACAGACTCAAACATTTTATTTAACAGTTGAGTATTAGACCTGACATATAGATTCTTAAATGATTTTAATAAAAGCCACCCTGGAAGAAAACAAAAGAATATTTGATAATGAAAATATTTTCATTTTAAATAGATGCTTTGTAGTATGGAGTATATATTAAGATACTTAATTTTTTAACTGTAAGATAATTTTTAAAAATGACATGTATGATGCCCCTAAAGAATAAACTTAAAGAATTTGTTTGTTGAAAGCTATACTGGAAGAAATAACTAAATTACAGTAAATATATAATTTAAAGCTGGTAGTAGTTTGATGATTTTATATTAGTACTAAACAACAATAATAAAAGCAAATAAATTTAAGCAAGATGTATTTATTTGAAAGTGATCTGAACTCCAAGAAATCTGTTTTATCTCTTGCATTGTATGTGAAAAAAGGCAGATGGATTTCAAAAATACCTTGCCAAAGTGGTAAGTTCCAACCTAAGGCAAAGACAGATGATTAGAGCAGAGAGGGTCAGGTGCATTTGTAGTAAGGTTTCAGAATTCCGGTATCAAGGAAGAACTTGTGTCTGTTATTTCACCTCTCCCCTACTGTGAAGTAGGGCCCATGGCATCAAGAAGTGGTATATTTGGGAAGGGAAAGGAAATACATAACTCCCTAGCAGCTGGCAAAAATCCAAAATTTAAATAACAGAATTTTAAATTCTATCTATAAAACCTATTCAAAACAAGAACAGTTACAAAGAAGGGGGTGGTGGGGTGGGGAAGCATGGATATAGTACTCCATCCAATTTTAATATAATGCATTTGCAACACATTTAAATTATAAAGTAATAGAAATGACTTCAGAATAGTGGAAGTTGCAAATGAAAATGACATACAATGATAGCCTTACCAGGTTTCCAATGCTAAGAACACTGTTGGTTTTTTCACTCATTGGATAATGTTCCAAGGCCAAAAAATATATGTTTATAATTATGCATATGGTGAGAAAAAGATCAGTAAATGGGTCCATTATAATCACATGGGCAAACTCTTTGAATTTTAACCAACAGGGAGAACAGTCCCAGATCAAGAAAGTTTTAGCAAATTTATGCCAACATAATGAGCATCTCTTCCCGGAGCTTTTAAGTTCTGAAATGTTAGAATAGAAAAATTAAACATTATTAAATTGTTTATTTAAGTTCTAACTAATAGAAAAATTTGCCTTTTGCATGCGGAGAGAGGTTTGAAATTAGACTTTGCATTTTGAGCTAGTAAATAGAAATATTTTATACTGATAGAAAACACGCAAATTTCTTATATTTTGTTTATGCTTGCAATTAGAGAAAGAAAATAAGACATACTGTGTATTACAAGCAAAACACAGGAGTATATCTCAAGAAAACAAATATGGAATATAGTTTAGAGTATCATGATTTATAATTTCTAGATTTATATGCTTTATAAAATAATGCCTTTCAATATTGGCCATAGTTTCTGATAACATGTAAAAAAAAAAGCAGAAACAAGTATAAAAAGGACCTTACTACATTAATGCTATCTATTCCAACCTCTACTTTTAGTCAGAAGTTAACATTTCTATGTCATTATCAATGTTAAACAAAGAAAATTCCTTGGCACTCTTTGGTCACCCTTTCCAATGTTAAAGACACTATGCTTATGTAATCTTTATATAGTATTCATTCTTATAGCCTCATGTTAGTCTTTCAATTTTAGATATTTTAATCTAAAACTCTGAAGACATTGTAGAATTTCTTTAAATCTTATGAATAATACCTTCCATTGGGTCTTAATAGTTTTGACTTTACCTCCTTCATGTCTGATGTTAGCATCATCCAGCATGTCCAAAGAAGTGATCATAGAAGTTGGAGATCTTTTCTTCATTTCTATTTGTGTGGTCTTGAATGAAAAAGAAATTTGATGAATTCAATAATGTCTTCTTCCCTTGGTAGATACAATATTATGACTATATAAAGTGTATAGCCTTAGAAATATTGATTCTTACCGCCAGGGTAAGAATCTTTCAGGGTCCCATCACTAGCTACTCCTTACATTATAGGCAGTGTTAAGATATAGGATTCAGGATCACTTGGAAAATGAATGTGCATAACTTACAACTCAACCAAGTAATTTCACACTATGAAGTTAACTATAGAATCTATAAAGGCTAGAGGCTATCTGTGGCATTACTCATATTTGACAAAGAATTCAATGTACAGTTTAGAGTTATTGTGAAATATCCCACTGACAAACACGCTACTGAATGGTAACAGTGATAGTCTAACACCTTAAATGTTTTCATTAAGTATATCTTAACTTTATAACTTTGTAAACTTTTGATAAAATTAAAATTACTTAGTTTCGTGATGATGAAATTTGTCATAGGAATATCAGGTAATAAAATGGGTTAAAAAGTGTTGCTTTAATTAGAACGTATATGATAATTCCATGAAGGAGTCACATTTTCAGTCCCTTCTGCCTCTTTAGTAATGGTTTGTAAGACACCCATCCTCTGCAGTGTTGACATGGTTACACAGAGCTAAAAGAGAATCATTGCACTGGAAAGAAATTAAAAACTCCTAGGTTTGATGTAGTTCTTAAAAATTCTATACATTAATACGTATCATAAGTACAGTCCTAAATTTTTCTAGTGATCATGTTTAAAATTTGTAATTGAATTTACACTCTTAAGAATCTGACAATGAGTAGATGACAATACCATAGACTTTCCAACATTTTACACTTGACACACACAGAGAATAAGAATATTTGTGAATGAAAATATCTGGGCTAAATAGTGAGGCTGCTTTTAAATAGTATCGGTTGGCCTAGAGGATGCTGCCACCTTATTACAGATGAAATTAGTAGACAAGGCTCACCAATAATCCATATGCAGAACACTCTGTCAAGTTTTACATAGTCTATCTGGAGTAGCCTAGCAGACACTAAGATCTCAGTACCAATCCAATCAAGTCCCATCTAATTTCGTAAGTAATGGAGCTAGAGGAAATGAAAATCAATTGTGTTGCATACTGTGTTCCACCTGCAATCAAGTAATATATTTACCTCAATCAGCTTCCAAAAAATATTAAAATGCCCACATATTGGCTAAGGATATATCTATTTCACAGAGCAAATTTAATAGGATCATAATTCATTACTCTATTTGGAAGTTTAAGGGTTAGTGAGGGCATATGCTTGAATTTTGAATAGCCTGCTGTTAAAATTAGGCTGGAAAAAATGGACTAAGATTCTTTATCTCACAATCCATTTAAATTTTCTTTAGAGGGACTATATGAACAAGAATTGAGTCATATTTCCATCATATCAATTAGTACCTGAAGTTTTCATCTTGGACTCAGACTTGCTCTCTCTATTAAAGCTTTACTTGTCTTTAATTCTTGGACTCATCCTGTTTGTTCCTTTGTAGCATGGATTATCCTTCAGCTTTCAGCTCAATGTCAGTTTCTTTCAAAAGTCTTTTCTGACTTAGAGAATCCTTTATTGCAGGCTCTCAAAACACCGTATTTCTATCTTTTATAGCACTTGCCACAGTTTCATTTAAATTTTTTTAGTAGCATATAGTATAGTTCACCAGCAGGTATACAATATCCAGCTTTGACAATTAATAACATTATATTTTTAATTTTTATATATTGCCTTACTAATTTTTTTATTGAAATAACATTAGTCTATGAGATTATATAAGTTTCAGGTGTATGTAATTATGAATACTACATTAAATTCACCATTGCAAGTCTAATTCCAACCTTCACCATATAATTGATCCCTTTTACCCAATTTATCTACTTCCTTTTCCCTACTTCTTTTTAAAATATTTTAAGTCAAATCTTATGTCATATAATTATCAAAATGAGCTTTTTGAAGAATAATCAACACCATTATCACAATCAGCAAAACTAGTAATTCCTTAGTATTACCCAATACCCCAGACTATGCTAAACTTTCTTTCACTGATCGAAAACATTTTATTATAGTTTATTTGTTCCAGTCAAAAACCAAATAAGATCCACAAGTTGTTTTTAGTTGGCAGATATATTGATTATATTGTGATTTCATTTTATTTTTTAAAGATATTTATTTTATTTATGCATACAAGCTGGGATGTAGGCCAGAGGTGTGGGGGTGCTGAGAGGATTCACCAGAGACAGAGTGGGGAGCAGAACAGGCAGGTTAACTGAAATACACTGCTGAGGGGAGCAGTAGGCGAGACAGGAGAGGTCTGCTGTGCCATGTGGGAAACTCCTTAGCCAGGTATCGAACTTGTACTGCAGTGATTTTGGATAGCTTCATAGTGCTGTGACTTAATCCAATGCGCCACTAGGGAGGCCCCAGTTTATTTTTTTCTATGTGATTTATTTGTTGAAGAAAATGGGTCATATGTGTTGCAGCATTATCAACACTCTTGACTTGGCAAATTGTCTTTTTTTATAATTCAATATATTTTCTCTCCTATATTTTCCGAAGAAACAGAGATTTAGAGTCTTATTAGACTCAGCCAAGAGTGTAGTAAGAATATAATGTATGTCATATTTTATATTTCCTATTTCATAACATCAGGAAACATACAATGTCTGATGGTCCTACAGTTACAATTTTGTGTTTATGATAATTTTATAGTTTAATCTTATAGTTTAATGGTCATAAAGACCATTATCTTTATGAAGATACCCTATGTTTTTATTTATTAAAAACTCTTTCTTTTTCTAGTGTTTGTGTGTGTGTGTGTGTATGGAAAAGAAAATAAATCTTATAAAAGGGTTTTTACTCTCACTTCCCAGAAAGCTTTCACAATACAAAATGTTCTAGCACTCTTCCAGGGGAAGAAATGCTTTATAATGGAAAGATTTTAATTAAACCAGAGACTTTATGTGATCCAGAGCAGTCAAATGAATAGAGATATTGGGAAATCAGGAAATAATCCAAGTTCTTCATAAGCAGAGTTAATAGGGCATCTCATTTTGGCATAAGAGAAGTATTGTGTGCTTGAATATATTTGTGTGTAGCCCTTGAAATTTGAAATGCCACTTCAAAACAAATGACACATTCCACATACTATTCAGACCATAATCTTTCAATCTAATAGACCCCAGACTCATTTCTGGAGATAGAAAGCTTCTTTTGTGATTTGTTTTTCTGTGACTTACTCATGGGTGATATAATGGCTACACTCAATAGACTCCTTTTATACATGTTTTCTTCATACAGCCTATAATTGCTTCTTGTTTCAGTGGTATGCAAGTTGTGGAACTCATAGACACAACTATCTATCAATAACTAGTCATTTGGTATGATCCTACATCATCCGACTCAGTCCCCACTTTACAGTACAATGACTTTTCTAGAACTTCTTAATTATGACCAAATAAAAGGGTTATATAGGTAGGCAAGTTAACCCAGTTGAAATCTTTGGTATTAATGAAACTCTCAGTCATCCTTAGTACACATTCCAATTACTGCAAGAATGTACCTTGGTTCTTCATTTTTCCCAATCTCTTTTTAACCTCTTTATATAAAAGTTTCTAGGTATAGCTCCTTTCTGTCCTCTATTCTCTACCTCAATCTGTCTTTTATCCATAGACTGGACATGGTAATTGCAGGTGTGAGATTGCCACATCCTTTGAAATAAAGAAAAGATACTTCTGGGTGCTTTTCTGAATTCTGTTCTTTCTTTTAGCAGACTTATAGTACAATCTAGATTTTTAAAGATAATTTTCACAATTTCTTAAATGTTTATTCTACCAATATTTTCAGATTTATATACAAAATATTTTGTTTTAAGGCAAAAATTATGAAAGATATGTTTGAATATAGAAGATAATTGAAAATTAAAGTAAAACTTTATTAAATTATACTAATCATGGATTTAATTATTCCATGGATAAAAGAATTCCCTATATAATGATACATAATACATTTCCTCTTGAAGGAAAGAAATAGCCAATAAAGTGAATTTTTTTTCTCCCTTTACAATTTGTACTTTCATCCATACTTCTTGTACTTCATGATTTCTAAATTATGGAAAGCCCTATTGCTTTTGAGTCGAACACAGAACATTTCTGAAGTTAATTGTGATGTGTCTATATTAATAAATGGTACCTGCATTAAAAGTGAAGTTCTAAATGTATATATGGAGGTACCTTAGTTTATCAGCAGTAGCAATATAATTTTGGAACAAAAAATACAAATACATATATACGTATAAAATACACATATATTAAGAAATATATATATTAAATATGTTGGTCACTTTTACCACGGTGCACTCTGATCTGTAGCAGATGTGAACCATCTTAATAAAATCACTTTTTCCTAATCATGTACCACATACAGATATGAAGCATATAGTAGGAGATAAACAGATTCCAAAACCTTAAGAAGATAACTCAAATTCTTTGATTCTAAGTGGCATTAAAATGTATACCTCAGCTGCTTTATTTCCTTCTTGAAGTTCTTTGAAATTCTGCTGGTATTTTGGTTCGGTCCTCTTGGCTTTTTCAGTAGCTGTGTGCTTTTCTTCTTCGTAAGCCTTAGCAATTATGCCCAAGTATAAACTTGCCAAATAAAAGGCAAACCAAAAACTTATTATAACAAAAAATATCATGTAGACCTTTCCAGATGCATAAAGGATCTAAAGAGAGGTGTAAAGGAGGACAAAAGAATGAAACATTATTTACATTTCTGTGTAATATGATTTTTAAAGAAATTTTGTTATGAAAACAATTTAGTTATAGTTGGAATGCAATCACAAGGCAGTTTAAGTACTGGTTATACCTGGAGAAATAGCAAAGAGTTCTTCAATTGCTAGACATACATGTAAGGTACAAAATATGGTACAAAATATGGAACACATATGGCAAGGTACAAATACCATACAAATATGGAAGAATGTAGTCATTTTATGAATTTAGGGTGAGCATTTGATGTTTATGTTTTCATTAATAGGGAAAACATGTTCAATAAAGAAAGCTGGAGAACTAAAGATGGAAGAGCATTTTTCAGTAAAATAATTAAATATATGAAGCATAATCTAATGAGAGAATGAACATTTGGAGATTACTTTCTTCAAGTAATTACTTCATGGAAACATCACAGAAAGTTACAAAATCAGGTCTATTCAAAAGGCTGGGGAACAGGAATATTTCCACATATGTCAAAACATCTGCTTTGGAGAATAATTTACAGACAAATTTCATGGAGAGTTATAATAATTCATTTATACAAGTCAGTTGTGGATAGAAAACCACAAAATTTTATATTACTAAACTGAGCATTGACTATATTTTATTTCATAATTTTTACAAAACATTGATCAGAAAATTTAGAGTTATAGTTACAAGAAGACATCACAAATCCAAAATAGAGTCACTGATTTATCCTTATTGATTTAAAGAATATGAACAATTTGATAAAACAAATGAGAATAGTTTTAATTTTTAAGTATCTGTTTGAATCAACAGGTAAGTTTTATTTATAGAAAATGCTGTGCTGACATAATAGTTAAGAATGCTTATAGTTTAACAAGAAGTTCTAACACTTATCAAAAAATTTCTTATTAACTTGTGGTATATTTGTTTTTAAAAGTATTTTTAATAAACCTTATTATCTCAGTGAGTCTTTCATTTAAGATTTGATAAATTTAGGATATCCCCCTCTAAACTAGCTGCCATTTATGTCATATATCCAGCAGATAGAAACAGATACTATGAAGCATTCAAAAGGGCATGCACATTAGTAAATGTTTCATGTTCATTATTTCATTAACTCTGTGCCACACATTTATTAGATATTTACTATTATTTCCAATATATACAAAAGAAATGAAAATTAGATAGGCAAAATTACTTGCCAAAGATCTCACATCTATGGGGAAATGCCTGAATCCAAAACTTTTGCTTTTTCCACTATATAGAAGAAGAGGAAAGTATAGACTTTTATTAGGATAGAAAAGTGCATATATAGTTCTTTTATATTTTGCTATGAAATGAGGGATAATCATAACCCCTATATCATCAGTTTGTTATGAAAATAAAATGAAACGAAGCTTACAAAGAGCTTAGTCCATGACAAGTACGCAATAAACATTAACTATTTTTAAATGTAACTCCATTTCACGAGAACAGAAACTGCTCATTTCTGTGCCCATGATATATCAAAGAGTACTTGGATCAGAAAATATTTGTTGATTGAATGGAAAATAATATTCTCCCAAACATGAGTTGTAATACTTTCGAATAATTGCTAAATTTCCCTACCATTAGTCAGTTCAGTTTGAAGTAATGTCCAGGGTACAAATTCAGTTCAAATTAATGCAAATCTTACCTACATTTGTCAATGAAAACTTAGAATGCAGTAGCAGTGAAGGTCTTCTATGTACTCCAAAACCAGTGTACTCCCAGACAGAATACTCATTTCAGTGGTAATGAAAAATAATTTCTTTTAACCCATTGCTAGCAAGAAAATTAGCTGACAGACTTTGAGAGCAATTAGAAAAAAAGACAAGATATTCACTATTATATAAAGTGATACAATGCATATGTATTCACTAATTATTTTGTTTACTAAAATTTCATCAAGCATTTCTATGTATTAAGCTGAGCACACAAAATTAAAGAAAGAATAAATACTTCTTTGATAGTATAACTCCTAGTGACAGGGAAAGCTGGGCAAGCAATTAAAAAATATAAACAACTAACAGAGATAAGTTTAGGGTACCATGAAATTCCAGTGTAAGATATGCCTAATTCTGAAAGGAGGACGAGGGGAAAAGTTCAATGAAGAAATCTGATTTTGTGACATGAGTCTGAGACATGAGACTGAAGAGAGAGAGAAACATGAACTTAGGCAGAGGGTCAACATACACTGCAGTAAGAAATTATGGTAAAAGTTCATTTAGGAAACAGCAAATCTTATGCTCAAACAAAGCAGAAAGTATATATTGGGATGTTGTTAGGACATAAATATAGAGAAGTACAGAAAGGCGCTATGCACATGTATATAAATTTTAAACTTCTACCACAGAAATTTAGAAACATCTGAAGGATTTTTAGGTTAACATTATTATTAATGGCTTACACATATATACACACCATAATTTATCTAATCATAAAAAGTATGGGGTGTGTGTGTGGGTGTTTAAAAATGTGTTCCTTCATAATAAAAGCCATATACGACAAACCCACAGCCAATATTATCCTCAATGGTGAGAAGCTGAAAGCCTTTCCTCTAAAATCAGGAACAAGACAAGGATGCCCACTCTCACCATTGCTTTTCAATATAACACTTGAAGTCCTAGCGAGAGCAATAAGACAAGAGAAAGACATACAAGGAATCCAAATAGGGAAAGAAGAA